>JAGHMJ010000537.1:0-567442 GCA_018749465.1 Paracanthobrama guichenoti
CCTCTGAAAGATCTTCAGTGGGACCGCTGTCCTGCCTTTGAGCGTATTCAAGCAGTTCAGTACTGATCGGACTCGCTCCTCTGTGGCGTGCAGTCTGATTGACCGAATTCAGCTCCATACCGAGATAAGAGATCCTCTGTGTGGGACAGAGTTTGCTCTTGTCTTGGTTGACCGAAGGCCCAACAGGCTGAGGTGAATTCAACGCCGCATTCTCTGAGCGGAACAATGGCTGCCTCCACGACTTTCGTGAAGACGCGAGGTGACAGGGACAGCCTGAAGGGCAGGACTTTGTACTGATATGCCCTCTCTCAAAACGTAAAGCATAGGAATGGTCTGTGTCTCAGGAGTATGGAGACATGAAAGTACGCGTCCTTCAGGTCGATCACTGCAAACCAATCTCGGGGATGGATGCATTCGAAAATACGTTTCTGCGTCAACATTCTGAATGGGAGCTCACGCAGGGCCCGATTCAGGACATGCAGGTCCAAGATTCGTTTTAACCCACACCCTTTCTTGGGTACAATGAAGTAAGGGCTGTAGAACCCTGACTTCATATCGGCTGGAGGAACGGCTCGATCGCGTCTTTCGCCAAGCAGCAATTGACATCTGTGTCTCTGCCAGAGCCCCAAATGAAACGCTAGGTTCCCATTTCTTTTTTTTTAAGAACCAGCAATCCCATCTGTAAGCTACTAGCAGGCATGTGAGACAGTGAGCGTGGCCATCAGATCGGCACACGGCGCGCTAAACGCTCAAGCCTTTATGAGAAAGGGAAGACGAACAACGCGCCGACGCGGTCATGTTCTCATGAGAGAATGTTAACCATCCACCAACACAGTCTCAGCATGCTTGTGATGCGATAGAGGAGTGGGGCCCCGAGGGGATGTACCCGGCGGGGAAACCCCACTGTAACCCTCAGGTCACCTGTGACAACCCGCACCGTCAGCCGGCCACTCGACGGCACAAGGTAAGACGTACTGCGCGCCGACGAGATCACACTCTCCTGAGAGAGTATGAATCACCCACGAACGCAACCTCACATGTTTATGTGCGAGAGAGATTGTGGCCGTCAAATGAGGACAGGAAACAACCACATCCAGAAACACATGGTTTGAATGACGTCTTGAAAAAGACGCAGGGTCAAACCGTGTTGCTCTTTTAGAAGGAAATGCTCTTTAGAAGTGCTGAAGCACTCAGGGAGATGGCCGCGGCTCACAGCAGTCCGATTGCAAGACTGCGTGTGAGCACTCAAAGAACGGAAACGCCCAGCCAACCAACACAGAGACAAGTGTAATGTATGTTGCAGCGGCCACTTGCTGACTCACGCCGTCACACCAGCACCCAGGTAAGAGAGCGATCCTCCTCGAGACTCGTCTAAACACTCTTCGTAGAAACAGCTTGATACAGCAAACCGTTCAGCTCCGAGGTTAAAAGCGATATGTGGTACTTCCACTTCCGTGTTTATACCCACGCTGTGGGGCAGTGCGTGGAATGCGTGAACCGCATGCCAATGTCCATTGGCTCGTTTTTAATCACTCGAAATAGATTGGTCTCTGAAAACAGATCCCAATTCGTCGGTCAGTTCCGACGTACGTCGAACGTGACCGACTGAAAGGGAACAGCTTTTATGAAATGAACAACTAAACACTAAATTAACATCTGCAGAGAATACAGACGCAAATCCTTGACCATCAAATTTGTGATATAGCAACTATCAATACAACCGAGCATTGGAAATGTGTAATAAGGTTTCTCATGTTTGTCGTGTTTCAAAAATATTTTAGTTTAGTTTGACAAAACTTGCATATAGTGTGGCTCTTGTCCAGGTCATTTTCCCCTTAAACTTCATAGAAGCCGAAGTGCTTCCATATGCTAAGCTTTTAATGCAGAGGGTGCTGGTGGGATTTCTCACTCAGCCTTCATGCGTCTCTGTCATGTGCACGCCACAGACGGTCCATGCGCTGCGCTTCCCGTGCTTCAGAGTTGCGCCTTTTGCATTCTGTCAACATTATGTTATCAACATTTAGAATTTTTTTTTTTTTTACATTTGTGAATCGATTCAGAATTGTCCACGTCCGCATCGCGATGCATCTCGTATCACATTCCCCACCCCTACCGAATAGGGCGTATGTCTTTCTTCAGTTACCTGTTTCCTTTGTTCTATTTTCCCACCAGTTTCATCACCATTTGTAGGGGGTGTTCCAATCCAAAATGAACAACTGTATCCCTTTATGAAGGGCCCTTCCACAAGTCTGTTGGCAAAGGGAACAGGGTGCTTCTCAATATCCCTCTCGTTTCCTCGCTCCTCCGTCCTCCATCCTATGACCCAGAAACAGGCCGAGCTCAGCCATCTTGTAGGACATCTCAATTCTCTAATTGCACCATGAGGAGGCGAGGATCAAGGATTGAGGAGGCTTCCTAAGGAGTCATGAGCGAGGATACACAGGTGTATCCTTTGCGGAAGTGTTTTATCGACTAAACATGACATACGCATTAATTCTCCTCCATCTTGCCACAGTTTATTCATTATTATTATTATGTTTATGTACAAGACACAAATGTATGTCAAATAACAACAACTGACAGTTGCAGAATTATATCAAAGCACAAGAAAATGAAAGAAACAAACTAATACTATACAACAAAGAGAGAGAATAATTTGTTGTTAATAATAACTTATAATATTAAATAAAATATGGACAAATGTGGTATTTTGTGGAGGTTGAAACTATTACAATATAAATAGTTATCTCTATTGTTCAAGATTCCCGTGCAAACTAAATCCAGCAGTACAGAATCATCATTAATTGACAACGCTTTGAAGGACGCTACATTGAGAGAGGATATATAATTTCACTTGATTCAATTTCTCCATCCTCACATCTTTTCCTTGCTTCCTTCCTTCGCATCCTGAAGGGGTGGAGATAAGACGCGAGGAAAGGAAGCTAGGAAAGGAAACAAGGATACACAAATAAGAATTGAGAAGCACCTCAGGCGATGGTCACTTCAAGGAAGTAATTTAAATGTTTATGGTCATGTGACCCAGGGTGAATTTTAAATTAGATATGTCAGGAACGTTTGAAGGTTAACGTAACCAGAATAATTCAAGTTGTTTTGTTTTGTTGTAATATATAGACTTAAGTTTAAAAAAGTTTCATAGGTAAGAAATGTCTTTAATATTTACACACACACACACACACACACACACACACACACACACACACACACACACACACAGTTTTATGGGGACATTCCATAGGGGTAATGGTTTTTATACTGTACAAACTGCATTTACTATCCCCTTACACTAACCCTACCCCTAAACCTACCCATCACACACACACACACACACACACACACACACACACACACACACACACACACACACACACACACACACACACACACACACACACACACACACACCCTAAACCTAAACCTACCCATCACAGGAAACATTCTGCAATTTTACATTTTCAAAAAACATCACTTAGTGTGATTAAAAACACCATTTGCGCCTTCATTCCTAACACTTTGGACCCTCTTCAGTTTGCCTATCGTCCCAATAGATCGACTGAAGATGCTATCTCTCATGTCCTCCACTCCTCCCTCACTCACATCGACAGCAAAAGTGGGAACTACGTAAGGCTGCTATTTATTGACTATAGCTCAGCCAAACTCCTGGATCTCGGCCTGAATCCTTCTCTCTGCCACTAGATTGAAGACTTCTTCACTGGCAGACCTCAAGTGGTGAGAATAGGCCAGTTCACCTCCACCTCCATCACCCTGAGTGTGGGAGCTCCACAGGGCTGTGTCCTGAGTCCCCTGCTCTACTCTCTCTACACACATGACTGTTTGTCCACACACAGCTCCACCTCTATCATCAAATTTGCTGATGATACTGTTGTCCTGGGCCTCATTTCCAACAACAATGAGACGGCATACTTGGACGAGGTGGAGCATCTAACATCATGGTGCCAGGACAACTGTCTCTCTCTGAATGTTGACAAGACCAAAGAAATGATTGTGGACTTCAGGAAGAGACAGCAACGGACATACTCCCCCCTCATGATCAGCGGGTCACCAGTAGAGAGAGTAAGCAGCTTCAAGTATCTGGGTGTAAACATCTCCGAGGACCTGACCTGGACTGCTCACATTCAGACACAGGTGAAAAAAGCCAGGCAAAGACTGTACCACCTGCGCCAGCTGAGGAAATTCAGGGTTTCACCAGCTATCCTGAAAACTTTCTATTTAGGGGCGATAGAAAGTATATTAACTCAGTGCATCACAGCGTGGTATGGGAACAGCACCAGTCATGACTGCAAAGCCCTGCAAAGAGTCGTGCGCTTATCCGAGTGTATCTCAGGGTCAGCTTTCCCGTCTCTGCAGGACGTCTACACCAAACGCTGCAAAGGTAGAGCTACTAAGATCATCAAGGACTCTGATCACCCTGCAAACCCTCATTTCACGCTGCTGCCATCTGGTAGCGCTTCCGAAGCCTGATGGCCAAAACTGAGAGACTCAGGAGGAGCTTCTTCCCCAGGCCATCAGATATATATATATATATATATATATATATATATATATATATATATATATATATATATATATATATATATATATATATATATATAGTTTTTTATTCTATTTCTATTATAATTTCCCCTTGTGTTTTTAACTGTGAATTTTGCACTGTCCATGGAGCGGACCTGTTTACATTTCACTGCCGGTTGTATATTTTGTATATAACTGTGTATGTGACAAATAAAACTCTTGAATCTTGAATCTTGAATCTTGCATTATAAGATGTTTTCCTCATGGGGACCAAAAAAATGTCATTTTGTCCCCATTAGGTAGGGTTTACCAGGCCCCACACACACACACACACACACACACACACACAAACCATATTTTAAAAACATCATTATATATGTACATTTATTTGTATTAGCATATATTAACAGCAATAAGAAGATATTCCTGTTGCCGCTGCCTAGCTTTGTTGTTGCAACATTCCACGTGAAGCTAATGAGGAAATGACGTGGTCTTTCAAGTGTTTCCAAACGGCTTCATTATGACACACAAGTGCCCTGGACCCTCCAAAGTCTGCACTACATGGGCTCTGCTCTTCGGAGTGAGTAAGGCATAGGGATGCTCATTTCCAATTGGAATTCGCCCCATGTGCATTTAAGTTCCTCATTTCCTTTCATTCCTGGTCCAGTATTGTTTGTTCATGGTATGCTGTTTTGTTTGTTCATCATTTGTTGGAAATTAGTTTGTTTTATTTAATAAAAAATATTGTTATTGAAACCTTTTTGAAGTGGAAAAAATAAAGCGTCGTGGGGAGGATGGTAAGCAGGACCAATACTTACAACAGGGCTGCCAACTCTCAGGCATTCAGAAACACTGACCTCACGCTCTCATGCCACACATCCATTTTGTCATGCAGTGAAAACAAAGTCAGCGTGGGTGTTTCTGCAACTACAGGCACTTTTAAGTCCCAGTTGTGAAATTAAAATTTGCAACAATTTAAAAAAATGTTTTTTTACAATTTTTAGTGGGTTGTATCTGCATTGTGAACAAGTTGGCTAGTTAATTCAGGGTAATTTTGACATTTTTACTGTATAGTGATTTGTCCTATGAGGGATAATGGTGGGATTTAAGTCCTCTCAGATTATTTTAAGTAGCGGAGTGAAGTTTAGGTTAAATAATTCAGATAAATGAGGGGACGTGTATTCATAAATCCTGATTTGGTTTGTTTATTGGTAAAATAGTATTTGGACCAGTTTATAGTGTAGTCTGATATTTTCGATTTCAAGATTTCAAGATTTCAAGAATAAAATAATTGAAGTAGACTGTGCAGTGAGTAAACTGTAGACTTATAAATATGTGGTTAACAAATGTATAAAGAGTATAATGTGCAAACAGGTTTATAACAGGTTGTTACACAGTAACAACGAGAACAGAAAGTGCAGTGCAATGTCAGTATGTCGATGTTTATCCAGAAGTGAAGTCACGTGGACGTTAAGTTCAGGAGTCTGATGGCCTGGGGAAGAAGCTTCTCCTGAGTCTCTCAGTTTTGGCCATCAGGCTTGGAAGCGCTTACCAGATGGCAGCAGCGTGAAATGAGGGTTTGCAGGGTGATTAGAGTCCTTGATGATCTTGGTAGCTCTACCTTTGCAGCGTTTGGTGTAGACGTCCTGCAGAGACGGGAGAGCTGACCCTGAGATACGCCGGATAAGCGCGCGACTCTTTGCAGGGCTTTGCGGTCATGACTGGTGCTGTTCCCATACCACGCTGTGATGCACTGAGTTAAAACACTTTCTATCGCCCCTAAATAGAAAGTTTTCAGGATAGCTGGTGAAACCCTGAATTTCCTCAGCTGGCGCAGGTGGTACAGTCTTTGCCTGGCTTTTTTCACCTGTGTCTGAATGTGAGCAGTCCAGGTCAGGTCCTCGGAGATGTTTACACCCAGGTACTTGAAGCTGCTCACTCTCTCTACTGGTGACCCGCTGATCATGAGGGGGGAGTATGTACGTTGCTGTCTCTTCCTGAAGTCCACAATCATTTCTTTGGTCTTGCCAACATTCAGAGAGAGACAGTTGTCCTGGCACCATGATGTTAGATGCTCCACCTCGTCCAAGTATGCCGTCTCATTGTTGTTGGAAATGAGGCCCAGGACAACAGTATCATCAGCAAATTTGATGATAGAGGTGGAGCTGTGTGTGGACAAACAGTCATGCGTGTAGAGAGAGTAGAGCAGGGGACTCAGGACACAGCCCTGTGGAGCACCCACACTCAGGGTGATGGAGGAGGAGGTGGACTGGCCTATTCTCACCACCTGAGGCCTGCCAGTGAGGAAGTCCTCAATCCAGTGGCAGAGAGAAGGATTCAGGCCGAGATCCAGGAGTTTGGAGGTTAGCTTGGTGGGAACTATGGTGTTAAAGGCTGAGCTATAGTCAATAAATAGCAGCCTTACGTAGTTCCCACTTTTGCTGTCGATGTGAGTGAGGGAGGAGTGGAGGACATGAGAGATGGCATCTTCAGTCGATCTATTGGGACGATAGGCAAACTGAAGAGGGTCCAAAGTGCCAGGAATGAAGGCGCAAATGGTGTTTTTAATGAGTCTCTCAAAGACCTTCATGACTATAGACGTGAGAGCCACTGGACGATAGTCATTTAGGCAAGAGGGTTTACTGTTCTTAGGGACAGGGATGATGGTGGATTTTTTGAAGGAGGTGGGGACCACAGATGTAGCGAGGACTCATTAAAGATAGATGTAAACAACCCGGCGAGCTGATCAGCACAGGACCGCAGAACACGACCTGAAATACCATCCGGCCCGGCAGCTTTCCTGACGCCCACACGCTTGAGTGCTCTCCGAACTTCATCCTCTGAGACAGAGATCACGTGATTGTTGCTGCTCTGAGTAATTTCCTCTAACGCGCCACTTGGCGGAGTCGCGTTACGCGGTTACAGTCAAAGCGGCGTAGAAAGAGTTTAACTTCGTTCACGAGCAACGGGTCAGCGTTCGCCTCTGCAGAGGATTTAGATCCAAAGAGCAGATGGACCTCAGACCTTGCCACATGCGCCGCGAGTCGTTGAGTTGGAAATGAGACTCCACTCGGTCTTTATAACGGAGTTTTGCGGCTTTAACTGCTCGTCTGAGAGCATAGCAGGACGATCTGTATTCAGTCATATCCCTGAATGGAGACCGGCGTTGTAAGCAGCAGTGCGTGCGTTCACTGCCGTGCGGATTGAATTGTCCACCCACGGTTTCTGATTTGAGAAGGACGTTATTGTTATTGTTTGCGTGGCTTGCTCTGTAAGCGTGTCGATGAAGCAAAGCGCCACATCCGTGAACTCACTGACGTCAGCTGAACTCGCTCGGAACATGTCCCAGTCAACGTCATCCAGAGCTGCCTGTAGCGCGGTCTCTGAGTGGGGCGACCAACGCTTAACTTCCCGCCTCACCGGGGGTTCCTGGAGGAGCTTTTGTTTGTATTCGGGAGTGAGGAAAATGGCGGCATGATCCGATTTGCCAAACGCTGGAAGTGACCGCGCTTTATAGGCGTTCTTAAACGGGGTGTAGCAATGATCCAGTGTGTTTGCTCCTCGTGTGGGGCAGGAGACGTGCTGATGAAAGTTTGGCAGGACTTTCTTTAGGTTTGCTTTGTTAAAATCGCCCGCGACAATGAATGCCGCGTCGGGATGTTGGTTTATGATGCCGCTGGCAACATCATGAAGGCCAGATAAAGCCAGCGCTGTGTCTGCCTGCGGTGGGATGTAAACGGCGGTCGCGACAACCGCAGAAAACTCCCTCGGCAGATAGAATGGACGGCAAATGATTGTTAAATGTTCCAGATGAGGCGAGCAGGACCGCGAGAGAATGGTGATGTTCCTGGGATCGCACCATTTCTTGTTGATCATGAAACACACTCCACCGCCTTTGGATTTACCGGCCTCGGCTGTTCTGTCCATCCGAAAAACAGAGAAGTTCTCCGACGGCGTCACAGCTGTGTCCGGGACCGCGGGCGTGAGCCATGTTTCGGACAAACAGTAGATATTACAGTCTCTCATGTCCCGTTGAAAACTTATCCTGGCTCTAAGATCGTCCATCTTATTATCCAAGGATTGAACATTTGCTAGAAGAATGCTCGGGAGAGGAGGGCTGAATGCCCTTTTCCTCAGTCTGTTACGGATACCAGCGCGTTTCCCACGGTGTTTCTTGATTCTTCGCTGTCGGCTCTGTCCATTGTTCAACTCGCCGTTGCGAAGGATCTCAGATGGCCACAGGGGATCGGTGAAAGTGTCCTGAAGCAGTCCAGTGTAGAGGTAACCAATGTCCAAAAGAGTTTTGCTGTCATAGTAGATCAATGCAGATGATAAGTTTGTAAAAACTGAGAGTAAAAGAAAGTAAAATAGTAAATAAAAGCACAGTCTTCGCGGAGCGACCTGAACGGCGACCAAACACAGCGGCGCCATTTTGAAGAGTTTAGTTCGAGAGTTCGAGAATTCATTAATGAGAGCGAGAACTTCTGTTAGTGATTTTTCTGGGTTTGTAAATAGATATCTTCTGCATACAATGATATTTTATGGGTAGTCATATTTATTGTAAAACTAGTGATGTTATTGTTTTGTCTTATTGCAGCTGCCAAAGGTCCTATGAATACTGGAGAGAGTGGCACCCTTGTCTAGTCCCACCAGGCACATGCAGAGGGGAGGGCTTTGGGGGCTCGAGCCCCTGCATTTTGAAAGTTAATCCAAAGTGCCCCTCTCAACAATTTTTTTTTTTAACTAAGTGCCATTAGTTGCAGTATATAAAACTTGAAATGAATGCTGTCTCATGTAATCGCTCAATCAGTGTTTCCACCGCGGAAAGACGCCAATAAAACCATGCCTGCCAACTATCACGCAATCAGAGATGCTGTTCTCACGCTCTCACGCCACACATACATTTTCTCACGCAATGAAAAGGACATTGACACCGACAGACAACTGGATATGATATGATATGATATGACACAAAGCTTTCAAATTCTGTCAATTTATGTCAAATGCAAACAATCAGTATAACTTACTGAAACGCATCATGTCTCTGTCTCATGTAATGGCTCTGTCAGTGTCTCAAACGCGAACAGATAATCACTAAAACAGCCAGTAAACAATATGTCACGTTAGATTTACCATAGCTAACAAGAAAAAAAAAAAGTATTGCTAAATACATGCTATATTACATATTGTATTTTTACTCATATCATTAAAAATATTATAACGTTGTTGGCCTATAGTAATTCAAGTTAATTTTACCCTTTAATGGCTCCCATATGTTTACAGCATTAGTTGAGAGATTTTTTTTCCTTGAGAAAAATGAATTTGTAGCTACTGATATTTATCCAAATGAATCGATACTGAATCCAGACCAGAATCAAATCGCAAGCTTGTGTTGTGAAGCACTAATAAAAAAACTGTAGCTTCCTATTGGAAACATTGTAACATGTTGTCACTAAACCTCCATCTCTATAATTCTCACTCCAAACTCAAAATGTGGCAGCCCTGAATAGGTTCTACACTACCCAGTCAATCTCTGAATACTGATTTCATTTCCAACCATTTTAACAAACCAGATCATATTCATTAATGTCAATGTAGAATATAGACAAACCTTATATTACTGCAATTGTCTTGATTGGCAATATGTTTAATCTGCCCTATTATGCTGCCTTCACGTGCTATCGGAAATTTGATAATTTCCATTTCTGAAGTCGTGATTACAAGCTCATCGCATTCAAATTTTGAAATGGGAAGGCGTTCATGTGCAATTTTTACCTAGGAAACTCTGTAACACTTTACAATACGGGTGCACTAATATGCATTAATTCATGCTTAACTAATGCACAGATAATCATGAGTTAATGTATGACTCATGAAGAACTAACCCATTTATTAATGATTACTGCATCAGCAACTAATGAAGATTCTATAAATTTTTTTGAACAGCTTGCAAACAGATCTCTTAACGACGTCAAACACTGAAAAATGAAGCTCACAACTCTACAGATGATATAGAATCTATAATAATTAAATATCACCAATGCACATTTGACTGAATTCACATAATTATTAATTGGTTTTCCTAATAAGCATATTTGGGAGTAAATATGCATGAGCAATCCAAACACTTCCTAAAATGCATGCTTATGTTCATGTATCATGATCTCAAAGACTTTCATATGAGAAGAGAAACATAAGCGCGACTGACCACCTGAACGGCTCTAGCTGTATCACATGATGCAGGTCTTTAACTCACCAGCACCAGGAGCAAACTGACAGGAAGGGTCTTCATGTTGAAGCAGGTGATATTGAAGCTGTGATCGTAAAGAAGTCCAGTGGACAGAGTCTGAGCTTCCCTCTTTCTCATTGAGAAATAGTATTCAAGGCTGCTCATATAACCCATAATAGAGGGGAGGGGATATTCAAATCTGGGTGGGCAGGAACCGGGTCAGTGATATACTATTATAGCCTTAGTTCATATTTTGAATTATTTCTCTCTCTCTCTCTCTCTCTCTCTCTCTCTCTCTCTCTCTCTCTCTCTCTCTCTCTCTCTCTCTCTCTCTCTCTCTCTCTCTCTCTCTCTCTCTCTCTCTCTCTCTGTGTGTGTGTGTGTGTGTACTTCAACATAAACTAAACCAAAATGAGAGATATTGCTTTGGCAACTAGATGAAATAAAATAAGTTTAATTACTTTTTCAATTTTTTCAATGTTTTATTTTACTTCAAGTAATTTTTCGTTTTAGTTAACAATAATAACCTAGCTGGGCTAGGATTAAAATTTTAAAATTTGAATTTAAATTGAATTTAAAAATGGCTAAATTCAGAAGCACATAGAGTGTACTACTCATAAAGTGGGATTTGGCAGGTGTGGGAACCCTCAAATGTTGTGTAGGTGCAACAGGGAAAAATTACTTACCGTGGGTCAACATATTGAGTATCGTGGTATAGCAATATTTTTTGGGATAAGAGTGTCACTGTGGCACCAAGTATCACAATACTTATTTACTTGATATTTGAATGGTTTTATTTTGGTCCATACACTGATATGATGACGATACTATGTTAAAATAGCTGATCACCACAATATGGAACACAACCTTGTTTTTCACAATGTAAATTCAAACATAAAAACGGGAAGTCCAAAACTGCAACACACCAAAATGGCTGAAGATACAACTACAACAGAAATAAATCACAACCTGGATAGACCTATTGCAGAGTCAATGGCAAAATGCAGAATCAAAAGTTTTGCTGTATCATAAAACATAAGAAACAACAATGTATGATGGTCCAAATATTGTGGCTATCCTCACATCCAGTCAAAATAGCTCCCATATTGACTGGTAACTGTGACTTGATTTGTCCTTTTAACTCCACTGCAACCAGGCCCGGATTAAGAACATGTAGGGCCCTGGGGCTATAACAAACCGATCTTTAGCCGATCTTGGTACCACAATGTTTTCTACCACAGAAATAATTTGTGTAAAAAAAAAAAAAAGAAGAAAATCGTCAAAGCACAGAGATACAATGAGTATATACTGTCTGGATATTCCATTTTAATATTAAGTAGGCCCTATATATAAATAGTCCAGGCTGCAATATATTAACTCCAGATATGAGGTCAAAGCAAACATGTTTCCAGAAACAGCAACAACTTTTGAGCCTATACAACTGCCTTAAGGAGTTTTAAAACCAGTGAGGACCAACATTTGAGCTATTTAGGGGGGTTCGGGGGCATGGTCCCCCAAGGAATTTTTGATTTCTCTGATCTACATATGTGCATTTTAAGATGGTTGAAGGCAAACCCCCAAAAAAACCTAAGTTTTTAAATTTATGTTAGTAGGCAATATCATTTCATTACTCTCTTCATTTCAATCTCTCTTCATTTCTCTCAGTCTCCTTCTCTTGCCCTGTCTCTTCCCATCCTGAAGCTGAGCTCTGACTGATAGTCTATTAATTTTCGTCTGTGTCAGTGAGGAAAGTAAACATAGGGTAAACTTATATTTAGCCTATATTTTATTAAGCATTTTCTTAGAGAAGTTAATTCACAGAAGGATACAAATGCTAAGTAAATACGTTTGATAAATTAATTCACAATATGTACACACACATTCATTATCTTAAACCTAATCTGATTAAATTATTTATAATTAGGTCTGGACCACGGCGACCTCATAGCTGGCTACGGCCATGATTACAGTCGTGTAGGTAGCCTATAGTTTACCTCAACACTTCCGTTCACATGGTCAGAGCTAGAGGTCTGGTTCAGCTAGTTTCACCACAGAGCCTTTACTGTACACATGATGTTGCACTAGTATCAAATTCAAATGGATAAAGCGACTGCTTGATGCTCGTTATCACTTCAATAGAGCGGCAAAAGCGCCAATAGAGTTTGTCAGCGCTGTGCGTGAGATGGTCCAGCTGCTCTTGCGCTGCGACTGCTGGATCTATTTATTTATTCATTTATCTGAGATGCCGGAACGCACCTCAGAGAAGCGTGTTTGGTGACTCCAGAGAACACGTCTCCACTGCTCTAGAGTCCAGTGGCAGCGGGCTTTACACCACTGCATCCGACACTTTTCATTGCACTTGGTGATGTAAGGCTTGGATGAGCTGCTCAGCTATGGAAACCCATTCCATGAAGCTCTCTACACACTGTTCTTAAGCTAATCTGAAGGCCACATGAAGTTTGAAGTGCAGAAAGTTGGCGACTTCTGCACAGTCTGCCTCAGCATGCGCTGACCCCGCTCTGTGATTTTATGTGGCCAACTACTTTCTTCTTTTTCTGAACGTCTATTTTGTATTTTCTGGCCGTGTAGTCTTTCTTGATTAGTTTTGGGAACAAGTACAATGTAAAAATTTGACTAGCACTTGACTAGCACACTTAACTTTGTGTTAACCATGAACACAAAAGCCACACCACACAAATGGTTAATTTGTTTATTTTGTTAGCAAACATGTAACTATAATTGTTAAGTTCTTTCCATTGATAATGTTTTTTTTTTTTTTTTTTTTTTTTTTTACTTTCACAATTAAAAGAGGTCATGAGGTTAACTTATACCCTACTTGTGATCAGTCTGCACAAATACAGATCAACATGCTTGCTTTGCGGCCCCTTTAAATAAAGTGTAAAAAAAGACCAAGCATTCGATCTACGTTAGAGCGTCCACAAATCTTTCTACAGCGTTGTTGGCAGGGCAGCCAGAGCGCATTTTGACGCTCTCATCGGCGGTGGTGTGAACACCCAGTTACTTTTCAGGATGGTCCCATGAGGTCAATGCCAAGCATATGCCCTGGCTCTTTTACCTCAGTCAGCTGGAGAAAACCCAGAGGCTTTATATTGGAAAGTTTGTATTGCTGACTCACAGCACAGTCTTCAACATGTTGCCACACGTTCTTTCTAACTTCAGGCTACCATGCCACCTCCAAGATTTCCAATAGAGCTAGGTGGCGCCCGCCGGTAGCACACTCCGTTTTAGAGGAATAACCCAGCGCTTGTTAAGAGTTGATCAAAATGGAGCTCATTTTATACATTTTGACTCTCCTTGCTATAGTTTTGGAGTTATGAATCTTTTTATTACATTCAGTGGTTTCTTAGTAATTTGAATTTTTTTCACAGGGGTGTACTGGCGGTACACTTTGGGTTTAAGGGGTTAAAGGCCCACGTCAGTGCTGCATGGTTAGTATATACTACAAAGTGTACCTCTGCAATAATAATAATAATAATTTGTTATTGATATAGCGCTTTTCCAGGCACTCAAAGCACTTTATGTGGAAGGGGAGAATCTCCTCAACCACCACCAATGTGCAGCATCCACCTGGATGATGCGACGGCAGCCATATTGCACCAGAACGCCCACCACACACCAGCTGATTGGTGGAGAGGAGACTAAGATGAAGCTGATGAAGCTAATTGTATATGGGGATGATTAGGAGGCCATGATGGACAGAGGCCAATGGGCAAATTTGTCCAGGATGCCGGGGTTATACCCCTACTCTTTTATCGGAGGACATCCTGGGATTTTTAATGACCACAGAGGACCTCGGTTTAACATCTCATCTGAAGGATGGTGCTTGTTACAGTATAGTGTCCCCATCACTATACTGGGGTGTTAGGACCCACACGGACCACAGGGTGAGCGCCTCCTGCTGGCCTCACTAACACCTCTTCCAGCAGCAACCGAGTTTTTCCAGTTGGTCTCCCATCCAGGTACTGACCAGGCTCAGGCTTGCTTAGCTTAAGTGGGAAACCAGTCTTGGGAATGACAATGAAGGAAGATCATGTGAAAAGGAATAGTTGATAATAGCAGCTGTCTTTTCTGGATCCACTTCTACCCCATTTCCTGAGACTACATGGCCCAAGAATCTTAGCTCTGTCTTGAGAAAATGGGATTTCTTCAAGTTCAGAGTCAAGTTGTCACTATGGAGTACAATGTAAAGACCACTTCAAGATCTTGAAGATGCTGCTGTTTAGATGAAGAGTATACAATAATATCATCAATGTACACAAAACAGATGCTGCCTCTTCAGTCCTGTAATAATCTCTTCGTGAGCCTCTGGAAAGTAGCTCCTGCGTTTTTTAGTCCAAAAGGCATAGTCAAAAAATGGTATAGGCCAAAGGAGGTGATGAAAGCCATCTTTTCCCAACTACTCCTCTTCATTCACACTTGACAGTACCCTGATTTCAAATTCAGTGCGCTGAAATATTGTTCTCCACGCATAGAGGGCTTAAAGATGCCATCTTGGAGCAGCCTTTGAATCTCTTCTTGAATTATTACCTTCTTTAGCGGTGAGATACGATAGGCTGGTGGGTGGTCAGGTTTGTCCTTCCCAGCTTGTAGGAACAGACAGAAAGCCATGGATGCAAGAGCTGTTGCATTACCTGAGGATACTTCTGTATCAGATCATCCTTTAATGATGATTCCACAGCAGTTAATGATTCAGGCTCTCTAGACTCTAGGGGTAAAGCCATATACACATTAATAACCTGTTCCTCCTGCTGCTGGGAAACACAGTCATCCATCCATAAGATACACAGATCATAACTATGTACTTCCACGTGTAATCATACTCCAGTTTGACTTAAAAAAATATTTTTTAAGCTGTTTGTCTGTCATCACATAAGTGTCAACTCTCCACATCATCCCATGTAACCTGTAGGTAATGGGGACTCTGCCTTCTGAGGTTGGTGCCTTCCCATCAGACAGCATGTCCAGACAATGCAGATGAAGGAAATGGTGCAAATCCAGAAAGTGAGTCCGAGGGCATAGAAAGAGCTGTATAATGAGAAAGAGTGTATAATTAGTAATTAAATGCTAGGTTTGACTGTGTTGATCCATGAGAAAACATGAATGAAAAGTTGCAAAAGGCAAATTTAAAGAAAGAGACAAACAATAAAAAGACATTCAAAAGCTTTATTTTTGTGTTTGAAGAAACTTTGTGAATGTTAAAGATTGATTTGTTGTCAATAAACACATACTGAGGAGCTGGCAGAGAACAGTTTCCTGTATACACTGTTGGAGGTGGGGCCTGCAACAGTATTGTATACAGTCTTGTTCTTTTGTCTTTTTTCCTTAATGTTTTATATACTTTTTACTCTAATGTGGTTTAGAATGACTTTTATTGAATAATTTCTAAAAAGCCCTATGGGGAAAATGAATAGGAAAAATACTAAAGTAACCAAGGCTGCTGAAAAAGTGGGCGGTCCCTGTTGCACCCTGAGAAATATAAACCAGTCAAACCACCTTAAGGTAGAATCAAAAGTGAAAAAAGCATGAGAGACATATTGAGGGACAAAAGCAGTGAAAATCTCATTGACGTGACCACTGGACAACTTGCAAGCTCAAACGACATATCTTTAAGTGTGTAGCATATCTTTCTGATGAGGACTAGCAGAGGTGAGGTGACGTTATTTAGCTAAACTTATTTATTATACATATTGTAATAATATAGTGTGTGACTTATATGTGTTTGCAGGCATGCAGTCCAGTTAGCAAGGAATCATGACTTCCAGATTTAAGCTTTCATTGAAACATAAAACTGAATCATTGAAGAGGTTAGCATATGATTTTTGTACAGTAAATATAGCACCCTAAAAAGTATTTAGACACTCAAGACTTTTAAAATGTATGTATGAATAATAACAAACAGGAAGTGGCATCCGAAAATATGCTTCACAAACTCTGCTATCTTTCTTTACTGTAAATGCCATATGTAAATGCCATTGACGTTTTGTTATATAATTTTTATTTAATCCACAATAAAGTATGGTTTAAAGACAAAATTGAAATACACACACAGAAGCACACATGTATTTGTGTATGTCTATAAATGTAAAGATGTTTTCTATACTAGTCCTATTCAGGTAAAATCATCCCAATCTGACCACAGCTGTGTGTCCCTGAAGAGTGACCAGTCGAGGGGTATTGATGTTAATTTCAGTGAGGAAAACTTTTCTGCTGAGAAGTGGTCAGAATAGTGGTTTAACTAATTAAATACATTTTTCTAGTATGTATTTTCTGAGGTGGAATCTGTGGTGTCTGAACTTTATTGTCAAGGTGCCCACCTGTAAAATGTTTTAGTAAAAGGACTGAAAATATGTATATGCTTATGTTTTATCTTTGTTTAGAATAGATAGAGCCACTATTTTTTTTCATATGGGTTTGAGGCTTGTGGAAATGCAAGTAATGCTATGTAGACATATTGTATGTACTGTACACTGTATGTGATAATGATATACAGCATATACACTACAATACCTACACAATCTGAAATATAGATATATAGACATATATAGACAGACATAGATAGATAGATAGATAGACAATCAAGATGGACTTCATTCCTCAAGAGGAAAACACAAGAATGCCGTCTTTAAAGTGTGTATTTGCCTCCCTTTATGTGTGGTTGCATATTTGTAATGTACAATAATAAACACAAACACCCACACGTTGTATTTAATTAAATTGACATTGGTTGACTATTGTTCCTTGACATTTGATTTTAGAGGCTTGAGCACAAAATAATTGATCTGGTGAAAAAAGAACTGAAGAGGTTCAAGAGACTACTGAGCCCAGATTACCCAGCATGCTCTGAGAGAGAGAAAGAGGAGGATGAAGGTCAGAGCAATGTCAGAGATGGAGTTCTGAAGATCACACTGCATGTTCTGAGGGAGATGAATCAGACAGACTTTGCCAACACACTACAGACCAGTAAGAGCTCTGGATCATATAATACATACATACATACATACATACATACATACATACATTTTACCTAATAGGAAGGAACACAAATCACAGTTATTTTGCAAGTTACAGAGCAGTACAGCCAAACTAATTTCCCTATTTAAAAATATATTCCTACAAGATAACAAAACATAAAAGAAAAAAGAAAGATAGACCATTTAGGACAAAGTACGGGTGGGCGATATGACCACAATTATATTTCACTTTCATTTTCACTTATTTTCTTTTATTTCATTATATTATTAAAAATAAGAAAACATATGCATATTACATTTACATTTATGCATTTAGCAGACGCTTTTATCCAAAGCAACTTACATTGTATTCAAGGTACACATTTTTACATTTTGTCAGTTCTTGTATATTAAAACAACCAGACAAATACTATATAGAATATATCGATATGAAGAATGATACAATGTTACAAATTCAAGATTCAAGAGATTCAAGAGTTTTATTTGTCACATACACAGTTATATACAGAATATACAACCGGCAGTGAAATGTAAACAGGTCCGCTCCATGGACAGTGCAAATTCACAGTTAAAAACACAAGGAGGAAATTATATAGAAATAGGATAAAAAAAAAAAGTACTATATATATATATATATATATATATATATATATATATATATATATATATATATATATATATATATATATATATATATCTGTAGAATTATAAATAATCAAGTCAAGAGAAAAAAAAAGTAAAAAATAAGAATAAAGTGGAATAAAATAATTTAAGTAGACTGTGCAGTGAGTAAACTGTAGACTTATAAATATGTGGTTAACAAATGTATAAAGAGTATAATGTGCAAACAGGTTTATAACAGGTTGTTACACAGTAACAACGAGAACAGAAAGTGCAGTGCAATGACAGTATGTTTATCCTGAAGTGAAGTCACGTGATGTTAAGTGACTGAGTTCAGGAGTCTGATGGCCTGGGGGAAGAAGCTCCTCCTGATCAGGCTTCGGAAGCGCTTACCAGATGGCAGCAGCATGAAATGAGGGTTTGCAGGGTGATTAGAGTCCTTGATGATCTTAGTAGCTCTACCTTTGCAGCGTTTGGTGTAGACGTCCTGCAGAGACGGGAGAGCTCACCCTGAGATACGCTCGGATAAGCGCACAACTCTTTGCAGGGCTTTGCGGTCATGACTGGTGCTGTTCCCATACCACGCTGTGATGCACTGAGTTAATACACTTTCTATTGCCCCTAAATAGAAAGTTTTCAGGATAGCTGGTGAAACCCTGAATTTCCTCAGCTGGCGCAGGTGGTACAGTCTTTGCCTGGCTTTTTTCACCTGTGTCTGAATGTGAGCAGTCCAGGTCAGGTCCTCGGAGATGTTTACTCCCAGGTACTTGAAGCTGCTCACTCTCTCTACTGGTGACCCGCTGATAATGAGGGGGGAGTATGTCCGTTGCTGTCTCTTCCTGAAGTCCACAATCATTTCTTTGGTCTTGCCAACATTCAGAGAGAGACAGTTGTCCTGGCACCATGATGTTAGATGCTCCACCTCGTCCAAGTATGCCGTCTCATTGTTGTTGGAAATGAGGCCCAGGACAACAGTATCATCAGCAAATTTGATGATAGAGGTGGAGCTGTGTGTGGACAAACAGTCATGTGTGTAGAGAGAGTAGAGCAGGGGACTCAGGACACAGCCCTGTGGAGCTCCCACACTCAGGGTGATGGAGGTGGAGGTGAACTGGCCTATTCTCACCACCTGAGGCCTGCCAGTGAGGAAGTCCTCAATCCAGTGGCAGAGAGAAGAATTCAGGCCGAGATCCAGGAGTTTGGAGGTTAGCTTGGTGGGAACTATGGTGTTAAAGGCTGAGCTATAGTCAATAAATAGCAGCCTTACGTAGTTCCCACTTTTGCTGTCGATGTGAGTGAGGAGGAGTGGAGGACATGAGAGATTGCATCTTCAGTCAATCTATTGGGACGATAGGCAAACTGAAGAGGGTCCAAAGTGTCAGGAATGTAGGCGCAAATGGTGTTTTTAATGAGTCTCTCAAAGACCTTCATGACTATAGACGTGAGAGCCACTGGACGATAGTCATTTAGGCAAGAGGGTTTACTGTTCTTAGGGACAGGGATGATGGTGGATTTTTTGAAGGAGGTGGGGACCACAGATGTAGCGAGGACTCATTAAAGATCGATGTAAACAACCCGGCGAGCTGATCAGCACAGGACCGTAGAACACGACCTGAAATACCATCCGGCCCGGCAGCTTTCCTGACGTCCACACGCTTGAGTGCTCTCCGAACTTCATCCTCCGAGACAGAGATCACGTGATTGTTGCTGCTCTGAGTAATTTCCTCTAACGCGCCACTTGGCGGAGTCGCGTTACCGTGGTTACAGTCAAAGCGGCGTAGAAAGAGTTTAACTCGTTCACGAGCAACGGGTCAGCGTTCACCTCTGCAGAGGATTTAGATCCAAACGAGCAGATGGACCTCAGACCTTGCCATATGCGCCGCGAGTCGTTGAGTTGGAAATGAGACTCCACTCGGTCTATATATCGGAGTTTTGCGGCTTTAACTGCACGCCGCAGAGCATAACAGGACGTTCTGTATTCAGTCATATTCCCTGAATGGAGACCGGCGTTGTAAGCAGCAGTGCGTGCGTTCACTGCCGCGCGGATTGAATTGTCCACCCACGGTTTCTGATTTGAGAAGGTAACAAAGACATTATTGTTATTGTTTGCGTGGCTTGCTCTGTAAGCGTGTTGATGAAGCAAAGCGCCACGTCTGTGAACTCGTTTACGTTGGCTGAACTCGCTCAGAACATGTCCCAGTCAACATCATCCAGAGCTGCCTGAAGCGCGGTCTCTGAGTGGGGCGACCAACGCTTAACTTCCCGCCTCACGCTGGAAGTGACCGCGCTTTATAGGCGTTCTTAAACGGAGAGTAGCAATGATCCAGTGTGTTTGCTCCTCGTGTGGGGCAGGAGACGTGCTGGTGAAAGTTTGGCAGGACTTTCTTTAGGTTTGCTTTGTTAAAATCGCCCGCGACAATGAATGCCGCGTCGGGATGTTTGTTTATGATGCCGCTGGCAACATCATGAAGGCCAGATAAAGCCAGCGCTGTGTCTGCCTGCGGTGGGATTTAAACAGCGGTCGCGACAACCGCAGAAAACTCCCTCGGCAGATAGAATGGACGGCAAATGATTGTTAAATGTTCCAGATGAGGCGAGCAGGACCGCGAGAGAATGGTGATATTCCTGGGATCGCACCATTTCTTGTTGATCATGAAGCATACTCCACCGCCTTTAGATTTACCGGCCTCGGCTGTTCTGTCCATCCGAAAAACAGAGAAGTTCTCCGACGGCGTCACAGCTGTGTCCGGGACCGCGGGCGTGAGCTATGTTTCAGACAAACAATAGATGTTACAGTCTCTCATGTCCCGTTGAAAACTTATCCTGGCTCTAAGATCGTCCATCTTATTATCCAAGGATTGAACATTTGCTGGAAGAATCCTCAGGAGAGGAGGACTGAATGCCCTTTTCAGGCGTCTGTTACGGATACCAGCGTGTTTCCCACGGTATTTCTTGATTCTTCGCCGTTGACTCGTCTGTCCATTGTTCAACTCGGCGTTGCGAAGAATCTCAGATGGCCACAGAGGATTGGTGAAAGTGTCCTGAAACAGTCCAGTGTAGAGGTAACCAATGTCCAAAAGAGTTTTTGCTGTCATAGTAGATCAATGCAGATGATAAGTTTGTAAAAACTGAGAGTAAAAGAAAGTAAAATAGTAAATAAAAGCACAGTCTTCGCGGAGCGACCTGAACGGCGACCAAACACGGCGGCGCCATTTTGAAAAATAAGAATTATACAAATTAAATACACAGTGCTTTAAATTTTATAAGATACAGAAGATTATTTTAACAGTAGCATTCATGTAAGGAACTGAATATCAGATGAAAAATAAATCTGTATCTTCACTGTATCTATACATCGGTTCTTATTAAACTTACTAAAGTCAAGAGCAGTAAGTTAAATCAAGTCAAGTCACCTTCATTTATAAAAAAGCTTAGAAGCTTAGAAAAAGCGTGGGAGTAAAATAATTTAAAAAAGCAAATAATAACCTTTCATGATTAATAAGTATTGCAATGTCACATTACCTTAACCATAATGGAGATAAAATTTCTTGCGGTTGTCAAATTTCTACCAGTTTCTAATGTCTGCTGGTATAGACGCCTACCTCTACCACTGGGTTGCTAAACAGGGGTTGCATTGTATGTTGGGACTTGGGTGCCAACCAACTGCAACTGATAGAATGTGCACTGTAGTGTAACAATCTCTCTGTAAATGCAATTTAATTTGAAGACATTTTAGCCATTTTAATTGGTCACAATCTAATATCGTCATTGCACATCAGCATGAAATGGTATTAACAACCCATTTTGCACTTGTAATGTGGCATTTCTGAGTGTAACAGGTTATTTGTAAAAATGTAGGGTATGACTTGATTTTATGCACAGGCCTCAAATCTAAGCCCTAGCCCATCCCTGGCCCGAGACACTGAGGCCCGTGTCTGACAGCTTATCAAAATTCTCGCCCTGAGTCCGACTGGAGCTTTATTTTTTTTTTTTTTTTTTTTATCCTCCCTATTACACATTGTTGCAGCCATTAAAATAGTTCAGTTTTGTTTTTAATGTCAAAGTAGTTCTTTATTAAGTTAATTTAGAAAAATGTTTGGAGCATTTTTTGTTTGTTAAATTAAAGTTTTTATTTGTTAAAATGACCAAGCGGCCAGCATCCGACAGTGAGTTAACCCGATGCTTAAGCCTCTCAAATCAAGTGTTGCGTGTTGGCTTGCTTCATTCATTTGTGGCAATGCGTGTTGCAGTAGGCATTATATCTGACTACACCATGTCATATATAGCCTATAACACGCTCTCACACATTTATTTTTTAACAATTTGCCAGGAGTAAAATTTACATATGTGGTTTAAACAACCAGATGCATTTACATGTTACACAGTTTTCATTACATTTAGACAGTTTCATCTGAAATGTGTCCCAGACCAACTTCTGAATTGGTTTGTTTGAGTGATCGGATATAATCCATCTTGAAAGAATTTTGGAAGGCATTTACTCATGGTCTTTTCACAATCGGATAGATATCTGATAAGAGAAACTGAATGAAGTGACCAGTTGTAAAAAGGCCATAACTCTTGCAGCTACACTGAAGGAATGCTCGCTGCTGCTGCTAACGAGGACTCTGAACACCGTGCGAGCCAGTCTTGACAGTCGCGATATCATTGTGCAGCAGTGCAGCACATCTCATGGTTTCTTTTAATTAATGAATGTCTAAAATATAAAGCGAAGGAGAAGCCTAAAAAAGGCCCAAAAGCCGGCTCGAGTTTGAGGTATGACGTGAAAATTGGCCCGAAGCCCGGCCTTAGGGGCGTAAAAAAGTCGGGGGCCGTTGGGCTCGGGCAGAAATGCAGGGCTCTAAATCAGGAATTGATTAAATCACACCTAAAATAACATAGGATAATACAAGATAGCCTTTAATACACCAGAGCTTAATGTACGCAATACTTTACCAAGCATGCCTGAATATACTTCTGTGGTATCACTCTACCTACCAGAACTGACACCAAGTCATCAAGTACTAAAATCCAACCTGAGGGCGAAATTTCATAGAATTCATGAAGGAATTTCACTGCAAGGAAGCACAACTCTTCTGAATGAGATCTACACAGAGCTCTACATCACAGAAGGAGGGAGTGGAGCAATCAATTATGACCATGAAGTGAGACAGATTGAGACAGCTCCAAGGACATTTTATATGCTGGACACACCAATCAAATGCAATGAAATCTTTAAAGCCTCACCTGGACAAGACAAATCCATCAGAACTGTACTGACTAAAGGAGTTTCTGGAATTGGAAAAACAGTCTCTGTGCAGAAATTCATTCTGGATTGGGCAGAAGGAAAAGCAAATCAGGATGTGCACTTCATATTTCCACTTCCTTTCAGAGAGCTCAATTTAATGAAGGACAAAAACATCAGTCTGATGGAGCTTCTGCATTGTTTTTTGCAAAGATGAGATTACCAAGTTGGGATGACAGTAAAATTATCTTCATTTTTGACGGTTTGGATGAGTGTCGACTTCCTCTAGATTTCCAGAACAATGATAATTTGTGTGATGTGACAGAACCAGCCCCAGTGGATGTGCTGCTAACCAATCTCATCAAAGGGAATCTGCTTCCTTCTGCTCTCCTCTGGATCACCTCTCAGCTAGTCAGATCCCTCCTGAGTGTGTTGACAGGTCACAGAAGTACGAGGGTTCAATGATGCTCAAAAAGATGAGTATTTCAGAAGGAAAATTAATGATCAGAGTCTGGCCAATAGAATCATCACACACATCAAATCATCAAGGAGCCTTCACATCATGTGTCACATCCCAGTGTTCTGCTAGATCTCAGCTTCTGTTCTAGAGAGAATATTGAGTGAAGCAGAGAGTGCAGAGATCCCAAAGACTCTCACTCAAATGTTCACATACTTCCTGATTTACCAGATCAAACAAAGCAGCCAGAAGTACCGAGGAAATACTGAAGTAGATCTTCAGCATACAACAGAGAACATATTTTCCCTGGGAAAACTGGCTTTTCAAGAGCTAGAAAAGGGGAACCTGCTCTTCTATGAGGAAGACCTCAGAGAATGTGGCATTGATGTCAGAGAAGTGACGTGCACCCAGATCTTCAGAGAGGAGTTTGGATTGTACCTGGGGAAGGTGTACAGCTTTGTTCATCAGCTTTCAGGAGTTTCTTGCTGCTTTATTCAAATTTCTTTGTTTCATCCAAAGACCTGCCAAGCATTTAAAACTTTTTAGCTCCACAATGACCAATTTGCTAAAAAGAGAAGTAGACAGGGCCTTACAGAGTGAGAATGGACACCTGGACCTTTATCTTCATTTCCTTTTGGGCCTCTCACTGGAGTCAAATCAACATCTCTTACAAGGTCTGCTGACATTTACAGGGAATGTCTATAAAAATGAACAAAAATGATTAAATATATCAAGGAAAAGATCAAGGATAATCCCTCTCCAGAGAAATCCATCAATCTGTTCCACTGTCTGAGTGAACTGAATGATCATTCTCTAGTGCAGGAAGTCCAAACATACCTGAAGCAAAGAGGTCCCAGTGGTCTCTCTGGAGTCAAACTCTCTCCTGCTCAGTGGTCGGCTATGGGGTTTGTGTTGCTGAACTCAGAAGTGGAGCTGGATGAGTTTAAACTGAGTAAATATGATCAATCAGAAGAATGTCTTCTGAGACTGCTGCCTGTGGTCAAAGTTTCTAGAAAAGCTGAGTTTCTAGAAAAGCTGATTTTTAATGGATAGTGAAACAGACAAAGAAAAGGTACAGTGAGAAAATTTGGAATTATAGGATAATTTGATGTAAGTTGTAGAGAAGTAGAAAGTAAATGAATGAAAGAGATGAGAGGAGTGAATTGTTTAATGAAAGATTTAGTTTTTGACATACAAACTAAATTGTACACACAAAGATTAAAATCAGTATGATTTAATATGACAATAATAATAACAGCAGCAATAATTAACATTATTGCTAAAATTAAATATTTCCATAATTTTGCTCCCAGGCTGTGTGATTCTAATCTGACAGAGAAGAGCTGCTCAGCACTGGCCTCAGCTCCCAGATCAAATTCATCACGTCTGAGAGAGCTGAACCTCAATTTCAATAATCTACAGGATTCAGGAGTGAAGCTACTCTCTGTTGGACTGAAGAATCCGCAATGCAAACTGAAGACATTACAGTATGTTATATCACATTTTATAATGATGCAGTATATGTATGTATGCCCACCCAATGTATGAATGTTTCTCCACCCAGTTTTAGTTTGGAGGGGATATCTAAGAACAAAGATAGAACATTCATATGAAGACATAACATTCATACAAAGAGACATTCTCTTTGCAGGTTGTCAAACTGCAGTATTACAGAAGAAGGTTGTGCTGCTTTGGCATCTGTTCTCGGGGCAAATCCCTCACACCTGACAGAACTCAACCTGAACTGCAATGAACCAACAGACACAGGAGTGAAACTACTCTCAGTTCTACTGGAGGATCCACAATGTAAGCTAGAGATATTTAAGTAAGAACCACAAGCTCTGTCAACATTTTCAGCGCTATAATGGATTTAATTTTAAATGGGTTGTTTTTACACATTACTTATACCATCAAAACAAAATTACAATTGTAAGGTCACTCAATTGTAACTAAACAGCTGATCATAAATTTTGTTGTGATTTAATTTAGATTGTTGATTTCTCTTAATACCTCTTAATTTCAAATATTCGTTCCACCATGAGACCCAGAGTCGCTCAGAGGATAATGCTTGTGATTAATTACATTACCTCACAGATGCAAATTAGTCAGTTCTGATATTACAGAGGATTGCAGAGTGAACTATTTTACCTTTAAGTGAGTCACACATTTTTACTCATAACAGAAAGTGTAATTTTCATTGTGTTGCAAACTTCTCATGCGACATTACTAGAAAAATTATTTCAGAAAGATACAGAATAAATCAATATTAACATTTATTTTGGCCAGACAGAACTTAAATAACATAATTAAACACAAAACCATGGTACACAACTTTCTGCATAAAAATATAAAATACAATTACCAAGTAATATGAAAATAGTTTCAAAGAGTCATTATCTGGTGGACCAGCGCCTGGACATGACCAACGCATCCCTGAAGTGTCTGCAGAGAACATGTCAAATAAACTCCCCCCGTAAATGCTGCATCGACACGACATCCTCATTAAACCCGTCTTGGGCGTGGCGACTCAATCTCTCGAATAATCTAACAAATATCTATTTGCCTAATATGAATTAAGACCTGCTATGTTGCCAGAATTATAATCATACACTGTTTGTTCGTCGGCCAGAGGAGAACTGGCACCCCGACTGAGCCTGGTTTCTCCCAAGGTTTTTTTCTCCATTCTGACCCTGAAGGAGTTTTGGTTCCTTGCCACCGTTGCCTCTGGCTTTTGGCTTGCTCAGTTGGGGACACCTAAATTTCTTCTATATTACCGATCTGCCCGCATTGATGCTATATGATACTTGAAATTAGCTGGATAACATCACCGTTTCACCAGAACGGCTGTACAAATTCTGTTGCATTATTTTACTTTTAACAATGTGAAGCTGCTTTGAAACAATTGGACTTGTTAAAAGCGCTATATAAATAAAGGTGATTTGATTTGATTTGATTTGATCTGGCACAATACATACAGTGTGTGTGAGTGCCTCTTAGGGCACTTGACACAACACTGCATGGGGGTTTTCTGTCTACAGAATGTTCCCAAATGGCAGCCCTGCTACCCTTCCTTAAATACCCAGAGAGTGGGAGAAGCTTTAGGCAAGGGCAGTGTCCTACAGTTTCTCTGTGAGATCTTCTCTCCAGATTGAGTTTTATTGTTTTATTGCCGGGCGTTGGATCTCAGCTTTTGTCTTAGCAGTAAAACTGCTCTTTACACTCTTTACAGTTATCATTATTAATGTTAGATTAGCAAAAACCTAAAAGTCTTGTGCTATAAATGCGATGGTTTTCTCTAGGTTGCATAACTGCAGCATTACAGAAGACGGCTGTGCTGCTCTGGTTTCAGCTCTGAAGTCAAACCCTTCACACTTGAGAGAACTCAATCTGAGTGAGAATAAACTAGGAGACTCAGGATTGAACCTGTTGCATGATCTACTGGAGGATCCACACTGCAAACTAGGCAAACTATAGTGAGTATCATTATCATATTAATTATTATATAGTATATACTGTATGTATAACCAGTGGTATAAAGTAATTAAACACTACATCCAATGTTTTACTCTCAGATATGTATATAGGATCTATTATTAGTGGTTTCTGTCCATTCTTTTTTTTTTTTTGGAAAGTAGCCATATGTTCCCTTTTGATACTTCACCCGTACTGAGTCACTAGACGCCCATGAGGAAAACAATTTTTTCCTCGATACTAAAGCCTTTTTTAATCATGCAGTGAAACTGCACAACCATTGGTTTGTGCGGAAAAGCTGTTTGAACCAATGGCAGGGCAGCGGAGCTGCACTAGCATATAACGACAAAGCCCGCCATCTGGCTATATAAGCGGGGTGATTTGCCATAGAATCTCAGATTAATTCTCCTTCAGCAATGAAGATCATCTCTTCACTGACTTTGAGACTGAACAAGCCTTCTCGCCATTGAAAAACAACGCAGCGGATCAGCCTTCAGCGCACTGCCAACTTCAGCTGTTTCACGGTCTGCAGTGGTCTTCTCCAGAAGCCCACTTGTAGTAGGCAGGATGAATGGTTCCTGCCAGGGAGCCACCAGGCCCCTCATCACAACGAGCTAACTAAACCATTCGCCAAACGTTTCACTGCTGCACAGAAGTCGTACCAGGCAATGTGACACTTCCTGTCAAAACGTTCCAGCTCTGCTACTGCTACCAGTCGCCATAGAACAGCGCCGACTCAGCAGCCCTCCAATCCAGCACCCTCGGTCACTCAGCCAAATCACAGCCTGAGCCTCGTCAGTGCTCCAACTCTGTGAAATGTTACCCGTTCCTGAAGTGTCAGGGACCTCTGGCCTAAGATGAAGCTGGACCCAGTGCCTCAGAAGTCTTCCTGATCTGACGAATAGGAAGAAAAAGGGGCCAGGTCTTGCCATGGCCGGCCCACCCCCCAAACAACCTCATTTATGCCTCCCAGCCCCCTGTTCAGTTCTGGGCTTTGAAGGCAGTGTGTTTGTTGTAAGCATTGGGCCCATTCAGAATCATGTTCCCATGCTTTTTCCCATGGTTATAGCAAACAAAATAAAAAACAAATGAGGTTACTCACTCCAGTTTGCTCACAGGCCACCGTGCTTCTCACTTCTCACTCAACAGAGCTCATGTCCTCCACTCCGAGGTGAAGGCTTTACTGGCAAAAGGAGCTGTGGAAACAGTTCCTACAGCTGAGCATGAGTCAGGATTTTATAGCCGCTACTTCCTCATCCACCCAAAAGGATGGCGGCCCATCCTCGATCTCAGACATCTGAAACAAATCCTCTTGCAAAAATGCCCAGGGGATTGGTTTTTCTCTCTGGACCTGAAAGACACACACTTTCACATCCAGAAAGCCCTTCTACTTGAAGGTTTCTTGAAGATTCTTGAGATTCACGTTCGAGGGTGTGGCATTTCAGTACATGGTCCTCCCATTCGGGCTGTCTCTAGCTCCCTGCACTTTCACGAAGTGCATGGACACGGCTCTCTCCCATCTGAGACAGATGGGAATCCGCATTCTGAATTACCTCAACAACTGGCTCATTTTAGCCCAGTCAGAGACAGAGCTAGAAGAACCTTACTCGGTCACCTAGAGTTCCTGGGACTCAGGGTCAATTTTGCCAAGAGCTCACTGTCTGGGAATGAATCTCGTTCCTGGGAGCAATTTTTGACTCGACCCAAATGCGGGCCACAGTTGCACCAAAGCGCACTCTGAGTATGCAACAGCTTGCAGCTTCCTTCAGAGTTGGAGCCTTCCACCCACTTAGAACATTTCAGAGGATGCTGGGCCTTATGGCCTATGCCTCGCAATTTCTTCAGCTGGGATTAATGTGCATCCTATGTGTCGGTTCTGGTCACTTGGATGAAACCCCAATGGTCCCAATCTGACGTGGCTTTGGGAGCAGTCTCGAGGAGGAAGGTGGTCTTGACAGATGCTTCCAACTCAGGCTGGGGAGCTCTGTGCGAAGGCAAACTGACCGTCGGCTCCTGGTCGGCCAAGGACAAGCAGTTCCACATCAACTGCCTCGAAATGCTGGCAGTCCTTCATGCCCTGCAGATATTCCTGCCAGACCTGAAGGGCCACCACGGCTTAGTTTGATCAGACAACATGACAGTGGTGTCATACATAAATCACCAGAGCGGTCTCACCTTAAAAGTTCCTATTCAGGCTGGTGTATTCTGAAATGGGCACATCTCAACCTGCGCTCACTGAGAGCAGCACATGTGCCAGACAGGATGAACCAAGGAGCAGACATGCTCTCACAATACAAGGTCTCCTCAGAAGAGTTGATGCTCCATCCTAAGACGGTTCAGAAAATTTGGGAAATCTTCAGGAGGGCAGACTTCTTTCAGAAGACTCTCACTGCCAAACATATTTCTCAAAGGACAGGGATGTGCTGGCCCACGACTGGCCCAGCCTCCTCTTTTATGCCTTCCTTCCGATCGCACTGATCACCCAGGTCAACGGTTATCTCTGGTTCTCAGCACCCCACCCCAGTGCCATTCTTTCCGGAAGTGCATCAGGAGCTCACAAAGTCCTGGATAGCGCACTACAGCGCTAGAAACCGATCGACTGACTCCTCCGTCCTCCCTACCCTTGATGGTGGCGCGGCTAAGGGTTTATGTGGAGATCCCCCCAGTGGAGCGGTCGGTAGCGATGCAACTGTGTCCTAAGACCGCTACAGTCCTAAGGGTCCTCAAGGGCCCCACATTCAAGTCTGTCCAGACAGCCGACCTACAGTGTCTCTTGTTTAAAACTGCCCTTGTGCTAGCTCTAACATTGGTAAGTGACTTTGGAGATTTACAGGCGCTCTCTATAGGCATTTCCTGCTTCAAATTTGGGCCCAACGGATGCAAAGTCGTTCTTAACCCCCTCGAGTCATCCGTCTCACTGGCGTGATCAGCTCTCTTTTTTTCTTATCAGTGCCAAAGATACTCAAATAACTCTGTCGATTTTTATCATTCAGGCAAGTGTTATACATCATTATAATATGTTAAGTTTCTACTTTTATTTGTATACAGTCACAATAAAAACAAAATGTGCTTTTTGAAAAATAAAGAAAACAAACATGATGCGTGATCTGCAGCCTCTGTCAACGACTCTTCATTATCCGCTAATGTGCCATGCCTATGGAGCGCGCGTTCTTTTGAGATTCAAATAAACACATCAAGAGAGTCCATGTGCTCATCATTTTGTGACCCATTGAGGAATAATCCTGGAATAATTTACCTCAGAAAAAGCTGTTTATTTCTAAGAGTAATTGCCAGCCGATTGTGAGGTAAGTTTATTCTGTTAGTTTCTGTGAATATTAAACCGCAAAAGACCATTTAAATATGAATCCTGCTGCAACATAAAATGTCATAGACGTAAGACTGTTTAGACAAGATTTATTTGTCCTGTTTTGGACATATTATGAAGTGTTTACTGTAAAATAGCTAGTGTCACATCAATAAAGCTTTTCCGTTCTGCTCGGATGCTATAAGTTTACAGTGTGTACAATATGCTGCTTGTTGTAGCCATTAAAATGGATTTTGTTTCAAATTGATGTTTAAATATTATAGCCTAATGTTATTTTTTAATCTAATATATGTTGATTGTGAAACGTGAACAGCACGAGTAATAAAGGACACATCAGATGCACATATCAGAAGACATGGAGTTTGTCATAAATTTTGACCACTTCATTAAGTTTTGTTTTGTAGAAATACTTTCTTTACAGTGAATTGTATCTTAATTTTAATCAATGTTTTTAATATATTTGCTTCTTATTTAATAAGAAGCAAATATAGCAGACAGTAGCCTTAGCGCTGGCATGATCGTGCATTGTACACGTCTCATAAATGAACCGAGACTCAAAATTATATTGAGTATTGTGAGTATTGCTGTGCTGCTGTGCTGTTACTGGCGATATGTCTTGCCCTGGGCCGCTTCAAAAAGCCACTTCAGGGCAAGCACATGTTGGTCTGTACGGACAGCACCACGGCCGTTGCATACATCAACCGACAAGGTGGTCTACATTCCTGTCGCATGCTCCAACTCGCCCGCCATCTCCTCCTGTGGAGTCAGAAGTGTCTGAGGTCGCTTCATGCCATTCATATCCCAGGTGCACTGAACCAGACAGCCGACAAGCTCTCTCGTCAGTTGACACCTCCGGGAGAGTGGCAACTTCACCCCTGGAGCGTCCAGCTGAAATGGGACCTCTTTGGAGCCACACAGGTAGACCTGTTTGCCTCTCCGAACTCAACCCATTGCCGGTTGTACTATTCCCTGTCCGAGGGCACTCTCGACACGGATGCACTGGCGCAGAGCTGGCCCCAGGACCTATGCAAATATGCGTTTCCCCCAGTAAGCCTTCTTGCACAGACACTGTGCAAGGTCAGGGAGGATGAGGAGCAGGTCTTGTTAGTTGCGCCCTATTGGCCCAACCGGACCTGGTTCCCTGAATTAACTCTCCTTGTGACAGCACCTCCCTGGCCCATTCCACTTTCTCATAGACCATGTCCAGAGCTCTCCTTTTGAGCCTTTGCAGTCCATTGAGTTAAAGATCCTGTCCATGAAGACAGTATTCTTGGTTGCATTGGCCTCCATCAAGAGGGTAGGGGACCTGCACACACTTTCGGTCAGCAAATCATGCCTAGAGTTCAGGCTAGCTAACTCTCACGTCGTCCTGAGACCCCGGCCCGGATACGTGTCCAGGTTTCTACCACTGCAAGCGATGCCTTCGGAGGAGGCAGACCCAGCCCTAGCTTTGCTCTGTCCCGTCTGCGCTCTCCGCACCTACGTGGACCGAACTCAAAGCTGTAGAACCTCAGAACAGCTCTTCGTCTGCAATGGAGGCCAGCAGAAGGGAAAGGCTGTCTCCAAGCAAAGGTTAGCCCACTGGATAGTGGATGCTATTGTCTTAGCATACCAATCGCAAGACATGCCTTGCCCGTTCGGGTTGCAAGCACACTCAACTAGAGGTGTAGCTTCCTCCTGGGCATTGGCTCAAGGTGCCTCGCTGACCGATGTATGTAGAGCTGCTTGCTGGGCGACACATAACACGTTCGCTAGATTCTATAGCCTCTGTGTAGAGCCAGTATCTTCTCGCATACTCGCCCCTAGTGGCCAGTAGCGCTAAGTGCCCATTCTTAGTGTCGGCTTGCATTGCCACTCCTGCCCTCTGGGCCGGATACGTGCGTCTATTGTCTCCAGTTGTGTTCCCCAGAAATGGCTAACCCTGTCAAACTCCTCCGTCACCCCTCGGGTATCAGACGTCTGGTGCCAGGCCTGCACCCGTATGCATGTGTAACGTGTGTGTAGGCTGGGTATCCATATGTAGTGGTTCCTATGTGTTAGCAACCACAAATGTGTATTCTTCCACAGTACCAGCTACCCTACTCAGCTAGCCCTGAGTCTTTCCCTTGACAGAGCCTGCTCTGTCGTCTCTGGAGGTGTTCTTTGCCCCCTGAAATCAGGTTGGAACCACCCCAGAGACTGCCATATGTTGTACTACCCTGCTAGGTTAGTCCTTATGTGTTTTACCACCTCTCCTTCCATTGAAGGACGTGGCTCCACAGCGTTCCATCTCTGATGGACCGCTTTCCCAGCATTATCCAATAGTCACACTGAGGTCTTGCAGGAACAGCAGTGACTGGCCTTCTCTGCTTAGAACCCTAACTTCCCGCTCCAATGCAGGGGCAGTCCAGTGAGTCCACTGGAAGGGCCAGCATCCTGGCGTGTTGGTAGGATCCCCAATTCATCGGTCAGTTCCGACGTACCTAAGTAATTTATTTCAACCCTAAGTAAATAAATTACTTACTTACCTTTCAGTATTTCAACCGACTGAAAGGGAACATCTTGGTTACATATGTAACCCTTGTTCCCTGAAGGAGGGAATGGAGACGTACGTCCTGTCGCCAGGTGCTGTGCTTCCGCTGCAGGACCGAGTCACTAGTTTGGCTCCTCAGCAGAAAAGCGAGGATGTGGTGCACCACTTCCGTATTTATACCCGCACAGCAGGCGGGGCGTGGATTTTTAATCACTCGAAGTAGATTAGTCTCTGAAAACAGATCCCCAATTCGTAGGTCAGTTCCTTTCCCTCTTTCAGGGAACGAGGGTTACATATGTAAGGTGTGAGGTCCAGCTAATATGTGAGGTGTGATTGCTCCTGCTTGGATTGATTGCTCCTGTCTTCGATTGCTCCTGTCTACCCTGTTTGCTATTGCTGCTGTGCTCACATGTGCTCTGCTCTGCTCTTTTGGGATTTTTATTTGATATAATTCTCTGTTGTTTAAACTGCTAATTATAACCTACTCATCTTCATGTATTGTCTAACACTGCCTACCACATTAAATCTGACATCACTAGCTTTTAATCTAAATCACTATCACACGTTAGCTTTTCGCTAGCCTGTTAGCTTGCTATCTCTGCACCCGGGTTTCCTGTTTTCTGAGTTCACTAAACAACTGTGGTGAGTTGGATTAGTAAATAGACTCCATCAAACAACTTTGGTAAGTTGGATTAATCAACAAATACGGTAAGCCATGTCTTCTTCTCCAGTCATTGTCACTTGCACCGCATGTTTCATGTTTAGTGTATCTGTCTCCGTTGGCGAGCAGGGCTTCACATGTGATAAATGTAAGGAGATAGTCAGGCTGACGGAGAAGATTTCAGAATTAGAGACACGCATCCAGACTTTATTTGAGAGTAGTGAGAATTTTACAGCTTTAGACACTGCTCTGGATGCGACTAGCTTAGTGAACGTTGTACATTGTTCGGTTCCGGCTGTAGAGCCCGTGCAGCAGGGCACTTGGGTGACGATCAGACGGCATAGTCACGGATCAAAAAAACACTCTTCCGCTCCGATTAGAACGTCAAACAGGTTCTCCCCACTCAGTGACGCACCCACTGAGAATCCTGTTAAAAGTGCCCTAGTTATTGGTGATTCTATTACACGGAACGTGAAAATAGAGACACCAGCCACCATAGTCACATGTTTACCGGGAGCCAGAGCGCCTGACATCAAAGCAAATTTAAAAGTGCTGGCTAAAGCTAATCGTAAATTCTCTAAGATTATTATTCACGTCGACACTAACGATGTTCAACTTCGCCAGTCGGAGATCACCAAAATTAACATTAAAGAGGTGTGTGAACTTGCAAGTACGATGGCAGATGCAGTTTTTTGTTCTGGTCCGCTCCCTGTTAAAAGGAGTGATGAGATACTTAGCAAACTATCATCACTCAATGGCTGGTTGTCTAAGTGGTGTCCGCAAAATAACATAGGGTTCATAGACAATTGGAAAAGCTTTTGGGGCAGACCTGACCTGTTGAAGAGGGACGGCATCCATCCTTTTTGGAGTGGTGCTGCTCTTCTCTCTAGTAATTTGGCATATAGTCTTAAAGCTAAACCTTGACTAACTGGGGCCCAGGTCAGGAAGCAGACGGACTGGCTTACCCGACCGTCTGCTAGCTGTCTCCCGTTACAGAAGTCAGATAAATCCCAACACATAGAGACTCTTTCACCTAGATATTATCACATAGAGACTGTGTCTGTTCCCCGAATTAGTAAATACAAAAAAACATCAAGACCATTCAACAGTAAAAACTTAATTGATGTCAAACGAATAAACAACAGATATAATACAGATGATCAAATGATAAAGCTCGGGTTGCTGAATATTCGATCCCTTTCCCCAAAAGCACTTATTGTTAATGATATAATTACAGATAATAATCTAGATGTGCTGTGTTTGACAGAAACCTGGCTAAAACCTGACGACTACATTACTTTAAATGAGTCCACCCCACAAGATTATTGTTATAAACACGAGCCGCGTCTGAAAGGTAAAGGGGGGAGGGGTTACTGTAATTTATAATAATATCTTCAGTATTACTCAGAAGTCTAGTTTCAAATATAATTCTTTTGAAGTTTTGGTGCTTTATGTAGCATTATGTAGTGTAATTGATAAATCCCGTTTGACATTTGTGTTGGCTACTGTATACAGGCCACCAGGGCACAATACAGACTTTATCAAAGAATTTGCTGACTTTCTATCCGAGTTAGTACTGGCTGCAGATAAAGTACTAATTGTTGGTGATTTTAATATCCATGTAGATAATGAAAAAGACGCATTGGGATTAGCATTTAGAGACATTCTAAACTCTATTGGAGTAAGGCAACACGTGTCAGGACCCACTCATCGCCTTAATTATACATTAGACCTAATATTGTCACATGGAATAAATGTTGATACCATTGAAATTCTGCAGCAGAGCGACGACATCTCAGATCATTACCTAGTATCATGTATACTTAATTTAGCTAAGGCCAGGCCAGGAACAGACTGACAAAGGAGATCAGAGCTGCTAAAAGAAGCTACTCTGAAAAGCTGAGAAACCAGTTTTCTTCTAACAACCCTGCTGCTGTCTGGTCAGGCCTGAAGAATATCACCAATTACAAGCCACCATCCCCCCGACCTGCTGAGAATCAACATCTGGCTGATGAGCTGAATGCATTTTACTGCAGGTTTGAGAAACCCAATCTCACACCTCACACCCGCTCTGATCTGCACTTCACACGTCCCCCAACACCTCCTGCACCCCCTCTCCTCCCCCCCGCCATCCAACTTGAGCTTAAGGTCTGTGTGGAGCAGGTAACCAAAATCTTCAAAAGACAGAAGATAAGGAAAGCTTCAGGCCCAGACGGCATCTCATCTGCTTGTTTGAAAGCCTGCGCTGACCAACTGGCCCCAGTCTTCATGCAGATCTTCAATAGATCATTGGAGCAGTGTGAAGTTCCCCATTGCTTCAAACGCTCCACCATCATTCCTGTCCCCAAAAAACCCAAAATCACTGGACTTAATGACTACAGACCTGTCGCTCTCACATCTGTGGTCATGAAGTCATTTGAAAGACTGGTTCTGGCCCACCTGAAGGACATCACTGGACCCTTGCTGGATCCTCTTCAATTTGCCTACAGAGCAAACAGGTCTGTGGATGATGCAGTCAACATGGGACTGCATTATATCCTGCAACATCTCGACAGACCTGGGACTTATGCAAGGATCTTATTTGTGGACTTCAGTTCGGCCTTCAATACCATCATGCCTGATCTTCTTACAGCTAAACTGACCCAGCTCTCCATGCCATCCTCAATCTGTCAGTGGATCACCAGCTTCCTGACAGACCGGCAGCAGCGAGTGAGACTGGGGAAACTCACATCCAAGACTCTCACTACCAGCACTGGCGCCCCCCAGGGGTGTGTTCTCTCCCCACTGCTCTTCTCCCTGTACACCAATGACTGCACTTCTAAAGACCCTTCTGTGAAGCTCCTGAAATTGCAGGCGACACCACCGTCATCGGTCTCATCCAAAACGGTGATGAGTCTGCTTACAGACTGGAGGTTGAGCGGCTGGCTGTCTGGTGCAGTTATAACAACTTTGAGCTCAACACGCTCAAAGCGGTGGAGATGATAGTGGACTTCAGGAGGAACAGCCCTGCTCTGCCCCCACTCACCATCATGAACAGCACAGTGGCAGCAGTGGAGTCATTCAGGTTCCTGGGCACCACCATCTCTCAGGACCTGAAGTGGGACAATCAGATTGACTCCATTGTAAAAAAGGCCCAGCAGAGACTGTACTTCCTTCGTCAGCTGAGGAAGTTCAACCTCCCACAGGAGCTGCTGATCCAGTTCTACTCGGCTGTCATTGAGTCTGTTTTGTGCACATCCATCACTGTCTGGTTTGGTTCAGCTACCAAATCTGACATCAGGAGACTACATCGTACAATCCGGACTGCAGAGAGGATTATTGGTGCCCCCCTGCCAACCCTCCAGGACCTGTACTCTTCCAGAGTGAGGAAGAGGGCAGGTAAAATCATCACAGACTCCGCTCACCCTGGACACTTCCTGTTTGAACTGTTACCGTCAGGACGGCGACTCCGATCACTGGCCACTAGAACATCTAGGCACAGGAACAGTTTCTTCCCACAGGCCAGTTCCCTCTTGAACAGTTGAATACCCAACCCCCCCGGTTGTACCCTCAGTACAACGAGCACACCCGGGCCCTTAAAACAGTAGCCAGAAAAATGGAGCGCAGCTGGAAGAAAACAAAATTAGAGGTTTTTCGTAATTCATGGAAAGAGAGCATGATCGCATACAGAAAGGCCGTAAAAACTGCTAGATCTGCTTATTTCTCGACTCTCTTAAAAGAAAACAAACACAACCCTAGGTATTTATTTGATACAGTGGCTAAGTTAACCAAAAATAAAGCTTCTACTTCTGATGGTTGTAAACAGCACAGCAGTAATGACTTTATGAACTTCTTTACGTGTAAGATCGATAATATTAGGAAGAAAATTATAACCATGCAGCCGTCTACTACAGTGTCACATGAGACAGAGCATTGTTGTGTCACTGAGAAAAATTACACTCATTCACTGCTATAGGAGAGGAAGAATTGGCTAAACTCGTTAAATCATCTAAATCAACAACATGTATGCTCGACCCTATACCGACTAGGCTATTAAAAGAGATGCTACCAGAGGTCATAGATCCTCTTCTTAATATCATTAACTCATCTTTGTCATTAGGATATGTACCGTAAAACGTTTAAGTTGGCTATTATCAAACCACTTATTAAAAACCTCAACTTGATCCTACAGAATTAGTCAATTATAGGTCGATCTCAAATCTACCCTTCCTGTCAAAAATACTGGAAAAGGTAGTGTCTTCACAATTATGTTCCTTTTTAGAAAGAAATGGTATCTGTGAGGATTCCCAGTCAGGATTTAGACCGTATCATAGTACTGAGACTGCTCTCATCAGAGTTACAAATGATTTACTCTTATCATCTGATCGTGGTTGTATCTCTCTATTAGTGTTACTCGATCTTAGCACTGCATTCGATACTATCGACCACAACATTCTTTTGAATAGACTCGAAAATTATGTTGGCATTAGTGGAACTGCATTGGCATGGCTTAAATCATACTTATCTGACTGTTATCAGTTTGTAGCAGTAAATGAAGAGATGTCACACTGATCACAAGTTCAGTATGGAGTACCGCTGGGCTCGGTGCTAGGACCGTTGCTCTTCACCCTGTACATGCTACCACTGGGAGATATCATTAGGAAGCATGGCGTTAGTTTTCATTGTTATGCTGACGATACTCAGCTCTATATTTCTTCACGCCCTGATGAAACTTACCAATTCACAAGATTAACGGAATGCATAGCTGATATAAAACATTGGATGTCTAGTAATTTCCTGCAACTTAATTCAGAAAAAACTGAATTTTTAATTATTGGACAAAAAAACTCTGCAAGTAGTAACCTAGAATACTGTCTAACACTCGTTGGCTGCTCTGTCAAGTCCTCGTCGTCAGTTAGGAACCTGGGTGTGCTCTTTGATACCAATCTTTCATTTGAAAGCCACGTTTCTAACATCTGTAAAACTGCATTCTACCATCTTAAAAATACATCTAAATTACGGCACATCCTTTCGATGCAAAATGCTGAACAGTTAATTCATGCGTTCATGACCTCAAGGCTAGATTACTGTAATGCTTTACTGGGTGGTTGCACTGCTCGCTTAATAAACAAACTCCAGCTGGTCCAAAACGCAGCAGCTCGAGCTCTTACTAGAACAAGGAAGTATGACCATATTAGTCCGGTTCTGTCAACACTGCACTGGCTCCCTATTAAACATTGTATAAATTTTAAAATCTTGCTTATTACTTACAAAGCACTAAATGGTTTAGCTCCCCAGTACTTGAGCGAACTCTTAACGCATTATACTCCATCACGTCTATTGCGGTCTCAAAACTCTGGCCAGTTGATAATACCTAGAATATCAAAATCAACTGCAGGCGGTCGATCCTTTTCCTATTTAGCGCCTAAACTTTGGAACAGTCTTCCTAGCATTGTTCGGGAAGCAGACACACTCTGTCAGTTTAAATCTAGACTAAAAACGTATCTCTTTACTATGGCTTACACATAAAACATTATCAATTTCTATTACTCAAATCAGTAAATGATTGTTAGGCTGCATTAACTAGGTCAGCCGGAACCAGGAACACTTCCCATAAGACCTGATGTACTCGTTACATCATAAGAAGAATGGCATCTACGCTAATGTTAGTCTCTCTGTTTATCCCGAGGTTTACTGCAGTCAGCCGGATCCAGGCCGTATCCAGATCAGATGGTGGACCAGCGCCTGGACATGACCAACGCATTCCTGAAGTGTCTGCAGAGAACATGTCAAATAAACTCCCCCCGTAAATTCTGCATCGACACGACATCCTCATTAAACCCATCTTGGCGTGAGCGACTCAATCTCTCGAATAATCTAACAAATATCTATTTGCCTAATATGAATTAAGACCTGCTATGTTGCCAGAATTATAATCATACACTGTTTGTTCGTCGGCCAGAGGAGAACTGGCACCCCGACTGAGCCTAGTTTCTCCCAAGGTTTTTTTCTCCATTCTGACCCTGAAGGAGTTTTGGTTCCTTGCCACCGTTGCCTCTGGCTTTTGGCTTGCTCAGTTGGGGACACCTAAATTTCTTCTATATTACCGATCTGCCCGCATTGATGCTATATGATACTTGAAATTAGCTGGATAACATCACCGTTTCACCAGAACGGCTGTACAAATTCTGTTGCATTATTTTCCTGTTAACAATGTGAAGCTGCTTTGAAACAATTGGACTTGTTAAAAGCGCTATATAAATAAAGGTGATTTGATTTGATTTGATATGTAACCGAGACGTTTTCTTTGATAAATAAATTACTTGAAAAAGTTAGCATGTTAATTTAAGAGATTAAGAACATAACATGTTGTATATACACTGTTCAAGAAGTTTAATAATAAAATATTCATTCAACGTTGTCCTTCATCTATTAAGTGCATTGTCCTTCATCTTCATGTCAAGATCAAAACTGTAAATTGGAGAAACTGCAGTAAGTTAAAGATATACTCTTGTCATTAGCTATGTTTCTATCCAAAGTTGCGAATTTAACTTATATACAAAATTGAAAATTGTGACTTCCTGAGAAATTGCCACAAAATATATGTAATAAAAATTGAAATTGTTATCCAGCTAATTTCAATGATCATATAGTGTCAATGAGGGCAGATCGGTAATATAGTTGAAATTTACATGTCCCCAACTGAGCAAGCCAAAAGCCAAAGGCGACGGTGGCAAGGAATCAAAACTCCTTCAGGGCCAGAATGGAGAAAAAAACCTTGGGAGAAACCAGGCTCAGTCGGGGTGTCAGTACTCCTCTAGCCGACGAACGAGTGTATGATTATAATTCTGGCAACATTTCAGCTCTTAAGTCATGTTAGGTAAATAGATATTCGTAAGATTGTTTGAAAGATTGGAAAGATGGGTTTAATGAAGATTTCGTGTCGATGTGGCATTTACAGGGGGAGTTTATTTGACATGCTCTCTGCAGACATTTCAGGGATGCATTGGTCATGTCCAGGTGCAGGTCCACCATCTGATCTGGATACGGCCTGGATCTGGCTGACTGCAGTAAACCTCGGGATAAACAGAGAGACTAACATTAGCGTAGATGCCATTCTTCTTATGATGTAACAAGTACATCAGATGTTATGGGAAGTGTTCCCGGTTCCGGCTGACCTAGTTAATGCAGCCTGACAATCATTTACTGATTTGAATAATAGAGATCGATAATGTTCTATGTGTATGCCATAGTAAAGAGATGCGTTTTTAGTCTAGATTTAAACTGACAGAGTGTGTCTGCTTCCCGAACAATGCTAGGAAGACTTATCTCCGACTACTTATCGGTTAAAAAAATTGTCCGGCTAAACTTAGCACATACTTTTTTATGCACATTTTAAGAATTTATGCGCATCTTGGTGTTTCCATCCAGAGGTTTTTAATGTGATATTCCAAAATTCACATAAAAATAGTTTGATGGAAACATAGCTAATGTCAGAGTTTTTTAATTATTTATACAAATACACTGTTTGTAATTGATACATGACCAGAACTGGCCATTTAACTGAGAAGATCAGTGTAACAAATGGTTCAGGCAAAATGTAGGCTACATGGTGTACAAGTGCAGCACATGACTGGTTTCTGTGGGTCTTAAAAAGAGCTAACACTTTTAATTTGTCCCTCTGTAAATTAAGGTCCTTAAAATGGTCTTAAATCTGAGTAACAAGTTTTAAATGGATAGGGTCACAGCATAAAGTATTACAGGCAGGATTATTTTATCATTGCATCATTTTGAAAGTCAAGAGAAGGCAGTATTTCTATGCCATTTGGCTTAGGTTGGAATGCTTAATATTTATTGAACTGTATGCAGTAGGTTGCAGTATGTGCTGCTTCATCTGACAGTAACCTGTAGAAGAGCTCAGTAAACAGCAGATATTATATTTTGGGTGTTGTTTAAACACTATTAAACAGCAGCATCATAGAGGAATATAGCTGATACAACAGGTCTGATCAGACGTTAAAGTTATTTCAACATTCTAGTGGTCAGGGGGAGAGGTATTCAAGTATTAAAATATTTTTTGTCAAAAATAATAAAAAACTTGGGGCCAATACATAGGTGAACGTTTGAATATGTGTGTACGTCTGTCTCTGTTAGACTTGCGATGGACTGGCCATCCAGTGATGCAGTGATGAGCCTCCTTTGCTAAAGAAAATAAAACTGTGGTTCATGAGTTCACGTACTATGCTGCTTTAGCATAGGTTTAAAGATAAGTCAAATGTGAGATTGTCACTTTTTGCATTGGCTATTTTCCTTCTGGCATAATGGAAGAATTTGTTTTAAGATGTCAGCACACAATGTACACAATGTGTTTTCAAAAACAAAGTTGTGTCTGTGGTTAGTTATATAATGTGAGTATGCGTAATGGCAGAATTTAAAAACTGTAATTCCTTACAATGCCTTGTCCTATAGACATCTATTTAAGTGCATTACTTTAGAGAGTATGGGAGTCAAATGAAAGTCATTTTCAGTGGTAATTGGAAAAAAAAAGTGTCACAGATGCTGCTGATTGAGTTTAATGTGGAACATTCCTTTAAAATATCAATGCATCCACTTCATGCTGTGTGAAATATTTTCTTTCTTCAGGCTGTCTAAGAGCAGTATTAGAGAGGAAGGCTGTGCTCTTCTAGCATCAGTTCTGAGATCAAACCCCTCACACATGAGAGAACTGGATCTGAGTGGGAATGAACCAGGAGACTTAGGAGTGATTATGCTCTCTGATTTACTGGAGGATTCAAACTGTAAACTGGAGACACTGAAGTGAGTATAACAGTCATACAGAAGGGTGACGCATAATTACCTTGTATACTTTTATTAAATGTATATACAGTGCCTCCCATTAATTGACATAATAATAACACTGTAACATGAGCATAACATACATATAACAAAAAAAAAAATCGTTCTTGTTTATTCTTTTGATCTTTCATTTAAAGTATTCACAAAACTGATAAAAAAATAATTATAAACTCGTATATATTTAAAGCATGTTTTTTCCAACAACAAAAAAAGATAAAAAAATAGAGCATTTGTCTGTAAAATATCGTAAGGAATCCAAAACCATTTATCCATATGGAATCTTGCCAGATCTAGAAGTCCACTTGTGGACCTTCCTCTTCAGCTCATCTCCTCATTATATCTGTAATATCCAATGCCCATTTTATATCTGTAATCCATCAATGCCCATTTTAAGCTTCTTGGCCGAGACAGTCAGGTGTTGATTTTAAGTTTATTGGTATTTGTTGAAGTCTATGATACCATGTATTCTAACAAGTTGTTTGCAATACTTCACATTGGGAATGATGTTGTGTTTTTACATGGTTACCTTTCTGTCAATCCCAAAACCCACATCTGGTGTTTGTTTATAAATAGCTTTATTTTGGTCTTGTTTGACCATAGAACCTAGCCCCATTGAAAATGGCAGTAAAGTCTGGCAAAATTTAGATGCTTGAGTCTGTTGTTTTACATCAAAGAATTTTTAAATGATAACCCTCCTAAACGATGTAGGTGACATCTTAGTTTTGGAGACTTTCTGACACACAACTAATGTCTACAATTTTCCAACCTTACAGATAATCTGGCCACTCAAACCATTCTTCTCTCTGGTCATGTTGTCAATATAGGATTTTTATAAAACAAGTCATGGCTTATGTGTGATCGACATACGATCCTCAAAGTCCTTTCCTGGTCTAATTCCCTTCTCTTTAAATAAATAAATACAATATGAATAGGAATTTTTTTTATTTCATTGTCAAATTCTTGAAATATACAGGAGAGTCAATAATTCAAATCTGTTGGTGCCAAAGTAGTCTCTGCAAAGTAGCCTACTTGAAGCTATGCAGAGTCTGCAAATGACTCTGCATAGCTTGAGTGTAGAAAGGGGATGCAGAGGCTAATCAGGTCGGTGGTTAGTGGAAGGTGGATAACTAAGTTAAAAGTGTGCTTGAGGTACGGCAAGGCTTCTTGATAAGCGTTTGTGAGATTTCTGATCTGCTGGTTAGTTGAACTACTACCAACTGCTGTTGGTTGTCAAAAAAGTCTGATTCAGGAGCCGAGAGTCTGATTCAGGAGTCTTGAGTCACATCTGAATTCCAAAATGTGAGTCGGCTATGAGATTGAGCTGTCCGGATATGCTAGCGGTTCGGCTTACAAGAATTGCATGACTGTGGAATGTGATCTGCCTGTGTTTATAATTTCAGCTACTGCTCTGTTGTCTGAGTGAATGAGTATTATTTTCCTAGACTATTAGTGCCCCCAAAGAATGGTGGCTATGATTATGGGGTATATTCGTAAGAACTGGGGAGATCGTGCCTGACTGTGAGTTCAGCAAACTGAACTCTGGGGCCATATGGAGGCAAACCAGCACCCATCATAGTAAACGCTGAAGCCGCTGGATGGTACTGCGTCAGTGTATATTTTAATGTCATTGGCATGAGTGATGTAGTTGCTGTAGAAAAAATTAATGCCATTCCAGGATGAGAGAAATTGTTGCCAGAGACGCATTTTTCTATTTGCATGCATAATCTAACTCTGTCATGGAGTAACTCTGTATGGTTGCTGCTTTCGACAGAATGTTGGACAAGAAGGGTTTCCCCTGAGGGTTTATCCTGATGCTGTAATTGAGGTGGCCTATAAGTGCTAGTAACTGTTGCTTTGTATTTATCTGTTAATAAAGTTAATAGCGGAACGCAGCTGTAGCTGTCACTGAAAACTTTTGATTAGAGTGGAAAGCCCTGACTGTGGTTGTGCAAATGGAGGTGTGACAATTGTGGTCATCGAGAAGGTGGAGGACTTAAGGGAGTCTGTGATTGTTTATAGGAATCCAACATAGTTCTTCTGAAAGGGAGTCGAAGATCTTGGGGCTGCTTCTGCAATCGAAGGTGAGGCATATGGCAAAGTATGCTTTTCCAGAGGACTCTAAAGAAGCACTGGAAATCTGGGTGGATAGTCAAGTTGCTGGTGATATCTGCTTTGGTGAGCCAAGCTCTGTGGTCTGCCAGGTGAATGAGTTTGATGGCATGGTCGATGGTAGCATATTGCATAGAGAAGTCTGGAGCCGGGATGTGAGTGCAGTGGGGAGAAGACAAGTCGATTATTCATCTCTTTTAAGGATAAGCCTCCCCTGATCCCCCTTCTGGCAACGGGCCTGGTTTTGTGTGTTTTTCGCAGCATTCACGCTGCAAATCAATGCTACCGCTCAGTCTTTTTGCCACTCAGTGGGGTGTAACCACAGTCACTCCAGCTGACGGTGACATCATGTGCATACCCTCTATTGCTGTGAACAGCTGAAGGAAGGGTAGAGGAATGGATTTCAGTCAGGACCACTTCGTCAAGCATATTGTTTATTATCGTTGTTGACAATAATAATATACAGTTAGTGTTGGCGGTATGGTTCTGTTCTAGGCAAAAACTCCCCATGCCTGTCCATGCCTTGAGCTTTGATTTGCAGTCCTGTTATCTAAAGGATTGAAGTGGATGACTTTGCTTTTAAGAATGCGTTGAAGACGAGCCGCAGATCCCGTTCATGATGTTGTTCTCAGATCTGGTAGATGTGTGGTGGCCGTGGGAAAGCAGAGCCGGATTTCAGTGCTGGGGAGGGGAACGAGGAAGCCAGTTTTTTGAGAACGAGACAAACAGTACTGTAAGGGGCAGCCCGATACAAGAAGGTTTTGAGAAGTCGGGTGATTGGTTGAGGCATGGCCCCGATCCCGAACCTCAGTTAACTAGTTAACAACATTAAATGGCAGATTGTTTTCCTCCCACAGCCGGTTTTGCTCATGTTTACCAAAAGGTGTCAATATTTCTGAATGGCGCTGTATACCACCTACCATGTTTTTTAACATGCAGGGTCTATGTTTTTTTTTTATTTTTTATAATGGATATAAAATGTCTACACACCCCTGTTTAAACAGCAGTTATATATGAAAAAAGATAAATCATATCAGAACTTTTGTACCTTTGACCTTGCAATGCCGCCGAAAACCAAAATGACACATTCAGAGAAAAAAAATGAAAAATTGCAACGGTTAACTGCATACGTTTGCACAGGGACGTGAAGACTTATGTATGTCCTCACTGAGATTAATACAACTCATGTACTAATTATTAATTGCACTGTAAAAAAATTCAGGCCTCTCCAATTTAAAATGTTCTAGTGACTGGTCTCATCTAAATTTTTCAATTGGCCAAATTGAATATCTGTGAATTGATATAATTTAATTCACAGAAATTCAATTTGGCCAACAAAAAAATTTAGATGTGACCAGTCACTAGAAAATTTTTAACTGGAGACCTGACATTTTTTTACAGTGTGCATAAAGTTACATTTGTATGTGTCACAGCAGATGTCTATACTTGTAACTGTTCTAATGTTGATGAATTCAGATTTTAAATTAGGCAGTAAAAAACACAATGATCATTTTGGCATGTATTGCGTTTTTACTGCCTAATTTAAAATTAATTATGACTGGTCGATAAATATGACTGCAAAAATAACAATTTGCACTTGTGTCAAAATGTCAAATAATTCAAATCTGTTATTTACTGTTACTGTTTGTTTATCTGTAAGTGTGAGATGTTTTTCTCCTCATTTATGCAGACTATCTAACTGCAGCATTGGAGAGGAAAGTTGTGCCGTTCTGGTGGCAGCTCTGTTGTCAAACCCCTCACATCTGAGAGAGTTTGATCTCAGTTGGAACAAACCTCAAGATTCAACAGTGAAGCTGCTGTCAGATCTACTGAAGACTCCACTTTGTAAACTAGAGAAACTGAAGTGAGATTTGTACATAATTAGGGTGACCAAACGTCCTGTTTTCCCATGACATGTCCTGTTTTCAAGTCCTGTCCTGTCCGTCCTGGCTGTTTTTTATAAAGTGATGAAAATGTCCTGGTTTTCATTATTTTTTATTGGGCCATTAAATTGACCGGCACTAGGGCAATCTACAAGTATCTCATTGCTGGGCCGAGTGTCCTGGTTTTCGGTAATCAAAATATGATCACCCTATACATAATACTACATAAACATAACATCAATGAAAAATCATCAAATGCTTTTGAAAGATTCTCCAACAATAATTTCCACTTGTTTTCCATTTGCACTGCCTTTGCCAGTTTGCCTTTTGAATATTGAAAATTATGTATAACTTGAAAAATTTTAAATTAGAAACAAATTAGAAACAAATTAGAAACAAATGCGCACACATACACAAACAAAAAATCAATGCATGTAATTTTAAAAACACTTCAAAATTATTTATTATTACTGTATATATTGCAGTTTAAAATGCTATTGTTTAAGAACAAAGCTGCATATTTTCAGAGCTTTCAGTGAAGAACTCGCTTCTACCATTGATGAAGTATGAATACATATACAGTACATAATACATATCACTCATTAACAGCATTTTACTTCTCTTTGCAGGTTGTGTAACTGCAGCATTAGAGAGGAAGGTTGTTCTGCTCTGGCTTCAGCTCTGAAATCAAACCCCTCACACCTGAGAGAACTCAATCTGAGCTGGAATATACCTGGAAACTCTGTGAAATTATTGTCCGATCTACTGGAGGATGCAGATTGCAAACTCGAGTCCCTAAAGTAAGTTTTACTGTGGCGACTGTTACATTTTTTGTTTTGGTATTATAGTACTATAAATAGTACTGAAATCATGTTTCTTACTTTTTAATGTATCCTGTGCCTTCCCCCCTGTTAAACAGACTCTAGACTCCATCCATTTGTCTTTCAGTGAAGTCTGTGTCCTGAACTCCATTGCCTACAAGCAATAATCCAACAATATTTTCCATTGCTGCTTCAGTCAGATGGTCCTATGTGATCCAGCTCTCTGCTATTTAAAACGAATTCACCCACTTTACTTTTGCAGTAATGAACATATTAACCATGAATGCTGACACTGTCGAATACAGAAACTTTAATACTACGAATAACAATACGAACATCACAGACACTCAGTACTCCATTGACCCTTAGCTAAACTAAATGTTATTGTCAGGAAGTAGTCGTAGACGGATTCAATTGCAAGTGAGAGGTTTATTGTGGTAACACAAAACACAAGGAATGTCCGGGGATTGGCTGGCGGTGACGCAGGGACTCAATGGGCTAGACAGTGAAGACGTCGTGCGGTGATAATCCCAGAGTGGTGATCGTGGAGCGTGGAACACAGGAACACGAAGACACAGGAACACGGGAGAGACAGGCACGGCATCACTGGAGGGACAACGACTCGACAACACAGTGGTGGTGAGAAGGGAACTAAATAGGCAGAGCAGATGGAATTCAGGTGCAATGGATGATTGCTGAGTGTGTGATCAGTGACCACGCCCCCCACACTCACCTCACATACACACACAGGCAGTAACTAGGAGACAACGAATTCATGAACCGTGACAGTTATAGGCCTACATGATTGTTTTTATCATAAGTTGATATAAAAAGAATATCTGTATCAATAAAGTGTTTGAAGTATTCAAACTTATTCAAACATATTCTCACACTCATAGCTTCTTAGCATGTGTCTACTTGATTTCATTAATTAATCTTATATAGAAGTTCATTACCTTTTCCATTTGTTTGTATATTGTTTTTTTGTTGTTGTTCTTCGTTTGTTTTGGGTTTTTTTGTAACGTTATGTGATCTCATGTTCACTACAACTTTAAAAGCCAGATTCTTTAACCTTTTCATGGATACAGAGACAATATAGGGGATGGCCTATTACAAACTGAATAAAAGTGTTATATGTAAATGTATAGATAGATCATATATATGTAATTACACATTGCTTTAAATAAATGTTTTTAAAATCGCTATTATTGAATTTTGTGTATGCATATACAAACCCGATTCCAAAACATTTGGGACACTGTACAGATTGTGAATAAAAACAGAATGCAATGATGTGGAAGTTTTAAATTTCAATATTTTATTCAGAATACAACATAGATGACATATCAAATGTTTAAACTGAGAAAATAAGTTGATTTTAAATTTCATGGCATCAACACATCTCAAAAAAGTTGGGACAAGGCCATGTTTCCCACTGTGTGGCATCCCCTCTTCTTTTTATAACAGTCTGCAAACGTCTGGGGACTGAGGAGACAAGTTGCTCAAGTTTAGGAATAGGAATGTTGTCCCATTCTTGTCTAATACAGGCTTCTAGTTGCTCAACTGTCTTAGGTCTTCTTTGTCGCATCTTCCTCTTTATGATGCGCCAAATGTTTTCTATGGGTGAAAGATCTGGACTGCAGGCTGGCCATTTCAGTACCCGGATCCTTCTTCTACGCAGCCATGATGTTGTAATTGATACGGTATGTGGTCTGGCATTGTCATGTTGGAAAATGCAAGGTCTTCCCTGAAAGAGACGACGTCTGGATGGGAGCATATGTTGTTCTAGAACTTGGATATACCTTTCAGCATTGATGGTGCCTTTCCAGATGTGTAAGCTGCCCATGCCACACACACTCATGCAACTCCATCCCATCAGAGATGCAGGCTTCTGAACTGAGCGCTGAGAACAACTTGGGTTGTCCTTGTTCTCTTTAGTCCGGATGACATGGCGTCCTAGTTTTCCAAAAAGAACTTCAAATTTTGATTGGTCTGACCACAGAACAGTTTTCCACTTTGCCACAGTCCATTTTAAATGAGCCTTGGCCCAGAGAAAACGCCTGCGCTTCTGGATCATGTTTAGATATGGCTTCTTTTTTGACCTATAGAGTTTTAGCCGGCAACGGTGAATGGCACGGTGGATTGTGTTAACCGACAATGTTTTCTGGAAGTATTCCTGAGCAAATTGGTCCTCCAGCTGTTCCTTATATGTACATTTAACTTTTCCGGCCTCTTATTGCTACCTGTCCCAACTTTTTTGGAATGTGTAGCTCTCATGAAATCCAAAATGAGCCAATATTTGGCATGACATTTCAAAATGTCTCACTTTCAACATTTGATATGTTATCTGTATTCTATTGTGAATAAAATATAAGTTTGTGAGATTTGTAAATTATTGCATTCCTTTTTTATTCACTATTTGTACAGTGTCCCAACTTTTTTGGAATCGGGTTTGTATGAATTAGCCCATGTAATGTATAATGTAACATTCATGTATCATATTACATGTATATACATGAAAATTATTTTTTAATTGGTTCACACACTCATTAACAAAACAAAGTCAAACATGATAATAGATCCCAAACATTGGTTGTTCTCACTCACATATTCATGTGGTTTTCTGTGCATGGCAACGCCTGGATTCACATTCCATTATTCTGTCATGACGGAACACTTGTACATCCCATGATGTCACAATGAACAGTGTCTGCACATTTACACAGTTCAATTCATTTGATTCCAGATGTTTTTCAGCAAGTATATTGACAACCCGTCTTGTATCTTGATAGCAACGAACATATTATGGGAATAATACAAATAATGTGTAAAGTAATGCCAATGTGCTGCTGGGTAAGTAGCCTACCTGACCTAAATCACCAAGTATTCATACCTAATCAACGAATCTTCATAACAGATTGAAGAAATATCCAGGTCATATTTTGCATCTTGTATAATTGAAAATGTATAATTTGCATATTTTTAGGAACATTAGATACTTTTAGATACATTTTACTCTCATTACTGTAATACATGTATGAACATTATCCTGTACAGACACATTTTAAGCTTAGGCATAATTCCCCATAACAAATACAACAATTATGTATAAATACTTTAAAATGTAAATGTTATCACAACAGTGCAAGAAAATTTAAATGGTCATAAACATAGGCCTCTTTTTCTTTATGCAAAATTTGATTCCTTTATTTATTCTGCATGAAATATGACGTGTTTTTAGGGTGAAATATGACTTTTGTCAAGTTTTATGAGTTTCATCTTTTTGCTTTTGTATCACATACTAGATGTCTGTTTTTGCTTTCAGCTGCTCTCATTTCTTTGCAGGCTAATATTGAGGTTTCAGATCTAGCACTCAAGCCAAAGTCTGTATTTGGTGTCTCCCTTCAAAAACTGAAGGACACGGGCCAGATGCGGCAGGGCGTTCCTGTGGTGCTCATGCAGATGGTGGAGTTTTTGGAACAATATGGTAGGAGGTGTGAGTGTTGTTGAAAGTGCTCCTCTTAGAGTTACTTGTATGTCAAATGTATGTTGAGATTATGTGTATAATTTGTATTTGAGGTCTCCATCAGCATGAATTGTTCCGTGCCAGTGGATCAGAGGCGCGATGCGATGCGTTGAGGGAAAGTCTGAACCGTGGTGAGGTTCAGGCTTTTCGCAGTGATGATGTCCATACCGTGGCCTCTCTGCTGATTCTCTTCCTGAGAGAACTGCCCAATGGACTCATCCCAGTCAGGGACACCAAACAGCTCTTGAGAGTCTATACAAGTACTTCCAATATTTGAGAATATTCTCATCTCGTGAAGGTTTCTGCAAATCGGACCAAATCTGTTTTGATCCTCTGTCTATCCTGCAGAAACCAAAGGGAAGGTTTTGAACCTCCAGCGTGCAAAGAAAATCCTGTACAGTTATGCACCTGAAACCTTCAACATCCTGTCCCTGCTCATCCACTTCCTGTCCCGGGTCACTGCCCAATGTCATGTCAACCACATGTCATCAGAGGACCTGTCAGAAGTTTTTGGACCCTGCATCTTTCAGTGAGTCTTTGTATAATATGCTGTTTTGTCAATCTTTGTATAATATGCTGTTTTGCTAATAAATTAATATGTCAAATCTAAATTGGCCCTTTAAAATATAGATACATGCTGCTGTTTGTTGACATAAACAGCCCATATTAAAAACCCACCATTACAATAAGGTCTTGTTAGTTCAATGGGCTGAATACCTTGAAACATGCAGCATTATTCAGTGTGTTGACATAAATTCCACTAAAACAGGAAGACAGGGGGCGAGACATATCGAATAGCTCCTCTACTTTTTAAAATATGTCAATACTATGTGCCATTCACCATGTAAAAAATAGTAAATTTGTGGACAAGTGACCGATTTCAGCTTCAGCGTTTATTTGGGGGAAGGGATTCTAGAGTGCATTTGATTGGACAGAAAATCTGATGAGAAGCTGAAGTGCTGAGTGATGTCATCACAATCACTGTAAGTTTTGAATGCTTATATCTTCTAGCATTGCATTCATTTTAGTATCATGCCATAAACTTTGTTGACTTGTTAACCGATAATGGTTTGGTATATCAACACAAAATCCATAACTTTTTGCCGGCATGGTCTGAAGATGATCTGACTCGATTTGGTGAAAATCAGACAAACGTTCTAGTGCGAAAAAGGCAAAAGGAAAATCAAAATGGCGGACAGGAAGTTGGGCCGACTATGGCAAAATTGGCATCTATGTTCTCAGCATGACCCAAGGAATCTATTAAGACCAGTTTCATTACAATAGGCACAAATGATTAAAAGTTATTAGCATTTTTCAAATGTTTGTTATAATTTGTCACTTTTTGAGTAACTTCAAGGCCTTGTGCCGAAGATACATACCCAGTTTCGTAACAATACTTCAAAATTAAAAATGGTCGACGCCCATATTGGCCGACATGGGAAATTTAGGTACCATTTGACTCAGTATGCTTCAGTTTCAGCATTTATTTGGGGGATGGGACCCTGTAGATTCTAGAGTGCATTTGATTGGACAGAAAATCTGATGAGAAGCTGAAGTGCTGAGGGATGTTATCAAAATCACTGATCCATATTGGCGGAAGTGAAATACTGTAAGTTTTTAATGCTTATATCTTCTAGCATTGCAGTCGTTTTAGTATCATGCCATACACTTTGACGACACGTTAACCGGTAATGGTTTGGGAAAATTGGGTACCATTTGACATGAGAAGCTGAAGTACGGAGTTATGTCATCAAAACCATTGATCCATATTGATGGAAGTGAGAAACTGTAAGTTTTGAATGCTTACATCTTCTAAATGCATATTTTTGCCCCCAAATTTTGTCATTGTTTTGGACCACACTAGCTTATAGATAACAGTAAGACTAACATATTCATACACTCTATTTCATAGAGACTTTAACTAGCATTAACTTACATATGGGCAAACCATTTGTTACAGTATTTATTCATCTTTGTTAATGCTAATGTTACAGAACAGATGGTGAGTAAAAAAGACTGTTTCCAAATGGAAACTTGTTGTAAAGTGTTACCCCATTTTCTGTGGTTGCAGTGTTCCCAACAGCTGTATCAAGCTATTGGAACAGGAGCTGTGTACTTTTCTTACACAGCACCTAATAGACAGTGTCATGGTCCTGCTTCCGAACATGTACCCTCCCAAACCCCGCTGTGACACGCTCTCCACAGGGGACTGCGCTCCACTTCCATTTCCTGCTTCTAGCAGGTCAGTGGTGCCATCCGGTCTGAGTGTGGGTGGAGCCAAAAGGGCAAATTCATCTGTTTCATCTATCAGGTATGAACATCAGCTGAGCTATCTGGTTCAATTTTATTACTATGTTACTAAATATCAGCAGGTAAAATGTCTTTTAGATTCTGTCTTTTAGTTACTGAATAGATTTATTTACTACTGGTAAATTGATTTTGTATGCCAAGACTCATGATTATCTCTCTTCTTTCAGGTCAAAGGCCTGTCGCACAAGAACATGTGTAGGGCCATACTGCAAATAAGCACAAACCGTCTTTGCACAGAAAAAAAGACCCCCAGCACATATATAAAAAAATAAATAAAAATAATAATAGAAATCAAAAAAGTAATAATTTTGTAATTGTGTATTTGTGTATACTTCAACATGGGAACATTTCACATCAGGCCATTTGAAGTATGTCGGGTTTTCTTGAAATTTCTTGAAGACAGTGAATTTGTACACAAGCATTATTGTGATGACCTTAAATGAGATAACGAATTAAAATACCTTCGAAAGAAAAAAGACCGTCATTATGATTGGTTCATAATATAAATGAATTTATATCATAAATAGTACAAAATACTGTGTAATATGAGTTTAGGAGCAATCTTAAATAGAATCACTATTAATATGATGTAATTGCTTATCCCAAACTGATGTGGTGTGGTCAATTGATGTGATGTGGGGTGACAATGACACACAAAAAGGTTGGTGTCAAAATGCTAAAGTATTGCAGTCGTTTTAGTATCATGCCATAAACCATCGTTAACCGATAATGGTTGGGTATATCAACAGAAAATCATCAAAAGATGATCTGACTCGGTTTGGTGAAATTCAGACAAGCGGTCTAGGAGGAGTTCGAAATTGAAATTTTTAAAGAAAATCAAACAGGAACAGGAAGTTCAGCCAAAATTGGCATCTATGTTCTCAGCATGACCCAAGGAATCTATTAAGACCAGTTTCATTACAATAGGCACAATTAATTAAAATTATTAGCATTTTTCAAATGTTTGTTATAATTTGACCACAAGGTGTCACTTTTTGAGTAACTTAAGATACTGGGTAAGATGCATACCCAGTTTCGTAACAATACACCAATGTGTTCCTAAAATATAGCATTTTACGACAGAATTCAAAGTGGTTGACGTCCAAATTGGCCGATGTGGGAAAATAGCATTTGACTGTATGCTGTACTAAATCTAAAGAGACCAGACTTTTTGGCCAAATTGTTCAAAGGATTAAAAGCAAAAATTGCCATTTTTTATATCTCCTGACCACTAGGTGGAGCTGTTCCAAAAGGGGTCATGCCTGTGATGACATGTACCAAGTTTGGTCTGAATTCGCTAAAGAATTGTGGAGATCCATCCATTTTCTTGTGCTTTTCGTAAGTTATTTGAGAACGGTTTAGCGAATCAACTTGAATTCCATAACTTTTTGTCGGCATGGCCTGAAGATGATCTGATTTCATTTTTGTGAAAATCTGAGCAATGGTCTAGGAGTTTTTTCTGAAAATTCAAAATGGCAGAAAATTTGGGCCCGTAAAATGGCATCCGACTCAACTTGAGCCAAGGAATTAGAGGAAAAAAAGAAAACGTTGGAGCGCCCGCTAGAACAGTCAGTGTGTCGTCACTCACATTGCACAGCCTCTAGTTGTGAAACCTCCGAGATTTAAATTCATGAAGAAATGGCATAACCTTTCACAGGTGAGAATTCACGTTGGTTTGTTTTTATATGTATTAACTCAATATTACAAGTTTTTAAACTATGGTAACATTTAATGCTGTGTTAGCTAACCCCTTTGTTTTGTATTGTGTTAGTTTATCAGAATCATCTGCTTAAGTCTACTGCAGATAATCATACATGCGTCTGCCTATGCTTGCAGATGCAGTCAATTTGTTCTCGAGTGTTCACGTATAGTCTCGGCTGCTTACGTATAGTGGCCCATAGAAACAGGCACTAAGGCATCTATGTATATATGGGCCTTACAGTTCAAAACTTATAATCATAACTGTAAATGCAAATCTGGTCAGTTGGTGGTGCTAGAGAGATTGACAAGAGATTTCAAAATTGCTATGGTTAATGTTGAGACTGACCTGTGTGCCAAATTTTCTAACTTTCCCACAAGTAGTTATGGGCTGCCATTGGCTCCCATAGTGGAAGAAGAAGACGACTAAATGGATACAACGCACCTTTGTTGCTTTGCACCTAATAAATAAAACTATGGCTGTGTCCAAAATCACCCCTACACTGTTAATCAGGGCATTGAAGGGACAGCCATGTGTGGTGGTGTCCGAAACCAGACTTTATTGAGTGCACTCATTCAATCCCACAATGCACTGCAATAACGAGTGTACAACCGATGTACACTAATGGCTAGAGAATACCCATAATGCACACAGATGGTGCCTGTAGCCAAATCGTTCATCCATCCATTTTCCAAACCGCTGGTCCAAAGTGGCTACAGCGTAATATCCTACAGGTATTAAAGTCCCAGTGAACCATAAGTAGCAAGTGAGTTTTCTTCAGTGCTGTGACGTATATATTTATTTATGCATTTGGCAGCCGCTTTTATCCAAAGCGACTTACACTGCATTCAAGGAACTCAGTTCTTGCTTTCCCTGGGAATCTAACTCATGACCTTGGCGTTGCTAGCGCCACGCTCTTATTGTTTGAGCTACAAACACACTATTTCCAAGTGAAACGGGATATTGAATAGAGGGCAGGGTTTAACTTCAGCGCTCCTCCTCTCCATCCCTCACTCATAGCAGACTAACGGTTGGAGGGGAGTGGTTACGCATTGTCAAACCTAAGCCGTCAAACTGACATCATCTGAGAAGGAACGCCGTTTCCAGACCTGAAGTTACTTTTCAGACTTTGATTAAAGATTACCGCGACAAACTATTTTTTTCTGTGTATTAACTTGCACGGATTAATTGTTCACCCTAAGACCTTTAACATGTGCTTACAAAGTAAATAGGGTCGATTTTGATTTCATGAGGACTTTAAATTCCTTTTTAATTGATTATTAAATTGTTTACTTAAGGCTTGTACATAGTTTCTATGACATTTATACATCTTTTCGTCTTACTACTGGAGCAAATCATTATTAAACAGCAAACACAAACTATGTGGCAGCCCTTCCGGCACACTCAGTGTCTGAATTCACTCACTCCTTCAAGTGAACTGTATTAGTGGACTAATGTAGGGAATAGTGAACGAGGGTATAGGGGGTGATTTTATTTTTATTTATTTTTTTGCTGGATATATTTAGGCATAAACGAGGTGTTTCTTGACATAAAACTGGAAATCCGCCACAATTAATCCGATATAAAATGATTTATAAAACGCCATCGTCGCCATCTGTGATTGCTCCAAACTGACTAGCGCTGAGAAAAGTAACAGACACCACGTGACTACGTGTTCGCGTCCCGTTTGAGCCACCGCTTTAGACGATAGTTTGTACCTGAATGATGACACTCAGAAAGTTTAACAGACATTTAACCGAAACGCACAGTGAATTCGTCTCTGCAAACGCCAGGGCACCAAAGCGACGCCCCATCGCCGCTTCTGGCTGTTTCTCAGGAGGGGCGTAGGGAACGCTTTGTGAAGTGAACGCCACGCTGCGTTCAGACATGCGCAGAGAGGAATGACACTGCAGAACGGGCGTGGTTTGAACGTAATCTAAAATCTCGCACAATAACAACAGCCTAACCTAAACCGTTCCAATAGCAACGACAAACTTAAGTAATAGGTGATAAATTACAATACACCTGCACGATAAACACAACGCGAGTGACAGCGGCGGACCGAGCATGTCTGTACACGGTACAAGTGCATCTCTTCACGACATTACACACTGAACGCTTTACATGCCACTAGCTCAAACAATACATACAACTGTGTGGGTTTTTGCTTATCGCTTTATCGTGTTTTGCTGGGTCTAAAAACAGAAGTAGCTGAGCGTTTATTCAACAAACCGTTCCTCGTTTACTGCGAACGGAAGTAACGTTAACCACTATCAGCTGTTTAACGCTCGGAACGCTTTGTAATGTCCGTTTTTAACGCCACAGACCTCTTAGAAATGTCATTAACATGGTACTAAAAAAAAAAAAAAAAAATTAAACTATGGTGCTGTTATGTCCACATGTTTAAAACCAGTATTTTCTATTCTGTTGTATTACCTATGGCATTCTGTGATGCTGGCTTACCATAATACAGTAATAGTGTCAGATGGTGATAGCAAGATACTTTGATATGCTATGACACTGAATGATTGCCATATTAATACCATGGCACATGGTAATTAGTGGTGTATGGTATTGCTATGGTATTAAAATTATTATATTTATTATATTATTTTTTCTTAGTAGAGCCAGTATTGTAACACCATTCAGGCACTTTATTCATAATATCAGTTCATAACATGTGCTTGTACGAAAGGTTGAGTCACTTTCAATCACTTTTTTTCCATGGGACACAGGGAGAAGTCTCTTCTGCTCACAAAGGCTGCATTTATTTGATCATAAATACAGTAATATTATGAAATATTTATAATTTATTAAATGTAATTTATTATGCAAATCCTTCAGGTGTCACAGGATCCTCGCATGACCAATACTGCTTATTTGCGGCTCAGGAAACGTTTATTATTATGACTCCAACCCTTTGAGTGGCAGTGTATTATGCTCATCTGACCCCCGGACAAAAGAAGTCTAACATCTGCTTCAGATGTCACGAGTAACTACAACTTTGGCACAGTGAATTAATCCACACATACCCATGTTTTCTTCCTCCAGTCAACAGAGGGAGAAGTGTTTTGTGTGGTTTGAAGGCTGAGGAAGAAGAGGAGAGTCTAGAGAGCATGGACAATGACAGCACCGCAGTGATGAGATCCAGGGGCCCCAGTCCCCTCAGTGACAGTATGGTAGAGTATCACACTGTACATTTTCATACTTATTGGAGAGGAATACAACAGGGCTGCTCAGGATGGTAAGTAAACCATCTGTGGCATTCGGTTCCACATGTAAATATGCACCAATCAGGCATAACATTATGACAGGTGAAGTGAATAACACTGATGATCTATTCATCACGGCTCCTGTTAGTGGGTGGGATATATTAGGCAGCAAGTGAACATTTTGTCCTCAAAGTTGATGTGTTAGAAGCAGGAAAAATGGGCAAGCGTAAGGATTTGAGTGAGTTTGACAGGGCCAAATTGTGATGGCTAGACGACTGGGTCAGAGCATCTCCAAAACTGCAGCTCTTGTGGGGTGTTCCCGGTCTGCAGTGGTCAGGATCTATCAAAAGTGCTCCAAGGAAGGGACAGTGGTGAACCAGAGACAGGGTCATGGGCGGCCAAGGCTCATTGATGCACGTAAGGAGCAAAGGCTGGCCTGTGTGGTCTGATCAAACAGACAAACTACTGAAGTTCGATTACGTGGGGAACACTGGGCACCAGGATGCACTATGGGAAGAAGGCAAGCCGGCGGAGGCAGTGTGATGCTTTGGGCAATGTTCTGCTGGGAAACCTTGGGTCCTGCCATCCATGTGGATGTTACTTTGACACGTACCACCTACCTAAGCATTGTTGCAGACCATGTACACCCTTTCATGGAAACGGTATTCCCTGGTGGCTGTGGCTCTTTCAGCAGGATATGCTCCTGCCACAAAGCAAAAATGGTTCAGGAATGGTTTGAGGAGCACAACAATGAGTTTGAGGTGTTGACTTGGCCTCCAAATTCCCCAGATCTCAATCCAATCGAGCATCTGTGGGATGAGCTGAACAAACAAGTCCGATCCATGGAGGCCCCACCTCGCAACTTACAGGACTCGAAGGGTCTGCTGCTAACATCTTTGTGCCAGATACCACCAAGGCTGTTTTGGCAGCAAAAGGGGGACCAACATAATGTTATGCCTAATTGTTGTATTTTTTTTTTTGTTTTTTTCTCAAAATGCTGCCCTGATTTTGATTGTTTTCTTCTAACTCTCTAATAAGAGGCAAGAATATGTAATATGTGGATTCAGTTCTACTGGTAATTTGACAGAGCAAATGTAGATATGAAACGGTCCTATCCTGTCTTTCATTTTCTGCAAGGTGTCCGAGGCGGATGAAGTTCTCATAAATGAAATCACACATGAAATACCATGTGATTCACATGAGGTGATGGCTCTTTACAAACATACTTCATTCCTATAATGAACGATGTCTTCAATAAGTTGCCATGATTTCTTGTTTGTACCTAACTTTTCTGTTGTTGTTGTTGTGCATGAAGGCAGAGAGTGTCATTTCGACTGAGATATATGGAGCTGATTTGCAAAGAACTCTGGGAGAGATTCTTGCATACTGTCAGGTACTGATGAGTCCATCGCTAATCCCTGCCCTTAAAACATTACTGACCAATCCTCTCTGTTGTGTGTTGTAAGGTCAATTCACACCGGGCCGACAGACAGCACCAGACGTCGGGTTTTGTCGGATCAGTGCGTTACCCTTGCTGGAGTCTGTTGGCGTCTGTCTGAGCTTGTTTTCTGTTGATGCAGTGTGAATTGACCTTTAGACACTTTAAGAACAGTTTTGTTCACTCACACGAATGTTAGTGCTTTTCGAAAAAATATATATATTTTTTTCTTGTTTTCTTGATTTTTATTTTTTCCACATAAAATGCTTTTGCAATATCACAATTCCTGCTGGCCCATATCACATCCAATCATAGTTTCAATAGGTTTTATGAGCACATTTTACTGAAATTGCTCATCAACAGAAATCTCCCATTCGCTCCTATGGGACGTTCTGTTGCGAGTCAACAGTAGTCAAGTGAGTGACAGTAGTCAAGCAGGGCAGAGCTCAGCGAAGAGTCAATTCTGCAACCTTTTTTTATCTTTACTAAGGATTTAGCAAAGATTGTTAATGTTGAACATTGAGTTGTCATTTAGAAGTCAGTATGACATTAGGTGTCTTTGTGCAGGTTACATATGGAGCCATTCTGAAACTCGATGAGAAGTTTGAGATGCTCCAGGCCAAAGTAGCAAGCATCCAAAATCCAGCTGTCCTCTCTCAGGTAAAAATAACACACTTTACTCATATGATGTATCACAAATATAAATACTGAAATAATGTAATGTAGATGCAAGCATTTTCTGTAAAGCTGCTTTGAAACGATATGTATTGTGTAAAGCGCTATACAAATAAATGTGAATAAATATTGAGTATATTACAGTAATAGTTATACACTGCCCGGCCAAAAAAAAATAAATTTGCTGTTTGGATTTAAATAGGCAAATTCTTAAAGGGATAGTTCACCCAAAAATGAAATTTATCCCATGATTTACTCACCCTCAAGTCATCCTAGGTGTGTATGACATTCTTCTTTCAGACGAACACAATCAGAGTTACATTAATACATATTCTGGCTAATCCAATCTTTATAATGGCAGTGAATGGCTGATTTGTTTTGAATCCATAAAAGTGCATCCATCCATTATAAAAGTGCTCCACACTGCTCCGGGGGGTTAAGAAAAGGCCTTCTGAAGCAAAACGATGCATTTGTGTAAGAAAAATATCCATATTTAAAACGTTAAAAACTAAAATAACTAGCTTCTGGCAGATGGCCTACGCAAGTTGACTTACGGCAAAAGAATAACCCCTGGCGCGATGCATGGCGCAGGATGTAGGAAGCTTTGATGCCTCTCGCAGTTCAAACAAATAGGGCTGGGCAACATTTTGTTTTGCTCTATCCTTTGCGCTTCTGCGTTCATGAATTCATTTTGCGTTGGGTCAAGTGTTACGATTTCACCATAATTCGATGCGTACGGCCGTCTGTCGGAAGCTAGTTATTTTAGTTTATAAAGTTTTAAATATAGATTTTCTTTTTTCACACAAATGCATCGCTTCACTTCAGAAGGCCTTTATTAACCCCCTGGAGCCATGTGGATTACTTTTATAATGGATGGATACAATACAAAATCCTGACCAAACATTGATGCACCTCTTGATGGAAATAAATGTTGTGATATTGCCATCAAGAGGCCGATTCATGTGTGAAAATGATTCTTCATTCTTACACAGCTTGAGCTGATGAATCTTGACATTGTCGTTCTGGAATATGGCCATTTTAATTTTTCACCATTTCTTAATCACCTTTGAGTAATCCCAATTAACATGGGGGATAAAAAAAAAAAAAAAAAAAAAAACAATGTTTTGTTTTAGATGAATTATAACATGTTATTGCTTGAAATGTAATGTCAGGTACTCCTACACAGATATTATTAACCCAAGATAATTTTGTAGAAAACGCATATATAGTTAAATATATGTGCAGATGACAATCAACAGCTCTGTATTGTCACATTTGTCTGTCAAAAAATGTTAAACATCGGAAACATAAAAGTGCCTGCCATTGAGGAAACACCCATATGCAGTCTTGACTGTAGATTAACGTTCTCTCTCTCATCTTAGAGGACACATCTGTCATCCAGCTACAGAGACAGTTGCCAGGCGAAGTCTGAAGCCATGATCAATTCTGAATCGTCGATGCCCCGTCTTGTTCATATTTCCTCTACGTCTCCCCTTCCATCTGTGGAGAGTTGGAAACCTCCTGCCCTCTCTCCTGGCCCAGAGGTGCCCAGCCCTCCACGACTTATCCAGAACCAGGCCAGGGCCACAGCACCAACCCACACAGCACAAGAACCTCTCAGCATGAATAAAATGAGTCTAATGCAGCAACATCTGGAGCGAGTGAGGAGTACAGCTGAAATCAGCTCAGAGACCAGCGACCCAGCTTCAACTACAGACCTTTCTAAAATGAGTAAGAGCGTACTTTTTTCAGAAAAATATCTAAACATTCTTAAAATAAGAGAAATTTACTTGGGAAGCACATGCTACGACAGAGCATGTATTTAAAGTTCCCTTATTATGTTTGTGAATGACAATGTGAAAGGTCTGCAAAATTTCAAAGATTAGACTAGAGCAGAGTAAACCAATCACAACAGACTGAGCCATCTGACCAATCTGAGCAGAGTAGACCAATCACAACAGACTGGGCCATCTGACCAATCTGAGCAGAGTAGACCAATCACAACGGATTGGGCCATCTGACCAATCTGAGCAGAGTAGATCAGTCACAACGGATTGGGCCATCTGACCAATCTGAGCAGAGTAGATCAGTCACAACAGATTGGGCCATCTGACCAATCTGAGCAGAGTAGATCAGTCACAACGGATTGGGCCATCTGACCAATCTGAGCAGAGTAGACCAATAACAACAGACTGGGCCATCTGACCAATCACAGCAGAGTAGACCAATCACAACAGACTGGGCCATCTGACCAATCTGAGCAGAGTAGACCAATCACAACAGACTGGGCCATCTGACCAATCTGAGCAGAGTAGATCAGTCACAACGGATTGGGCCATCTGACCAATCAGAGCAGAGTAGACCAATCACAACAGACTGGGCCATCTGACCAATCACAGCAGAGTAGACCAATCTCAACAGACTGGGCCATCTGACCAATCACAGCAGAGTAGACCAATCACAACAGACTGGGCCATCTGACCAATCACAGCAGAGTAGACCAATTACAACAGACTGGGCCATCTGACCAATCACAGCAGAGTAGACCAATCTCAACAGACTGGGCCATCTGACCAATCACAGCAGAGTAGACCAATCACAACAGACTGGGCCATCTGACCAATCAGAGCAGAGTAGACCAATCACAACAGACTGGGCCATCCATGTTGTGTTCATATATTTTAGTCACACTGCACCAAAGTTTGTTTAAAAGCAGACCAAGACCCATCTTTTCAGCAGTCTTGGTCCTCTTGTTTGGTACACACCAGGCTTTGGATGGCAGCATTCACACTTATTCAAATGAACCGCACTAACACCAATCGTACCAGGGTTTGTTTTAATTGCACCAAACCTGACAAGTGTGAACACAGTAGCCAGTAAAACTGGTATCACTGGCGGGGGCATTTCAAATCGCTAATTTTAAACCAAAAGTAAAATGAGCACGGTCACAGGTATTTCGGAGCACGTTCAGTTTTTAATTGTAGTGTCTGTTCTCTAACTGAACTAAATTATTTTATTACTAATAAAAATCAAAACGACCGGGGGCGGTGCCACGGTGAGCAAGTGATGTAACCGGCGTTTCACCTGAACACCGACTATCGCAGCAAGCCTAGAACACAGCCTCAGACACTGTGAGAAAGGTGATGCTGCAATGTTTATTATGAGAAAATTTGTGTTTTTGACCTTGGATGCATATAAACCTGTTGTAGGAGACTTCAAAATGATTTACAAACAAAATTAGGAACCTTTAAAATAGCATAATAGGGGCACTTTAAGTGTAAATAAAGTGTATTTTCTTACCCCATTGGCATTTATTTCATTGGCATTTGAACCTCGCTAAATTGAATGATTTCACGCTGTCATTCCTGTCTGTTTCCACTCCTGTAGGTTGTCTGGGTAGCTCTGATAGAAAGGTGTTCCTGTCAAACTGTATCCTACAGAGGGCTGGTAAAATGGCACGTCCTGGTGCAGCGGTACGGTACCTCACAAGAAACATTTTCACAGTGGAGGAACTTTCTCAAAGCAGCACCACTGGAAACCCAACCAGACACCTAAAGAGACTAGACCCAAACAAGATCAATGCCATGAGAGGTGAGCTGGATCTATTTCACGAATGGCCTTCTCTGTGCAGTGTAGCCAGCTATTTTCAATGGAAAGTATGGCAACGGCTCAAAATGTCATTAGATGACAGGCCATCATTTGTATCCGTTTCCTCTCCTAATCTGTGCTCACATAAGGGGCTTTCGCACTGGAGGAACCTTTTTATAGTTCCTAGAACTATTGGCGGAAGTACCCGGAGTTTGGCATGTTCGCACCGCTGGAACTGGGAACTCCTTTTGGGGGAACTAAACTAGTTCCTACTTGAGAGTAGGGTCTAACCCAGCATAATAGGAACTACCAGTGATGTAAGTGAGCGCTGATTGGCCGAATGCACGCGAAACACCAGCACCTAACATTTTTTTAAAAAGCCGTCTACACACACAGATTATAGTCTATATATTTACTCCACAAACTAACTCTACAAACTAAACACTGATAAATGGACCTCTCGACCTTTACGCTAAAGAGAAAATACAACGCAGCTTTGAGGGGACCAAGAGAAACATGATTATGTATTTCTGCTCGACTAGCGACAGTAGACATCAACCACATGGCTAATACTTTTTCATATACTGTCCACTTTCTTTGTATAACCGTTCTATCTAATAGCGTATTAGACAGGACTGATAAACAGATCGTAAACCAATGAAGGCGGAGAATGTGAGAGTGTGTGCTCAGGCTCTGGCCTTCTCAGCGCCGTCAAAATAAATGTTCACTTCAGAGTTCAGTGGCGGTGCGAATGCAACCAGGAAAATGTTCCTAGGGGAACTTTTAGTTCTCGGGAAACCACCCTTGTGTTCCTATAAAAGATCCTAGAACTACCTGGTGCGAAAGCCCCTATTCTGCATTTTAATATAAAATAAATTAATTGTCCAATAAAGTAATTGCTCATTTACATATTTTCTATCAGTCCAAGAAGTCACTAGATTTGTTGCAAGTTGCTTTTTTGAATTTTATTTAAAATTTGTTACATCTAGAGACAAAGTCGCTCATTTGGCAACACAGTCTCTCTGTGATTAAAAAAATAAAATCATGGTTTAAATCATGGACTTACATTTCAAACATAGAACAGCTTTTCTAAGAACACTTTTAATCAACTGCAGTTTCTTCCATTTCAGACTTGATGCACAATGTAGAGATTTTGATTAAGGCAATAAATAACTTGCTCAGCTTCATATCGGTTACAGTTTACTGAGCAGCATGAAAGTTACTCATTTTAACAATGGTGTGTATTTCCAGAGTGGGCGGTAAAGAGATACCCAAAATTTGATCTTCGAGAGAGAGGTAAAGACTGGAAAATTTGCCTGTCTGTAATTAACTCAATGGCCCGCTACTATCGGTTCATGGACAAGACACGGAAGGTGAGAATGACAGTAACGCTTCTCTAACATCAGCGCAAACAGACACTGTAACATTAAACGCTACACTGCACGGCAACTAGGGATGCAAACTCAGGGCAGAAACTGAACATTCAAGATGAACTTGGCCGAAAACCAAAAAATAAATAAAATTAAACTTATTTAATAATCAAACTAAAAGCTAATACAGTTGTACAAACATGTAAACTCCATATAAGAATTTTTATAAATCAATAAACCATTTTGTTTTCATGAGATTTATTCAAACATACATTAATGAAGACATCACTAACAGGTTAAGTAAAATATAATGGATATGTAATACACTGTATATATTTAGCAAATTTCCTCTAGCTAGCTAAAGAGTTTATGGACATTGAATAGCTTTCTTGAGGTAAATCTAATGTTAAGTGACATTGTATAGCCTACAAAGCGGTTTTATTGAAATTTGAGACACTGATTGAGAGAGACAGGATTCATTTCTGTAAGTTGTACGGCATCTTTCAACATTCTTTATGATGTTCATTCAGGGTTATTTCTTGCTGTAAATAGCAGTAGAGAGGAGGTGAGATGATCGGTTCACGTGCGCTTGATCCATGCTGCCGCTTGTACTGAGGCGCTACAGCGTTCTGCCATGCCGTATTAAAGAGCGCCAAAGCAACATTCATTGTTTAAAATTATTTTGAATTTTATTACAAAATTCAAAGTTGAGACTTCCTATTAATGGCGCAATATGTAAGATATTTAGATGAAAATATCCAAAAACCATTAGAAGAGTGTTATATATTTTGTTTACTTTTAAATTATCCCAAACATTTCCAACAATCTTTAAATCCAGAAAAATCAGCTATTTTAAATCAATGTAACGGCCCATGTCCGTGCATCGCCCGTCAATGACATCATATCCATGTTACCCTCGATTTCCGGTTTTACTTTCGTAGAAACCATGCAAACACCAAAGACACTTTAATAGATTGTGTTTTATTAGACAGGTGAGCAAATGTTTGGATACATTTATCAACAGAAAGGTAATAATTGTTATACGGTTAGTCTTATTGTTTGAATTGCTTGTTTTCTTGATTTACCACAAATACCGTGTTTTTACCATGCCTCAGAGACAACACTATTTTATCAAGTGGCTAGCACAGCATAATCAGCAAGCGCTTTCGCCATCATTCAATATATTTTAAAATGAATTGCATGTCATTTAGCAACACAAGTCATCCTGTTTTTATTAATATATTCTAATATCGGTCTAGATTACTGCAAAGTGCAACAAGTGTCTCATACCAGCCACAAGCAAAACTTCAATATAACTTTCAACACACTCAAATGTATTTAAAACAATCATGCTAAGCATGTAAAACAGCGCTGCGTTACCCCACATGCTACGAAAAGAGCGGCAGCGGCGACTGCAGCATAAGCAAAATAAAAGCTCAGCCGGACTCGAGGCCGGTGTGTCGCGCAGGTTTCTCACCGCCCTTGTTCTGTTCCCACAGCTCTTGGTTCACTCTGCTTCATACCACAGTAAATGTTAATAAAACTTTAATACATTCAGCTCATTTATGAACATGATTTCTGTCCTTTCCATCGGCTCGGCTCTAGGGATGTCAACAATTAAATCAACGATCAATTGTCGATAATATATTTAATCGACAAAACGTGCATGCTCAACTGCGAAACATGCAGCGGACACGAGAAAAAATAAAGCGAGAGTTATGTTTGGGACCATTTTACAGCTGGAGTTCATGACTGGCGTGTGCATTTGCAGCCTTTTGCTTTGTGTAAATGCAAGTTATCTCATATAGGATGCATTTGGTTAAGAATTAACGCGGTAGTGAAGTGTGGCGGTGATCAGCTTCAGCACATGCAGCTCCAGTAGGGTGGCCATTTCCATAACACCAAAAAGGAGGACACTTTGCGTCATTTAGTGAGGCAAGTATAATTGCATAGGACCCTGGTGTACTCGCAACTACAATACAATTTTGTCCATCATATCGACGCTATCATGGCTACTCTATTCATCGCCAGACAATTTGATCTCTGAATATATCTTGATGTAGACCTGTGTGTAACAGAAGAGGCAAAAAAGTGTTGTTCACAGTATTTGTATTTAAGTTTCAAAAACTGACCACTGAGAAGTGCACAATGCCAGAAAACATAACATTTCACAGCGACACGGTGGGCAAAATCCATGAAGAGCGTCTCTGCTGCTTTTTGATATAAATTTGTGCTCTTTTGTCCATTCCGGATTAAATGAGGTCTGACGTTTCGGCATGTTAACGTAATGATATGATGTAGCCAGCACATGGAGGCTTGTTTATGTTTTTAACCCATGATATGTCAGATTTATTTGACACCGCTTTCAGCCAATCATTTGTTTGACCAGAGATCTTATGCTGCTGCGTCCCAATAAAGACTCTAGAGCGGGGGGGGTTTTCGGCCGATTCGGCGCAACTCCAAAAAGGAGGACAAATCAGTGTCCTGCTTGAGGCTGTGCCAGACTCCAGATAGGGGGCTTAAAATCCGGTCCGTCCAGCCAAAATCCGGACGCATGGCCACCCTAAGCTCCAACAGCAGTGCACGACTAATAATGACTATGACTGGGACTGTCATGTTACATAACATTATAAAGAGCAATATTGTGATAAACATTATTTTTTAGCTGCCCGCTTCATCGCGTTGCTCCAGGAAGAGCGCGTGCACAACATGAGTCACCCATTCTAACACGTAACTTAGTTCAATTTCACTTGTACGTTTGCATCCTTTTGTGCAGATAAAATCTGTAATGTTTATTTTATATATATCCAATTAATCACATCTAGGATGCGTTTCTTTGAGCTAAATAATGGGCTAGCAAAGAGCTTCAGTGTGTTCATTCAGCGCTTCAGCAACTCATGACTAATAATAACTATGACTGTCATATTACATAACATTAATGAGAACACTATTTTTAGAAATCGTTGTGAACTCATTCGTTTTCAGCGCGTTGTTCCAAGAAGAGCACATCCACACATTCTGAATAGCACACATCTGAGGCGGCATTGGTGACGTTGTATCGGTCGTTATGTTTGATAATTAAGTGATCAAATCACAAAGGAGCACAGACTCCTTTTACAATCCTTTAGCCCTTTATTTAGACTAAAACCCTTCTCATTCATTTGGTGATGAACATTGTGTTTTGAGCAGCACTTGCACACCCTGTCATGCTGTTGCTATAAGCCATTGCAGTATTAAGGCTAACGATTAATTGATTATTTAAACGGCGATCAATCATGGGAATTTGTGTAAATTGACATCCCTAATTGGCTCTGGAGGTGAAGACGACAACTCCCATGAATCCATGCTTATTTATGGCGTCAAGCTATGCCTTTGTTTTGAATAATCAACGGAAATGACATATTGTGCATTAAAGTAACGGCACTTTCTGTGATTATTGGATGGCATGCGCGCTACAAATGTTCAACAGAAAACAGCACAGACTAAAAGACTTTAGATTTGAGAAACCCTATCATTTCCGATTAAAATCGAGAAATGAATTGTCAATCCAGAGCTAGTGTCCACAAAGCTGACGTTTATCACGTTGTGTGCAGGAAATAGACACTGAACAGTCAAAATGTGCCATTGGAGAAGCACTAATTAAACTTATGTGCATCCCTAATGAAACCTTTTATTATACCTAATAACCTTTTCTATTAAAACCATTTAGCAACAATATATCAATTGTATCTGCAGCATTTCCACTACATTATTCCCACCGCTTTTCCCAAATATCCTTGGACCCTTTTGATTGTCATCTGCACTTACCTATTTGTTTTTGTCCATTTAAGGCAAAAGTGTTTTCTACAAAGTTATTTTATGTTGATCATACTTGTGTAGGAGTACCTGGTTTTTTTTTTTTTTTTTTGTAAAATTAAAATTTGTTAATGTTGGTTTTAACGTTTCAATTAAATGTTTACTTCATCAGTTGAAAATTGTAAAATTAATTTGCCTTACTACAGGAAAATTTAAATTAACTACACACACAGAAAGATGTTAATCATTCAGCACAAGATTTTTCTTGGAGTGGTATTTAGCCAAGTTAATGTTTCTTTCACAGCTAAAGATTGAAGAAAGTGTAAAACCTGAGAAGAGAGCAGTGACAGAGTCGGCACCTACAGCAGTAACGTGTGAAGCGGCTGCAGAGATTGACGTAGAACTGTCTGACAGCGACACCGAGCAGAAACAGCAGGAAGTGCTGATGAGCCACATCACAGAAGAATACGACATGCCTGCTGACTGGGAATCTAACAGCGGTCAGTGCACACTGAAATCTGTCAATGAAATGTAGTTCCTATTAGGGCTGTGCTTTGAGGGTCACAAATGTGAATATTTTTTACATTAAAATTACATGTCAATACAGTAGCTATGTTTCCATCCCCCTATTCTTAATGTTGGGATATCGCATTAAAAAAACCTGACTGGAAATGCCGAGATGCACATAAATTCTAGGCAGATTTATTTTATCCTTTAAGACGACATGCGCATAAACTATAAATGGAAACACATTTACCAAATGAATCCCTTGATGCGCAGCAAAAAAAAAAAACACTTGCGTGACTTTGCCTCAACAGTGGATATGATTGGATAAAAGGACAAACCAGTGGATCAATTTCATTAAACAGCATCTCAAATGTTGGTTTGGCCGTTCTGAAATGCCTGAGCCAAAGTCTGTCATCAGAATGATGTGGGAAGCATCTGCCTTCCTACGCAAGGTAACATGACTGCATTTATTGCGCTTCGTCTGCACGCTCTGAGACACAAGTCATTTATGATGAAGGAAAAAGAGCCAAAGATTCTTCCCTGATTGCAGCAATTTCCACTTCCAACAGGAAGTGATGATTTTGTGGTCTTGATCACAAGATGGAAATGCTGCTTAATTCGCAAAGGTTTTATGTGATATTACAATTTTGCAAGTTCAGTTTGCAACTTTGGATGGAAACATAGCTTATGTTTTTAGGAGAACTGAGATATGAAATCATGATTATCACTTAATTTTATGGCAACAGTTATTTAAAGGTAGACTATAGTGGTAGATGTAAATATTGCAATAGCATCTTTTCTACGCTTAGAAATAGTGATACTTTTATATCAGACATAATCATTGCAATTATTCCATATCGCCCTAGTTCTCATTAGATATTATGGCCAATCACGAAAGTCACAATAGCGCAGCCAACTATAGAATACGCCGCTTCATTTTTTTTATTGCGCTATGGAATACATTTTCCAGATCGCCAATCCCTTCAATAGGCCATGTAAACACTTGATCAGATTGAAAACCGAAACTGTAATGTTCTGCACGTGCAAAAACAGAAATGGAGCAATGACGGAACGAGCCGCTGTTGTTGTTATAAATGACTGACGTGCCATTCTAAAATTCTCATTCCACTCATCGTCTGTGAAGTTGAGTAGGACAATGTTCTCCCACCAGTCCTCGCTTCAGATTCTCATCCACAGACGCCTTGCTTTGGCTGCGGGAAAGGGCTTTTTACTGCTTGATAAATATAAGCAGCACAGCTTCATGTGCTCGTCGTCTACTAATCAGGACACCAACTAGATAAATATTAAGCCTGCTTTTTAAATCAAAGAAAGAAGGTGATGACCTGCGATGATGGTTAGTATGCACCAAACGTATTAATGCAGTGTGGGCATGTAACGTGATCACTTTATTTGGCGTTCATGTAAACACCATGTTCGGATTCATCAATCAGAGCGATTTCATTCCGACTGCAATAAAAAGTGACCATGTCTTATTCCTTATTTTGGTGTGTGTTGAGCAGTGTATCTCGGCCCCCCTCATCGGGATGTGAAGGTTCCTGGGTTTGCCTTGTCTGCAGCACATCTGCGAACACGTCCTGAGCTTATTGCGCGATATCTCATTAAATTCATCTTCCCAGAGGATGTGCTGGTACGCAGTAATGTTTATGGTGGTGTGCGGCGTGGCATTCAGGCTCTCGACCACAACAAGATCTCGGCACTGCGAGGTGAGACGTTTGACTAAATGTGGTTAGCTACTCTTTCACAGTGGTAGCAGATTGGGCACCAGCTCCAGTACAAGCACCCAATGGTGGGAAAGACGTAGTTTTGAATGAGGACTAGTTCTCAGTTCCCAACCACAGTCACAGCTTCTGTCACTCTTCTCTTCTTCAGAGCACCTGTTGGAGCGTTTTCCCTGGATGAAGTTGGAGGAAGATGGAAGCGACTGGAAAGTTTGCGTAGGCGCTATAAACAGCACCATCCGCAAGTTTCGATACGAGCGCAAAATGGGCATAAAGAGAGGGATACGCTAGCGCTGAGCATCAAAAACTGCTCAATAATATTTGCAGAGGTGTTTGTAAAGAGCGACTTGTGTCAAGACATGCTAGCTAGTAGCCGTTACTGGTGGTTTTTCTAGAATGTGACTAGTGTTTAATTTGTGATTTATACTGGTTATTACTTTAATAATATAATTTTCAACAGGAAATCTGGGAAAAAACCCTTTATTTGACAACATAAAAATATACAGATGTATGAACAAAAATGGTTAATATATTGATTTAAGAACAAAAGAAATGTTAATATATTATGTATTTGTCATTGAAACATAGCAGCTATGGAAAAGAGAAAAACAGCGGTTGCACTTCAGTTATGAACATTGTATTTAGAGTTCAGACGATTAATTGAGATGTGTGTGTGTGTGTGTGTGTGTGTCAGGATTAAAAAACTAAACAGACCCTCACAAGTATGAAGGATAATTTTTTGTGTCACCTTCAACCTGAAATAAAGCACAGAAGCACCGTTTAATCAAAGTGTGTTTGTGCCTTAATCTACTGAATGAAAGAGTTTATGGTGTAGGTAAAATAAGTCCTACCTGAGAACTAGCTGGCATGATGGAGAAACACGCCTCCTTTGGCAGATATGATGTTTTTTCAGCTCTTTTCTTGAGGTTTTTGGTGATGTTGTGGATCACTCCAAGACACTGTGCCCATGACACACCCCTCACGCCGATGTCAAACTGTGGGTACATCTCAGCCAGAAACTCTAAACACACACAAAGTATATAGAAAGTTTCATATTTTATAGAGAGAGAATAAGGATTTTATTCATCATTCATTATGAAAAAGCATAAGCGGCATGTTCTGTGCAAATTTACCTCGAAGTGCTTCTATTTTGTTTGGGTCGAGTTGCTGGATGCCCTTTGTGGGGTTGCCTGTGACCGCACTGCAGGAGAGTGTGCTGATGGGGAAGAGAGCGTGAAGCAAAGGCTCTACAGCCTTCTGGGGCTCCACCTCCTTAAACACCTCCTTGTACACAGACAGTGGGATCCACACTTTCCGCAAGGGGCTCCCGATCATTACTGAGGAAAAAAGGCCATTCACTAATCAATTTCTTACAACATTAATGCTTAAATAATTTTGGTTTAAGTAACATTCTATAAAACGTGTGGAAGAATGAGTTTGGCATGCATTTTAATTTAGGGTGTGTTCACTTGGTTCGTTTGGTCCAGACCGAAAACCTCCAAAAACATTTAGTCCTGGTCCGCTTACCATTCAGATTGGTATGTTAACACCGAACCCAAAGATAACCAAACCTAAAGGCACAGGGATGTGTTCACAACCTGATTGGCCGGCTTTTATGATGTATTGCCTTTTTTGAGATGGAACTTACAAAACTTTGCTGTGTGCTGGGATCAATGTGCTTTTTAATTCACTGCCATTGCAAAGCTTGCAAGAGCCAGGACAATATATATATATATATATATATATATATAAACTCTGATTGTACAGGTGCTGGTCATATAATTAGAATATCATCAAAAAGTTGATTTATTTCACTAATTCCATTCAAAAAGTGAAACTTGTATATTATAGTCATTCATTACACACAGACTGATACATTTCAAATGTTGATTTCTTTTCATTTTGATGATTATAACTGACATAAGACGTCTTATGTCACTGACCTTAACCTAGCATGACACTGCCAACCAATTACGTCATGCTGTCAAGTCCATATCCTACCTTTGTTGTCCTCCTGAACTTGAAGTGTGACCTCTTTATTATTGGGCATCTTCTCCAATTCACCGTTCTCCCCATCCACCTGAGCCAAGCCTTTCTGCTGATCATTTGAGCCTGTGCTGCACAAAGAGCCTTTCTTCATTATCTGGGATGGCTGTTGCTCATCTGTTGTCTCAACTCCAAATGGCTTTGACATGAGTAAAGCAGGATCAGGAGTTTGAGACTGGCGCTGAGATCCATTATTGCGCCCCGGACGTCCACGTCCTCTGCCCCTGCCTCTACCTCTGCCTCGTCCTGCACCAGGAGGTTTGCCTAACTGAGGGCTGCCGTTGTCAGCTTGCTGAAAATCTGCCCTGTCCGGCCCTCGCTTCCATGGAGGGGTCCACCGTGGGTTTCTATGGACTGAAGGACCAAGACGCTGGGCCAAAGAGCTGGACAGCTGCGTTTCTTCAACAGGTAGAGATGCCTGTCTCTGAGAGATGTGGGACACATTATCAGCTTAAACAAAATGTTCTGTGAATTAAACTTTTGTTTTCTCTCCACATTTTCCCCACTTCCTCCCCAATCAGTACCAGTTTCATTCTGGCTTTGGCAGCACATACAAGCCAATTTTTGTAACAGCACCATCCTACTCTAACACATGTAGTTCATGCTTAATTCAAACACTTTCAAGGACCGATACTTTCCAGTCCTTGAATCCATAGCGGAGTAGGTACTACATTTGAACTTACTTCACGGCCATAAAAAAAAAAAGTATGTTCTATATACTATGAATTGGCCTCATTCATGAAACTTTTGTAAATATATGAGCAAATTCAGAGTAATTTACACTTAAAATTGACCTTTACGAAAACTCTTCTCCGGATTCACAAACGCTTCGTATACCACGGATTCAGTATTTAAACGTGTAGATTAATGAATTCCAAACGTTCGTAAATATGGCGTGCGTGCACATTCATTCGTAATTAGCATAATCCCCGCCCATAAGTTAAAGCTACGCAAATATTACGTGTCAGGGCTCGACATTAAGCATGTTCATGTGCTTGTCCTTTGGACAAGTAAATCGGTCACTCACTTTGTTCGTCCAGTTTCATATTATATTCTTAAATTTAAAATAAGACACTATAGGGCTGTTACCAATCAAATTAATTAGGACTGGACAGTGGCCCTCCAGGAGCAGGATAATTAGACACCAGAGTTGCTCACTAAAACTAGGAGAATCAAAGATTCAATGACCTATTCGTAAACGAATATGTTGAATGAATCAGCCGTTTGAATGAATGACTCAATGACTTCCTCATTAAGAGGGAGTCTGCCTGCTGCCACCTACTGGTGGTTTAGTTTCATGTTTAATCAATCTAGACAAATCTCATAACATTATTTAATGCAGTTGTAATTTTTCAGTGTAAATTATTTAAACACACCTGAACCAGCTAGTCAAGGTCTTCAGGACCACTAGAAACATTCAGGAAAATGTGCAGGACTGGCCACCCCTGCTTTTGATTAACTTTTTAATCAAGTTGATTTTGGGGAGACCAAATGAAATCACTCAATAGTTCAGTGACGCATCAACAACAACACAGTGATAAAATGGTTTACAGACAAACCTTTAAAGCATTCTTCAGCCTTGCTGAGCTCCTTTCAGAGGATGGCTTTAAAGAAAAGAGAGCAGATTATCTATTTTCAAAAGAAAAATCTCACATAAAATGTCTAAGTACAGGCATCGGTAGAATATAGATATCATGGTCAGTTAGTCTCAGGGCTTGACATCAAAAATGTTTACATATAGTGCAGGAATAGAAGATCAGATTTATATTCATTTTGCGGAGACACATTAGCCACGTTTCCATTGTCGTGCCAAAAGCAGGCATGCTAGTGCGTGCCAGGGCCAGTCGCATTTCCACTGCCACTTCCGGGGCTTGATCGGGCCTTCCTCATGGCCAACGGACAGGGTTTCTTGGCCCGTCGAATACCTGGGTCCAAAGCGGGCCAACTGGGGCTTGAAGAGCGGTTACGAACCGAGCCAGAGTTTATCCGAGTCTGGAGACGGCAGTGCCGCGGATGATTTCATTTACCAGCTAACATCAGCATTAAAGACTTTTAAAATCATTTTAGCTAAAAACTCACTTTTCAGACACTAGTGAATACAAAAGAATGCGCGCAAACCATTACCATTAGCCTGACGTCGTCATACTCAATTCTAGTCAGAATATGAGTCTGACACTGCTCCACTGGGCTGTGATTATGGGGCGAAAATGCCTCTGCACTCAATTGGATAGACCAACAACCAATCAGAGCAACGGAGCGACGCATAGTTGTCAACAGAACTCAACTGCATGCACGCTGGAAGAAGAAGAAGAGTGTAAACGATCTTTGCCAGTGTTGTAAAAGAATTTAAGGATACACTGGACATTGGTCCGAACAGCTCTGGTTTGCTCTTAGCCCCGCCCACAACATTTATATACGATGATGGACAGATGATCAACAGTAACGTAATCATTCATGTCACCATTAAGCGCTTGGGTTGAATTCGTTTACTAAACGAAGAACTTGTTCGTGTATGCATTCACCTTAACTATTTCTCTCAAATGATGATCGTGTTGGGAAGTACTCCATGTATCCTTACATTCTTTTTACAACACCGGCAAAGATTGTTTACACTCATTTTCTTCCAGCGTGTGTGCAGTTGAGTTCTGTTGACAACTATGTGTTAGTGATGTGCCGTTCATGAACAATTCGTTCTTTTTGAACTAATCTTTAATATGACTCGGGAACAAAAAGTTGTCTCAGAGAGGTGAGCTGTTTTCGGGACTGCATGCATTGCATATGGGGCTGTCCCGCCCAGGATAAGACACTGATGACGGGACTAACGACTCAAACCCGAAGACAGGAGAGGTGTACTAATCTTTCCAGGGAACAGACGTGATTAAATGTTAAGTGACAAAAGAATGAACGACTCTGACTCGGAGGTGAGGTTAACTAACAGACTGCATTGCCTGAAGACCCAGCTAAGCATTTTAACATGTGACATTTTAATTATATTCTGCTGAAATTAACGAGATGACTTGAAAAAAAGATTTGTTAATTTTGCTGAATGAGATCTGAGTCTGTAAAATGATCCGAACTTCCCACTACTACTATGCGTCTCTCAACATATGTCACTTACTCTGTTGATCTGATTGGTTGTAGGTCTATCCAATTGAGAGCGAAGGCATTTTCTTTCCTGGTTGGATTGAAACACGCCACATAATCACAGCCCAATGGAGCAGGATCAGACTCATATTCGGACTAGAATCTGACGACGTCACGTTACCTCAGGTCGTATTTTTGGTGGAAATTTTGTAGAATCTAAATGTGATGTAAACACACTGTCCTGTGACTACAAATAAACAGAAACAGATGTGACTTAAGTAGGCTATGCGTGTCCTCTCTTTTGTGAAATACCACTTCTGTGGGACTAATGGGGCTAAAAACACATTTTTCATTCTGATCAATGTATTATGATACTTATTATGATAAAACATTTATTATGATATAACATTGATGCTTGTGTTTTAAATCTTTAACAACAAAAATGCCAACAAACGTCTGTTTTGCAATCTCGCTAGTTTCCAGTAATTTCTTTCTAAATAGTTTTCTAATAAAACTTCCATTTGCTGCAAAGATGGGTTTGTATGATGTTGTTCCAGAGAGGCGTGTTGCGGGAGGGTTTTAGTGAAGAGCTTGTGCAGAGCTTCTGGCTTTGGGCTCAGTGCTACAGGTCCGATGCCATTAGCCCAGCCCAGCCCGATGCCATTAGCCCAGCCCGGCCCATTGAAAGCCCTGGGTCACTCTGGCCAGACAGTGGAAAAACAGCTATTTATGTGACCTAGTGTAATGGTACCGTTTTAACCACATGAAGTGACCAGGTGTAAACAGGCCCTTTGATTAGGGCTGGAGCTGAACTCTTCAGGACAGAGGTTCTCTAGGAGTAGGGTTGAAGACCTCTGGTAGAACAAGCACACACTAACATAACTGACCGCATAAATTGGCCAAGTGACGGTTCTGTCAGTTGGCCCTGGGTCATCCTTATTGTCAAGCCCTGGATCACAGAGGTTAAAAGGTCTACAACACCTCATTTGACATCTGTACATCAATCTTCTGTTCAAGCCTCTGCACTGCTGCATGCAGGAACTGAAAGACAACAAACAGTGAACAAACAGATGAGACGCATATAACTGGTGTATTAATAAGACCTTGATTCTGATCAGACATCTAATGTGTTATAAAGTTGAAAACAGAAGCTCTTACCCTACAATAGTTCAGGACCTCAAGCAGTATATTCTGCTGATCCTCCCCCACAACGGATTTGCTCTGGTTTAGAAAACAATAAGGACATTAATGAAAAAGGAATCGGTGAATTGGGTAATTTATGCACAGAATGGGTACTTGTATGAATTTAAGTAAGTAGTGTCAAAATCAACACTTATTATTAGACTCAACAAACCTCTATGGGTGCATTTGGAAATACTGGAGGCTCCATGGCAGCTAAAGGGCTGATTGCCATGTTCAGGCCGGACATCTCTACAGGACCTCTGGCTGAATCAAACGGAGGCACAGCTTGGTAAAATGTGTGCTCCTCAGAAGGGAGTCCCACATTCATGTCCTTTGGAAGAGAATGATCATTACTGCCATGAGCAACATTGTTTATTTGATATTACAAGAGGACGTTTACTCATCCCCATGTTGTTCCAAACCCATACGACATTCTTTGTGTGTGTGTGGGTGTGGAAGACACACCCCTGAAGACCATTTTTGACCCAGAAAAAACCCTGTCTTTGAGAAATTAGTGTTCATTTTGTTAACGAAATCTATGACAAATGTTCGTTGAACCCTTTTTCCCCCATGACTAAAGAGGACAGCAGCGTCATTAATAGATGACTGTCATTAATAGATGACTGTGACTATATCAACATCAATGATAGACAAGACTAAAATGTAGTTAAATAAAACTTTACCAAGATCTCGTTTTTGTTGAAAAAGATATTACAGAATATTACAGCTTGTTTTTAACAAGCTTCTACGTGCTGTCATGCTTGCCAGAAGATTTTAATTCCCCCAATCAGAGCTTTTCTCTTAAAATTATAAATTTTCTGCCCAGTGTTTTACTTAATCTTTGCAATCTGGCAACCATGAGTAAAATGCTCTCCATAAAATATGCAGCACACAGATAAACGTTGGGGTTATAATGTTCAAGAACAGTTTTTAAAATAAATTAACCGCTCTAAGTTTGTCAGCTTTAAGATGGTCAAACAAATGAGTTTTGGAAACGTGGAAAAACAGCATCTCTTTGACGTAGCGACAACACTCTTCTCTAATGCAACCAGGCCTCGTCCCTCTTTTTGCGTATTCAGTGGGTGGGGATTATTTAAATGAGGAACATTATGACTTTATACGATCCAGAAAAATTGCGTTGTAGTCCAAACGAGCCGTTCGTTTTAGTAGTTCTTGAAAAGTGCATTAAATAAAATATCTCCCTCTGGAGTGGACTTTGAGCTTTGTAAAGCTGCAGATCTTTTTCATGCTCAAACAGCAACATTACACACTAACTAAAGCTGAAAGTGTGAAAAAGCATAATAGGACTAGTGTTGCACGATATACCGGTACTAGAAAAGTATTGCGATCCCCTGCTATTACAAACGGTACGATATGGAATTTTATTAGTACCGGTACTTTGAGGACAGCAAGCTAATAAAAGCTTTCTTAATTTGTGTCGATGTGTGACAGCAGGAGTCAGGACGTGTGTGCAGAACTCAGCTTCCACCGTTCACTAAACAATGGAAGCGGAAGAGTTAAATATATACGCGCAGCGCACGACAAAGAAAGCTACAGAAACATGCGCGCATGAGAGAACGTGCTCGCGCTGCCGGACTCTGACGCGCGCCTTTCAGACAACATGCAATCGCAATTCAGTTCTTTCGTGGATTATTGGGTTTGAATAGTCAAAAACATGTAAAAATGCACGCTCTGGTAAACACCGTCAGGTATGTCTCTTATTGAACGTATACAGTAGAGGTAATTGGACCCGTGCAGGTCTTAAGAATCAGTGTGTGTGCATATTTTTTATATTAGTTATATATATATATATATATATAGTGTGTGTGTGTATATATAGGATTATTAGGAACACCATACTAATACTGTGTTTGACCCCCTTTCCCCTTCAGAACTGCCTTAATTCTACGTGGCATTGATTCAACAAGGTGCTGAAAGCATTCTTTAGAAATGTTGGTCCATATTGATAGGATAGCATCTTGCAGTTGATGGAGATTTGTACATCCAGGGCACGAAGCTCCCATTCTACCACATCCCAAAGATGCTCTATTGGGTTGAGATCTGGTGACTGTGGGGGCCATTTTAGTACAGTGAACTCATTGTCATGTTCAAGAAACCAATTTGAAATGATTCGAGCTTTGTGACATGGTGCTGGAAGTAGCCATCAGAGAATGGGTACATGGTGGTCATAAAGGGATAGACATGGTCAGAAACAATGCTCAGGTAGGCCGTGGCATTTGAACGATACCAAATTGGCACTAAGGGGCCTAAAGTGTGCCAAGAAAACATCCCCCACACCATTACACCACCACCACCAGCCTGCACAGTGGTAACAAGGCATGATGGATCCATGTTCTCATTCGGTTTACGCCAAATTCTGACTCTACCATCTGAATGTCTCAACAGAAATCGAGACTCATCAGACCAGGCAATATTTTTCCAGTCTTCAACTGTCCAATTTTGGTGAGCTTGAGCAAATTGTAGCCTCTTTTTCCTATTTGTAGTGGAGATGAGTGGTACCCAGTGGGGTATTCTGCTGTTGTAGCCCATCCGCCTCAAGGTTGTGCGTGTTGTGGCTTCACAAATGCTTTGCTGCATACCTGCATACGGTTGTAACGAGTGGTTATTTCAGTCAAAGTTGCTCTTCTATCAGCTTGAATCAGTCGGCCCATTCTCCTCTGACCTCTAGCATCAACAAGGCATTTTCGCCCACAGGACTGCCACATACTGGATGTTTTTCCCTTTTCACACCATTCTTTGTAAACCCTAGAAATGGTTGTGCGTGAAAATCCCAGTAACTGAGCAGATTGTGAAATACTCAGACCGGCCCGTCTGGCACCAACAACCACGCCATGCTCAAAATTGCTTAAATCACCTTTCTTTCCCATTCTGACATTCAGTTTGGAGTTCAGGAGATTGTCTTGACCAGGACCACACCCCTAAATGCATTGAAGCAACTGCCATGTGATTGGTTGATTAGATAATTGAATTCATGAGAAATTGAACAGGTGTTCCTAATAATCCTTTAGGTGTGTGTGTGTGTGTGTGTGTGTGTGTGTGTGTGTGTGTGTGTGTGTGTGTGTGTGTGTGTGTATATATATATATATATATATATATATATATATATATATATATGATTAATTTCTTTCTTGACTTGCTACTGTTAAATAGACCTACTGTAGCTGAAAAATAAATCACTGTTTTTGTCAGTTTGTAATTTGCATTTTTTGCTTATTTTTAAAAACAAAGATAAAGTTTAAAATCTATAGTAATTATAAAAGTACATTTAAAAAAATATTAAATAACTTGCATCATGAAATAAGATTTTGGTCATCCCAACCTGTTCAGAATAGTGAAAGGTTAGTGAATGTTAACAAGACTGATAATGTGATTGTTGCATCTCCGTAAGGATGTTCACACTGGCATGTAGTTATCACTGCAATAAGAGGACGGAATGGTCAAAAACCAGGGCAGGAACATGCTGGCCAAGTGAGTTTTTAGTTTAAGAAAAAATACAAAACAATGAATAATAAGTTCTGTTGTCATATTATTCAATTACTTTTACTGGTTTTTTTTGTTTTTGGCTGGTATCGATTTAGTATCGGTATCGAGGTATTTTAGTATGGTATCATATCGAAGTTATAATTTTGGTATCGTTACAACACTAAATAGGACCCCTTTAAACCATAGTGACTGGTCATATATTATACATGCAAAAAACAATCATTTTGATATCACCTCTGGCATGACGTGTACTGGGGCACCATTTGATTTAAGCTACAGCAGATATGGGTTTGAAAGGGCACAAGAGTGAGTTAGTTTTGTTCTTTCATTCCCAGGGAATCGAACCCATGATTTTGTTCACTAGCAATAATTTTGTATTCCCCTGAGGAAAAACTATATTTCAGGGCCCGGTTGCAAGAAAGCCCTTAAGTTAAGAAAACCCTTAGTTATAAGGTTAAGGAAAAAACCCTAAGGGTCCACTTAAGGGATCTTAAGGCTGTCACTGAGTATTTCCCTTAAATGCTTATGTTTTCCCTTAAGTTCTGTTATGCGTCCTTAGTACAAAGTCCTTAGTAACCATTTAACCCTTAAAAAAACCAAGGGATCAAAATAGGTCCCTTAAGTCATCTGCTGAACTCAAACGCGATGGATGATTTCATGTTAATTGAGAAAGTACCAATGTGCATTTTTACCAATCAATTAAAATAAACCTGTTGAAAGTATGACATGAAACGGTGTATATTGATTAAATTAAATGAACATTCAACACCAAAGTTTTAATTTTTCCACTGTGCACTTGTATTAATTATTTCATGGCAGGCTTTCATCTTGTGCGCAGGAGTTACTGATTATAATGGCAGGCTTGGGTCTTTAAAAAAAAAAAATGCCCTTTGTCCGTGGTTCGGTTTGGTTTCGATTTTTTTGTTTCCATTACTTTAAAGCCGGTTAGCACACATCACGTCTAGGACACCAAATGCATCATTTAGTGAATAATCACCAAACTGAAGTTATGAACAAAGTGGCGTTGATGCATGAGTACAATACAATAACAACGAGTTGGACATCGAGTTGACAAACCGATGCGAGTGGCGCGGCAGGATTTTGAACATCCTCCGGTCAGGTGTCGTAGATGGACTCAAAACAATGTGCTCGAGGACGCTCTGTGTCGTCCGTTTTTAATATTCTCCATAACGCAAATATTGTAGCACAGCTGTGCAGTTTAGTAAATATTAAACTTGTTTAAAAGGGAGTGATGAGTTACGTTCTGTTTATTATGTGAGATTTCGTAACTATAGCAACCGCTTGCCGTGTTTTGCCTGAAACTACCGCAAAATGCTTAGTATAAACACTTAGGGAAGGGTGACGGTTAAGACGTTTATTGCAGCGCTCTTAAAGAAATCCCTTACCTCAGGGATTTCCCCCCCCCCTTAGGGATACAACCACTTAAGAGGTTTCATGCAACCGGGCCCAGTGCTTTAGTTACTTGGGGAAACTCAATACTTTTCACCATGTCACCTCAGGGGCTCTGTAGAAACCAAATGACCCATAAATGATGACCATTTCATCACTATTCCTAAAAATGTAAACGATATGAACGCCTGGCTTAGTTATTATTTCTTAACTGTTAAACTTTTCATTAAAGAGAGAAGGAAGGCTGTGGCACAATACCCTGTCTGCGGCACTACAGTCAGGACTCTGTTTTCGACTCGGCTCAGCCAGAAAAGGTTGTCGGCTCTTATGGTGTCCTTTCAAACAACTCCTGCAAGACTGTTTCTCAAGGGGCGCAGAATCCGCCTGGTTTTCTGAGAAAGAAATTGAATAAAATATATAACAGGCCCAAATTTGTGCACATGCATGATACACTTAAAGGGATAGTTCCCCCAAAAATGAAAATTAGCCCATGATTTACTCCCCCTCAAGCCATCCTAGGTGTGTATGACTTTCTTCTTTCAGACGAACACAGTCCATAAAAGTGCATCTATCCATCATATAACTGCTCCACACGGCTCCAGGGGTTAATAAAGGCCTTCTGAAGTGAAGTGATGCGTTTGTGTAAGAAAAATATCCATATTTAAAACTTTATAAAAGAAAAATATCTAGCTTAACGCCTAACGTATTCAACTTGCAAAGAAAGTGTAACGCCTCTTGCAGGTCAAAGCGCTTACGCTACGCCCGACGTCATACACCAGTTATAGTTTTTCCATAAGTTGAATATGGAAGGTGGTCCGGCAGAGGCAATACATTTTACTTTATAAAGTTTTAAATATGGATTTTTTTCTTACACAAACACATGGCTTTGCTTCAGAACCACCAGAGCCGGGTGGAGCACTTTTATAATGGACGGATGCACTTGTTGGGCTTCCATTCACTGCCATTATAAAGCTTGGAAGAGCCAGGACTTTATTAATATAACTCTGATTGTGTTCATCTGAAAGAAGAATGTCATATACACCTAGGATGGCATATTCACCTAAGTTTGAGCAAAACATTTACGCATTTATTTTACATTTAACAAGAAATGTGTTGGGTTCTAAGTGGTAAGTGTTGAATAGTATGAGGAGAACTGACTTATGTATTAGTATAAAGCAATTCTTTACCTTAAAAACTTGCATTATAATGTCTTTAGATGTGATGGGTAACTTATGCAGACAGAGAATGAGATGTAACGTTAGGTCAAACCCAAACCTCGCTCTCGGATGTTTCTTCTGCTCCAGTCTGAGAGTTCTTCCTCTTCCTCACACTCGGAGGAATCGACAGGAGCGAATATACTCAGGTCCATCTCAGTGTCTGGGTCTTCATCTTCGAGCTTCACAACGATATAATGATCGTCGCAGAGCTTGTTCGCTCCGTCCTCATCACTGTTTGAGCAACTTTGAGGGCGCGAGTCAGAATTAAGCTTCATTTCGAGTCACCACGCGAACAACTATCGAGGATTTTCCAGATAAAGGTCTTGTTTTATCCTCACTGAAGTGGATCTGGTGTTTTTGATTAACTGACTCTGTTTCAGTGTGTGTGTGTGTGTGTGTGTGTGTGTGGGGGGATGGGCGGAGGGATCTTCAAATAGCATACTGATACTGACGTAAATGCTCGAGGATATATCCTAATTTATTGATAACGATACTAGATGTTTCTTTCAAAGTAGTGATTGTAATAATTGTTTGGCATGAAATGAGTGTCGAGAAAAAAAAAAAAAAAAAAAAAGGAACTATGTCGGCGAATAGTTGTGCAGGACAGGGACTATTTTTCCTTCCGCTCAGCACATTCAAACAGAGCACGAGCAGTCAGTGTTTGCAGAGATAAAAGCGTTTCTCTTCACTAAAATAAATAATGACTAAGTTAATTTGTCGTTTACTACAATAGGTTTTCTATGGAAGCTTGCAAGAAGGATTAAAAAAAAACTTTATACTTTCACAATTCGGACAGTTTTTCACTCTCGCAATTAATTTCTTTGATTTGTCTAGCAAATCTGAGAAGAAAGTCTGATCTGTGAGATAAAAAGTCGCCATTTTGTAAACAAAAATACCTTTATTATTATTATTATTATTATTATTATTATTATTATTATTATTATTATTATTCCGTGGTGAAAACAAGCTTTTAATTAACAAATAATTGTATTTCAAATTATTCAATAATTGATCGTGTGTGTGATTGCTGTTATTAATGATATGGAATATTACGAGAGTTTGGACTATTTTTACTTCTATGCGTAATGTTATTAATTATTCTTTTTATCCATTAGATATAGGGAATAAATCTTTGTTCTGTAGCCAAGGTCAGGGGAGTCAGATAACATGTTTCCAGTAAAACGGAGACTGCGAGCCAGGCCTTCTCGTCCAACATCAGTGCCTGACCTCACACATGCGCATCTAGAAGAATGGTCAAATATTCCCATAAACACACTCCTAAACCTTGTGGAAAGCCTTCCCAGAAGAGTTGAAGCTGTTATAGCTCCAAAGGGTGGGCCAACTCCATATTAAACCCTACGGATTAAGAATGGGATGGCATTAAAGTTCATATGCATGTAAAGATATGCTCTTTGTTAGCTCTGGGACACTTACACCCACAGATGAAATAATGTTATTTTTCAAAGCATGCCATTTTACTTTTTATAATAAAACATTTGACATTCTGGAAAGGTTTTCAATGTGTTTTTTTTTTTTTTTTTGCACAGTCCAAATGATTCAAGTCTGTGGCTTGCTTTTAGAGTTAAACAGACACAATGCTCAGTATACTTTACAATTATTATCAGCATAACCACAATATTCTTTTTATGTGCTATGTCTTAATTGCTTTAACCAGTCTAAGATGGTTTGCTGGTTTCCCAACTTGGTCACAATTGACAATATTGGCTGGTGATGGATGCCCTGGTCTAAACTAGAATCGGACATTGTTGTACATTGTTGCTTATAATGAGACAATTTGCAGAACTCAGTGCTCTGAACACACTCAGGCTTTTTCAGTGGATTTTTTCATCATTGGTGACTAATCTAAATGCCTCTGTTTGGTAACAGAGAACGTGTGATTTGTCATCATAATGCAATTTTGCATAGAAAAAAAAAAAAAAAGTGTTAAAAAGAAATCTTTGATGCAATGTAAGCAGATCAAAATGTAATGCTGCAATCAACACTCTTCAATCATTTTTAAAGGATAAGCTAAAGTCCCAAAAAGTGAGCATTCCCATGTTCCTGAACCGGAATGCTTACAATGCTGAGGAACGCTGAAGCTTGCTATATACAGGTGCTGGTCATATAATTAGAATATCATCAAAAAGTTGATTTATTTCACTAATTCCATTCAAAAAGTGAAACTTGTATATTATATTCATTCATTACATACAGACTGATATATTTTAAATGTTTATTTCTTTTAATTTTGATGATTATAACTGACAACTAAGGAAAATCCCAAATTCAGTATCTCAGAAAATTTGAATATTGTGAAAAGGTTCAATACTGAAGACACCTGGTGCCACACTCTAATCAGCGAATTAACTCAAAACACCTGCAAAGGCCTTTACATGGTCTCTCAGTCTAGTTCTGTAGGCTACACAATCATGGGGAAGACTGCTGACCTGACAGTTGTCCAAAAGACGACCATTGACACCTTACACAAGGAGGGCAAGACACAAAAGGTCATTGCAAAAGAGGCAGACTGTTCACAGAGCTCTGTGTCCGAGCACATTAATAGAGGCAAAGGGAAGGAAAAGATGTGGTAGAAAAAAAGTGTACAAGCAATAGGGATAACCGCACCCTGGAGAGAATTTTGAAACAAAACCCATTCAAAAATGTGGGGGAGATTCACAAAGAGTGGACTGCAGCTGGAGTCAGTGCTTCAAGAACCACTACGCACAGACGTATACAAGACATGGGTTTCAGCTGTCGCACTCCTTGTGTCAAGCCACTCTTGAACAACAGACAGTGTCAGAAGCATCTCGCCTGGGCTAAAGACAAAAAGGACTGGACTCCTGCTGAGTGCTCCAAAGTTATGTTCTCTGCTGAAAGTAAATCAGGGTCCCAGAGTCTGGAGGAAGAGAGGAGAGGCACACAATCTACGTTGCTTGAGGTCTAGTGTAAAGTTTCCACAGTCAGTGATGGTTTGGGGTGCCATGTCATCTGCTGGTGTTGGACCACTGTGTTTTCTGAGGTCCAAGGTCAACGCAGCCGTATACCAGGAAGTTTTAGAGCACTTCATGCTTCCTGCTGCTGACCAACTTTATGGAGATGCAGATTTCATTTTCCAACAGGACTTGGCACCTGCACACAGTGCCAAAGCAACCAGTACCTGGTTTAAGGACCATGCTATCCCTGTTCTTAACTGGCCAGCAAACTCGCCTGACCTTAACCCCATAGAAAATCTATAGAGTATTGTGAAGAGGAAGATGCGATATGCCAGACCCAACAATGCAGAAGAGCTGAAGGCCACTATCAGAGCAACCTGGGCTCTCATAACACCTGAGCAGTGCCACAGACTGATCGACTCCATGCCACGCCGCATTGCTGCAGTAATTCAGGCAAAAGGAGCCCCAGCTAAGTATTGAGTGCTGTACATGCTCATACTTTTCATGTTCATACTTTTCAGTTGGCCAAGATTTCTAAAAATCCTTTCTGTGTATTGGTCTTAAGTAATATTCTAATTTTCTGAGATACCGAATTTGGGATTTTCCTTAGTTGTCAGTTATAATCATCAAAATTAAAAGAAATAAACATTTGAAATATATCAGTCTGTGTGTAATGAATGAATATAATATACAAGTTTCACTTTTTAAATGGAATTAGTGAAATAAATCAACTTTTTAATGATATTCTAATTATATGACCAGCACCTGTAGTTACACGATCACTTCTCAGTTTTTTCTCAGGGGTGCACAAGATGGCGCCTGTGAGCTTCGGCAATGCAAGTGTGTACATTCCACTAATACACTTCCAGTCTTAGAGACGTTTGCATTTAGCCTACTGTAGGGAAAAACTTATATGAAACTTGGCTAGATATAATGATTTTTTGTTTATTTATTTATTTATTTTTATTGAAGAGAAGATGGTGGTCTATCAGAGACGAAAGAAAACACCATTCTTATATTATTGTGTACCTCTGTGTGGCAACTCATTGAGATACGCAGAGATTTCTGCAGTGCAGGCTCAGCGATTAGTGAAAATCAACAGGGATCTCTTCATTCATACAAAACATTCAAGTGTATAATATGCCCTGATTTTGTTCAGACTGCTGTAAAGTCTCGGTTAAACAAGTGTAAATTAAATTACAAATATTTAAGATATATATATATATATATTTTTTTACAGCCCTTGTTTTTATCTAAAAAGATAAATGATGCCAATAGCAAGTTGAAGCAAGTTGATGTAGGTAACTGAGAAAATAGTATTAATGGGGAAAAAATAATAATAATTATAGCCTGTGTCTCACAGGGTTAAACTTGTGAATGTTAATGGAATATTTTATGCAAACTCTGTTAGTCAAGCTTGTCTGTTCTCAGGGAAGTACAAAACATATTTTTCTGATCTAGATTTCCAGTGTCTGTATAATCGTTTTAAGATGTTTTTATACCTATTTCAGTTAAAATACTGCACAACAAGTGCATGTAATACGATTAATTTTGATAGATTAAATATTTCATGATGGTGTGGATGAGGGTATGGATGCGTAACTGATTGCTCTTTATAATGTCTTGCCTTGTTTGTACACAAAGTAAGGATTTGAGCAAGTTTGACAAGGGCCAAATTGTGATGGCTAGACGACTGGGTCAGAGTATCTCCAAAACTGCAGCTCTTGTGGGGTGTTCCTGGTCTGCAGTGGTCAGGATCTATCAAAAGTGCTCCAAGGAAGGAACAGTGGAGAACCGAAGACAGGGTCATGGGCGGCCAAGGCTCATTGATGCACGTGGGGAGCGAAGGCTGGCCCGTGTGGTCTGATCAAACAGACAAGCTACTGGAGCTCAAATTGCTCAAGAAGTTCATGCTGGTTCTGACAGAAAGGTGTCAGAATACACAGTGCATCACAGTTTGTTGCGTATGGGGCGACATAGCCGCAGACCAGTCAAGGTGCCCATGCTGACCCCTATCCACCGCCAAAAGCTCCAACAGTGGTATGTGAGCGTCAGAACTGGACCACGGAGCAGAAGGTGGCCTGCTCTCATGAATCACATTTTCTTTTACATCACGTGGATGGCTGGGTGCATGTGCGTCGCTTACATGGGGAACACATGGCTCCAGGATGCAATATGGGAAGAAGGCAAGCCGGCGGAGGCAGTGTGATGCTTTGGGCAATGTTCTGCTGGGAAACTTTGGGTCCTGCCATCCATGTAGATGTTACTTTGACACATATCACCTACCTAAGGATTGTTGCAGACCATGTACACCCTTACATGGAAACGGTGGCTGTGGCCTCTTTCAGCAGGATAATGCTCCTGCCACAAAGCAAAAATGGTTCAGGAATGGTTTGAGGAGCACAACAACGAGCTTGAGGTGTTGACTTGGCCTCCAAATTCCCCAGATCTAAATACAATCAAGCATCTGTGGGATGTGCTGAACAAACAAGTCTGATCCATGGAGGCACCACCTCGCAGCTTAAAGGACTTAAAGGCTTCTTGGTGCCAGATACCACAGCATACCTTCAGGGGTCTAGTTAAATCCATGCCTCGAAGGGTTAGGGCTGTTTTGGCAGCAAAATGGGGACCAATATAATATTAGAAATAATTAGTCTTATGTTATGCCTGATCAGTGTTAGGCATAAATGGTCAGGGAAAAAGACATTGTATGCCGAGTCCAAGTCTTCTCTTTGTGGACAGTAAAGTGTATTTTTGTCATTCACTTGACTCATACATGCGTGCATTTCAAATGCCATTGGTTTATGTAATAGTAATATAGATCTTAGTAGAATTTTAAGTGATATAACAGATTCTATAAACAACTATAAAAGGTCATTTTGGCTTTCTCCGTCTCACTGCACTGCACAACCCATTCCACAGACATTTTCTTCCCAATCTACACTTTCAAATTGTGAAACCCATATTCTGATTTTCTTATTTTTTATTTAATACTTGTATGGACTGTCCAGAATGTTTTCCCTGCCATCAGCCCGAGACCCTGGGATAGGCTCCAGACCCTGTGACCCTGGGACAAGCATTTAGGAGAATAATGAATGGACTTATCCTGATCAGATGGTGCCAGATCCGGTCCATATCCAGATCAGATGGTGGACCTGAACTTAGACATGACCACAACACAGCCCTTAATGTCTGCAGAGACTGTACCTACTAGACTCTTCCCTGTAAAGGCCATGTCAACATGACAGCCATCGGCACAGATCCTCAGCAGAGACCACAAGAATCAGACAGGTCCTCCACACAGACCCTATGACCAGCTTCAGCTCTATATCGGTGTGATGAATCCAATCTTCAAGCAAAAGGAACATGGATTAATATTTGAATGCTACCGATCCCAATCTGAATTCTGACTTGTGAATTTTAATTATTAAGAATGTATTATAGTAAAATTACATAGCCTATATCCTTCCATCAGCCCAGATGAATGGCCTGCTTGGCAAAAACTCAAATCTATTTAGCCTGATCAGTCTCAGTGCTCTAAAAGTGCTTGTCAATGTCAAAATGTTTGAGATATCCAATGGAGGCGGGATTTATTGTCCACAGAAAACGAGCAGTGCGGCAGTGTGAGCCGAGGTAAGATAAACAGTCGAACATGACGAGTCAATGCAGCAATATTTCCAGACTGTTTTACAAAAAAAACTAAAAAACACAAAAAAAAACACAAAAAAAACTACGGACATTAATTTCCAGGGATGCAAACTACTGATGACCTTTTCGAATTTCTCATATTTTAATGCTATTTGTCACATAAGAAACATTAAGAAACATTAATGTAGCAGTTTTCAGGAATGTTTGTGTAGCTATCTGTTTCAGGCTTTCTTCAGTAATTTCACAATCATTTAAAAATTATTCATAAAACTCATAAAATATAATTCTCAAACATGGTAAAACTGGCAATATTCAAGTAGCATATGTCCCGTGTCGGGAAAGTGTCATATTCTAAAATAAATATATAATTTGCTAGTTAGTTCACATGCATTATTTTACACACTGGCGATCAACAGTTTGAAATAATTAAGACTAATAATTAGAAATAATAATTTATGTTTTTAAAAGAAGGCTTAATTTTATTTGATCAAAAATAAAGCAAAAACACAAAATATTAAGAAATAATAATACAATTTCAAATAGCTGTTTTCTATGTGAATATATTGTAAAATGTAATTTAGTCCTGTGATCAAAGCTAAATTTTCAATATCATTACCGACTTCAGTTTTACATGATCCTTCAGAAATCATTCTAATATGCTATATTTTCCATAAAAATACTACAGGACCAATATCATTTTTAAACTCTGTTCCACAGCTGGAGCTCTATTCCATAAAATGACAGATGTCAAGCTCCTGAAAACTGCTAGAAAGTCACCATAAAACAGTCCACATTCTCCACTACATTCTAGGTCTTCGTTATATGGACTGATTTTATGGTAGGTATTGAACTTTAGTGATATTAAACTTCACTATATAGAAAAGAGATTTCAAATAATATAATATGCTGCAATGTGGGAGGAGGGAGGGGAGAGGAATTTTTATGACAACCATCAATCAATCAAATCTTGACACATAGTGGCCTATACTCTCTCTTCGCCCCATGGACCGCCCAGATACCACTGGTCTCGTGAATGTCTCTTGTCCCTGTCCAGAGTCCCATGATGTTTCCAGTTCCTGTCCAAAGTCCAGTGGGAGAAAACTGGCTCATAGACAGAACTGTCCCATGTCTCCGTCCGGAGCCCAGTGACATCCCCAGCCCGTGACCAGCGTCTAGAGAGGGCTCCAGCCCGTGACCAACAACCAGAGATGGCTCCAGCCCCTGACCAGCATGTAGAGAGAACTCCGTCTCCTTCTGTCCCGAGTCCAGAGAGGACTCCGTCTCCTTCTGTCCCGAGTCCAGAGAGGACTCCGTCTCCTTCTGTCCCGAGTCCGGAGAGGACGCCAGTCCATGAACTCTCTCCAGTATCAATCAGTAGGCCTCCTGAACTGCCTGAGCCGCCATGGAGTCATCCTAACCTGCCAGCATTGTCCTGTCACCTCCAGGGTGATGGGGTGATAGGGTAATAAGACCACCCCGGTTGGTCTTTCTACGGCGGGAGGGGGGAGTATTGTCACATGTCTGTTTGATATTTCTGTTGTGTTTTGATTCTGTCACATGTTCCTTTGTCTTAGTTTTCCGCCACTTGCCTCTTTCTTTGGTTACCCTCGTTAGTGAAATTCTGTTCAGCTGTGTTTAGTTAATTATCTCATTTTTTGTCTGCTATTTAAGTTCCTCTTGCACACTACTATGCACTTCTGAATTTAGCAATTTTTAAAGTCTCCTTTTCTGTCTTTTCTCCAGCCAGGGTTATTATTGTTAACTAAAACTAAAAAATTACTCAAAGTAAAATAAAACATGGAAAAAAAAGCAATTAAACTTATTTTATTTCAGCTAGTTGCCAAAGCAATATCTGTCATTTTGGTTTAGTTTATGTTGAAGTACTAAAATAACTAAAACTAAATAAGCTAAAAACTGAAACTTAATAAATGTATAGACATATTTAAAATAAAACACACACAGACACACAGAGAAAGAACAAAATAATTCAAAATATGAACTAAGGCTATAATAATATCAATAATACTAAAATAACACTGATCCAGTTCCTGCTCACCCAGATTTGAATATCCCCTCCCCTCTATCATGGGTTATATGAGCAGCCTTGAATACTATTTCTCAATGAGAAAGAGGGAAGCTCAGACTCTGTCCACTGGACTTCTTTACGATCACAGCTTCAATATCACCTGCTTCAACATGAAGACCCTTCCTGTCAGTTTGCTCCTGGTGCTGGTGAGTTAAAGACCTGCATCATGTGATACAGCTAGAGCCGTTCAGGTGGTCAGTCGCGCTTATGTTTCTCTTCTCATATGAAAGTCTTTGAGATCATGATACATGAACATAAGCATGCATTTTAGGAAGTGTTTGCATTGCTCATGCTTTAAGGTATACTCACAAATATATGCTTATTAGTAAAACAAATTAATAATTATGTGAATTCAGTCAAATGTGCATTGGTGATATTTAATTATATATTCTATATCATCTGAAGAGTTGTGAACTTCATTCTTCAGTGTTTGATATGTCATTAAGGGAATTTTTGTTTGCAAGCTGTGCAAATATGTCGGTAACGTTTTAATAATAGTGTAACTATAAAGTACGTGTAGGTATAAGGGAACAATATGTAATATTTAGGGTATAAAGGTGTAACCAGGAAAATTAACAAATTGTTTATACTATAAGTTTTTTTTTAAATTAAGGGGTAAGTATCCGTGTAGTTACAGGGTAAGTGTGAATCTACGGCTGTAAATTAAAGTGGTTCTTGTTCCCCTCTTGTTTCATGTAGTTACAGGGTAAGTGTGAATCTACAGGCTGTAAATTAAACTGATGTTTGTTCCCCTCTTGTTTTATGTAGTTACAGGGTAAGTATGAATCTGTGGGCTGTAAATTAAAGTGGTGTTTGTTCCCCTCTCATTTCATGTAGTTACAGGGTAAGTGTGAATCTATGGGCTGTAAATTAAAGTGATGTTTGTTCCTCTCATTTCATGTGGTTACAGGGTAAGTGTGAATCTACGGCTGTAAATTAAAGTGATGTTTGTTCCCCTCTTGTTTCATGTAGTTACAGGGTAAGTGTGAATCTATGGGCTGTAAATTAAAGTGATGTTTGTTCCTCTCATTTCATGTAGTTACAGGGTAAGTGTGAATCTGAGGGCTGTAAATTAAAGTGCATCTTGTTCCCCTGATTGGATGAATCAGTGTTTTCTGAAGTTAAACGATAAGTGTTTGTAAGAAAATAATACCAATATTTAAAAATGTTTAAACTGTAGACTATTGCTTCCGATCAGCAGTCATCTGCATGTGCATGCGAGGGTTCAGTTGAACTTGAAGCGTGACTGGTCACGTGAATGTCAGATGCCGTCTGTTTTTATTTTGTTTTATTTTATTTTTTTAATTAATGCTCACAACAGTATACAGACACATAATATATGATAATACCAATGAGAAACAAACAAGACTAGAAGACAGAGATGCCAGAGAGACAGAGTAGCCACTTGCACGAGAGCGTCATGAAAGCTTGACGCTTCTTTACTTACGCACACGCTGGTAACTGTAGTGTCTTCTTAGCAAAGCAATAATGACCACTGACGGCTTTAACTTTCTAATGCATCAAATCTCTAATGCATAAAGCAACTGAATAGGTCTCTTTAACACAGTCCCTGTGGATGTGCGAACAGCACAGGATCTAACTTTGCCATCTCTGCCTGGAAACAGCTGTTCAATTTTTCCTAATTTCCAGGTTTGTCTCAGTGTGTTGTCATCTCCGATGAGAACAATGTCACCCATCTTCAACTCAGTAGGTTTCTGTGTGTTACAAGAATGTGTGGATTTCAGGTCCAGTAGATAGTCCTTTCTCCAGCGATTTCACAGGTTGATCATGAGTCGGTTCCTGTATCTCCACCTTCTTGTCATATCCTCCTTACTCACAGTGGGATGGTAATAGTCAGCAAGAAATGGTTTTGGAGGAAGTGAACTGAGTCTGTCACCAACCAAGAAGTGTGCAGGTGTTAGTGGCTGTGGCTCATCAAGCTCATTGTGGACAAAGGTAAGGGTTCTGGAATTCAGTGTGGCCTCTACTTCTGCAAGGAGCGTAGACCTTTACTCCTAGCACCTTCCTCAGGCTCGTTTTCACAGACTTTACAAATCCTCCCAAAATCCACCCCGCCAGGCTGCTGCTTGCTCCAAATGCACTGCTCTAGTGACAGCACATGTGAACAGAGCAATATAAGCCTTGCATAGCACACGATCATTCTTCATATGGACTTGCAAAGTCTATGCCAGTTACTTCAAATGGAGGGGTCTCTGTTATTCTGTCTCACGGTAATGGAGCAGTGTCCTGTTGTGCGGGCTTTGCTTTAAATCTTTTGCACACCGTACATTTTGACAGAATACTTTTTTTGTCTTCCTCTCAAAATCCAGTATTTGCTTCTGATTTGTACTAGTGTGTCTCTCAGACCAGAATGCATGATAAATTCATGGTTGGGCTGAACCAGCAGCTCACAGTATCTGTTTTTGTTGGGCAGAATCCATGGATGTTTTTCTCTGTAACTAAAATGTGACTGTTGCAGTCTGCCTCCAACACAAAAGTAATTCATCTTCATCAAGGAAAGTTTTAGGTCTCTGATTTTTTTAATCTGAGTTCAGGGGCTTACCAACTTTCAGCAAATTAATCTCGACTAAAGCTGCTATGTTGTGTCACATTTATCCAATAATTCTCAGCCTCAAACATTTCATCAGCAGTCATCTCACCTCGTCTCTTGGAGATTGAACTTGCATTGTGCACAAACCATCTGATCCAAGCAGTGACTCGCAACAGCTTGTTTTCAGCTTGCTGTACTTCAGTAAATCCAGCACAGGTTCCGTCCCCCTTTGGTCACTGCTGCTACTGATTTGCATGGTTATCTGCTGACCTTGTTTTAGCTCACTAGTCATATCTTCGTCACTTTGACCTTCATCGCTCTCTTCCAGCAGATTCGGCACAATCAGAAATGAAGGTCCTTTCTACCTTTACAGTGATACCACGTTGTAGGGTTGGTTAAAGACTGGATTTCAGACACTCAGTTTGACACAAACTGTTTCCATTTGTAAGCTGGACTGCGAATCCACTGCAGCACAATCATCGAATCCGTCCACATGTGAACTTGATGGAGCTCTATATTCAGCAGCTTTAGCAGACTGTTTCCCTAGTCTTGCTCCAATCACTGCTCCCATCAGCTCAAGACGAAGCATATTCTTCAAGGGGGCTACCCTACACTTTGAAGTGACAAGGCATGTGGTCTTCGCTCCATCATCAGCTACTCGCAGTAGGTAGGCGACAGTATTATAAGCTTTCTCGCTTGCATCACAAGACACATGTTGTGCATCATGTCTGTGCTCAGATTTTATTCCATACCAACGAGGAATGATTACTGTGGAAGTTCTGAACACCATCCTTGCCATTCTTGTGCAAGATCTGTGGGCAGCTCCACGTCTCTGAGGCCTTGTATCCACATCTCTTGGAAAAGGCATTTCACACACACAGTGAATGGGGTAAGAAAGCCTATTGGGTCGAATATGCGAGCAAAGAGCTTTAGAACACTTCTTTCAGTATTCTGTCTTTTATCTACAGCATCCAGCAATGCAGTCAGATCAAAGACGAAATCATCTGTTTCAGTTCTCCATACCTGTCGACCTGCTGCATGGTAATGCCAAGGGACTCTATTTCCCAGAAGGCCTTCAGATGTTCTGAGACCAGCGTGTCTTCATTAATCTGAACGTGCATGCATGCTGCATCAGAAACACTGGACATTGTGACTGGGCCCTGCACTGACCATCCAAAAAGGCTCTCAATGGCCACAAGTGCATCTGTAATTCTTTCTACTTGGCCTTCCCATTTTCATACATTTTTCTTTCTGTGCAGCAATATCAGTTGGACACAGTTCTGTTTTGTGTGCTGCACTGTCACAAAAAAGGCAGTTCTGTATTCTTTGAGTGCTGGTTTGCAGTACTGCAGCTGATGGCATGTGATGCTTTTTCTGGTTCATTTCAATTGATGTGTCTGGTCTTTTAAATGGTTTGTGATAGCTCTGGATGTCTTTGGAATTACCTGGCTTAATCAGTTGCATGGCTCTTTCTCTGCTCAGAATCTCTTTCTGCAGGAATTCCATAACTCTCAGACCTTCCATTCAAGATTCAAGATTCAAGAGTTTTATTTGTCACATACACAGTTATATACAGAATATACAACCGTGAAATGTAAACGGGTCCGCTCCATGGACAGTGAAAATTCACAGTTAAAAACACAAGGAGGAAATTCTAATATAAATAGAATAAAAAGTACTATATATATATATATATATATATATATATATATATATATATATATATATATATATATATATATATATATATATATATATATATATATATATATATATATATATATTATAAATAAATCAAAAAAAAAAAAAAAGAAATAAACTGTGCCGTGAGTAAACTGTAGACTTATAAATATGTGGTTAACAGAAATGTACAAAGAAGTATAACGTGGAAACGGGTTTATAACAGGTTGTAACAACGAGAACAGAAAGTGCAGTGCAATGTCAGTATATTGATGGTCACGTGATGTTAGGTGACTGAGTTCAGGAGTCTTACCAGACTTACCAGATGGCAGCAGCGTGAAATGAGGGTTTGCAGGATGATTAGAGTCCTGGATGATTTTAGTAGCTCTACCTTTGCAGCGTTTGGTGTAGATGTCCTGCAGAGACGGGAGAGCTGACCCTGAGATACGCTCGGATAAGCGCACGACTCTTTGCAGGGCTTTGCAGTCATGACTGGTTCCTCTTTGACGACTGTGTTCTCCAAATCATCCATTTCTCTTTGTTCCTCTATTTCGCAATCTAACTCCAGCAGTGTTCCCTATTTTGCAGATAGCAGGGCTAACAGTTCACATAATCTGTCAATGTCTTTCAAGTCGTTCTGCCATTTTGGATGTTGCTTGCTAGTTATCCCAGGTTTCAGCACCAAATAATTGTTGTGTCTTTTCTTCTTAGCAAAGCAATAATGACCACTGACAACTTGAATTAAAATAAAACTGTTTATTGAAGTTTATGAACAGGATTACAAATTGTTGCAGCAGACACACACTGAATTAGTCTCATTTCTCTCTTCTCTTTTTCTGTTTCTGCGTGCTCTCACTCTGCCACTAAGCATTATGGGTAGATTTTTCTTAAAGCTGAACAACCTAATAAACAGCAATTTAAATTGCTTGATTATGTCTAATCATTAAATGATTAGACATAATCACACTGTAAAAATTATTTGTTGGTTTAACTTAAAGTAGCCTAACCTGGTTGCCTTAAAATTAATTTAAACTGAAAACTTTATTGTAAAGAGATTAGTTTATTCAACAGAAACTCAAAATATTATGCTATCTGTTACAACGTTTGTGGACCTAAGCTGATTTGGCAATTTGTGAAAAGTTGTGATAAATTATGAAGAAGAAAAAAAAAAGGAATGGTTTAATAGGGCAGATTAAACATATTGCCAATCAAGACAATTGCAGTAATATAAGGTTTGTCTATATTCTACATTGACATTAATGAATATGATCTGGTCTGTTAAAATGGTTGGAAATGAAATCAGTATTCAGAGATTGACTGGGTAGTGTAGAACCTATTCAGGGCTGCCACATTTTGAGTTTGGAGTGAGAATTATGGAGATTGGGGAGTGTGAAAGAAAAACTTGTGTATCTTGATTGATGAAACATTTGGTAACTAACCAGAATTTCATTAGGTTTAGTGACAACATGTTACAATGTTTCCAATAGGAAGCTACAGTTTTTTATTAGTGCTTCACAACACAAGCTTGCGATTTGATTCTGGTCTGGATTCAGTATCGATTCATTTGGATAAATATCAGTAGCTACAAATTCATTTTTCTCAAGGAAAAAATCTCTCAACTAATGCTGTAAACATATGGGAGCCATTAAAGGGTAAAATTAACTTGAATATAGGCCAATAACGTTATAATATTTTTAATGATATGAGTAAAAATACAATATGTAATATAGTGCATATATTTAGCAATACTCTGTAGTTCTGTGTTTGTCTTGCTAACTATGGCAAATCTGTGACATAGATGTTTTATTGACGTCTGACAGACACTAAGAGCCATTACAGAGATATGATGCGTTTCATCAGTTATACTGATTGTTTGAATTTGACATAAATTGACAGAACTTGAAAGCTTTGTGTCATATCATAGTAGTCTGCCCCGGTGTCAAAGTCCTCTCTGCTCCGCGATTTTTCATTGCGTGAGAAAATGTATGTGTGGCGTGAGAGCGTGAGAACAGCATCTCTGATTGCGTGATAGTTGGCAGGCATGGTTTTATTGGCGTCTTTCCGCGGTGGAAACACTGATTGAGCGATTACATGAGACAGCATTCATTTCAGTAAGTTGTATTTGGGTGTTTCTGTAACTACTGCCACTTTTGACCATCCTCAAAAAACAAAACAAAAAAAACAACGGAGCCCATGTGAATAAAATATTTTACCATCACAGTCTGTAATACATATAAAAATGTACACAATTTAATGTAGTTGTTAAGATTTTAATCTGGTACATGTTATTATACCACAACATATATAACAATTTAAGACATTTACATCGTTACTTTCAAGATTTGTACATTTTTATAAATACTGATATTATTTTTTTTTAATTAAATTAGGTGATTTTATGATTTTCTTCATGCCTTCTTCATGTTTTCATACACTCCAAATAAAATATTACATATTTAGCTTTTTATGACAAATATTGTCATTTTAATGTGTAAGTCATCTCTACCTACACATCTTGAAACGTTAACCCAGATCAAACAGGTTTTATTAAGGGATGCCACTCATCAAATAATACACACTGCCTGTTTAACATGACATTATTTCACCATCATTTCAATTACAACGTTCAATTACCACTCTCTACATTGCTCTTTACAATATTCATGGCAGCTGCGATAAGACAAAACAACATAACTGGTTTTACAATAAATAACACTACCCATAAAATATCATTGTATGAAGATGATATCTTAATATATTTACAAACCCAGAAAAATCACTAACAGAAGTTCTCGCTCTCATTAATGAATTCTTGAAAATATCAGACTACACTATAAACTGGTCCAAATACTATTTTACCAATAAACAAACCAAATCAGGATTTATGAATACACATGTCCCCTCATTTATCTGAATTATTTAACCTAAACTTCACTCCGCTACTTAAAATAATCTGAGAGGACTTAAATCCCACCATTATCCCTCATAGGACAAATCGCTATACAGTAAAAATGTCAAAATTACCCTGAATTAACTAGCCAACTTGTTCACAATGCAGATACAGCTCACTAAAAATGGTTTTAAATGTTTTTTGTTAGTTTTTTTAAATTTATTTATTTTTTTAACTGGGACTTAAAAACACCCATTTATTGCTTGAATTTCGTAATAAAATTGACAGAATTTGAAAACTGACTTTGTTTTCACTGAGTGAAAATATACCCTTTTAAAAAAGAAATATACTTCAAGTTAATTTGATAAAGTATACTTAAGTAATGTTCAAGTATATTTTTAAGTTGGTATACTTTATGTAGTAAGTATACTAATATCAATGTGTACTAGTAGTAAACTTACAAGTGTACTATTTCAATACTGCTTTGGACTAAATTGGCCCACTTTTAGTATGTAAAAGTATACATTTAAGTATACTATAAGTGCACAACTAGGTTTCTCATTTGTACTGCATCTATACTACAAGTGAACTTATATGTATACTAGTAGTTTACTATTTTAATAGTAAATCTTTTAGTTTATGATAGTACACTTTGAAGAGAGTTTTAAATTTTAAATTTCACCCTGCATTTTTGGCCAGAAGAATCTGTCACCAATCAAAGACATTGTCCTCTCCACTCCTTGATGCCCCGTTTTATGTAACTCCTGCAGGACACTTTGTTTATATCTTTCTGGCAACACAAGCTGGGTTTGGGTTGCTGTCTTTCTGTGGAGGATTCCATTTTCTCCTACGCACAGCTCGTCCTAATGGCGCAGCAAACTTGTTTTTACTCGGTGCACTGAACGTCTTCAATAAGTGTCTGGAGGGTTTTCCGCCAGCCATCTTACATTGTACTACAAGTCCAATGTGGGCACCACCTCTGCTCTTTTCGTATCTCATCGTATCTTGCTTGACTCTGCACACTTCGTTGGGTCATAAAGTGAGGTCATGGCTGTCCATGACATGGCGATGACATCTTGAGCTCTACAGCCTGTATGGTCTCTTTGACACTGTGACAAGCAGGTCAGGTGAGCGCCGTGAGAGAGCGGTGCAAGGCCGGTGGCATGATTGCAGATGACCAGAGGTTTCACTAAGCAGTCTATTAATTTCTCCAATGGGCTTCTGGGAAGGCACTCCTTTCTTTCTGCTTTTTGTACACTTGGTTTTAGTTCCATTGTGTCCTTCCCCCTTTGTCTCCACTCTCCTTTCAACGAGTGCCCCAACAATCTAGGGGAAATCTTTGATGTACTGCCTATAATAACTCAGCAGGCAGCCCTCAACTGTCCCACAATGCTGGGTCTTTTCTCTCTCAGGGCTCTTACAGCCTCAGTATCAGCAGGGTTGATTTTACTTTCTTCAGCAGACACAATCCTCCCCAGGTAACGAACTTCCCGATTGAACACCTCACATTTAGAGCAGAATTCTTTGACATTAACAAACATCATTAAAATTGGATTTGCTGAACACTAACGTTTCATCAAGGTAGGGTACACAGTAATTGTCTCTAAGATCTTCCAGGCACTCTTCCATCCAGTGTTGGAAAGCAGTGGGAGTGTTCAGAAGACCAAAAGGAATACGAATCCATTCGTATAATCCCCAATGGCATTACAAAAGCTGTCAGGGATCTACTCTCTTTGGCTATGAAACTCAGATGGTATGCTTTCCCTTGATCAAGTAATGAGAACCAGCTGTTTCCTCCAATACTGTCCATGATATCTTGAACACATGGAATGGGCTTTCGGTCCTTGGGCAATGAGATTGTGTAGGTAATCCTTCATCTCTTTTTACAGTGGGCGAAGGTACTGACTGGTAATTAAGTGCAACTGGGGTAGTGTCTTTTAGCAAGATGGTCAACTGCAGCCCATCTATGCACCCAATGTCATCATCGGATCTCGAGAAGGAAGCTGCTTCCTCTCTCAACATCTGTCTTACAATTTGTCATCTAGACTCACTGAGATGGCTTAAGTCCAGCAGTGAATCCCAGGTTGAATCAGGAGTCTGGGTAGTTTCATTTGTAACTCGACTTATGCTTACAGGCTCAGATCGGGGTGCCTCAAAAGCAGCGGCCGGGGATGACAATGGCGTATGGCTAGGTCTGTCAGAGGTTTCAGAGAACAAAACAATAGATGCTCTGTGATAGTAAACTGACATTGATACAAAATAATATAATTTATATATTTTCATATCTATCATAAGCTTCATCCCTTGTCCAAAACTCAGTGTGTTGTCTAAAATAATAGATATGACTGCACTGCTGCATATTTATACTTTAATCCATACCGGCCTGCGCTTCGCTACAATGTATCTGTCACTGTCCAGTGGGTCAAGCAGCTTTGAAGTAAGCTGGTGATGGGTAATGTGGGTGCAGATGCGAGATAACCTACATTAATATTTCTGAAATAATCAGCTAATATTTTCTCTAGCACGCAGGTTCGAATCCATGCCTATAGAGAAGAAAACCCTAGTCCGGTTGTATGATGAGAGAGTTTATTTGTCATACACACTTTAAGAATCTGTCCAGCATCGTAAGACTGTTATCCTGCACGGAACTGTGGATAAACTAAAAGAGGCACGGATTGATCTTTGGTTGACCAATCAGCGGAAAGGGGAGTTTCACGCAAGCACACACGTGGAAATCGAATATTCAAGCCTTTTATCCATTTTCTATCCCTGAACCTAAAAATAAAAAAGCAAGCCGAATTCTCGTTTTTATTTTTTTATTTTTGAAAAAATGAAAAATTAATAAATGAGCCGTTTTCTCATTTTTCAACTTTCAATATTAAATCGAAAAACGAATGAACACGGACTTCCTATCTAGACAACACTCTGAAACAGCTTTTATTTCTTAATAAAAATAATTAAACTTTATCACCTTTCTGTCATTCCTACAGTTACAGAGAGAGAGAGAGAGAGAGAGAGAGAGAGAGAGAGAGAGAGAGAGAGAGAGAGAGAGAGAGAGAGAGAGGCCTATATTAGATCTTAATGAATCATATAAGCCCATATTATATTTTTTGTCACACTTTAATGGGTAAATTAATTTATTTAATGGACAAATTAAACACAAACGTTTAAGGCTTTTATTTGTACACATAGCATTGAAACGATGGAGTGTGTTGTGGGTGGTTGCTTCATCTGACAGCTTCTTCCACAGACTTCTGGCTGCTTTATTTTAAATAAGCACCAGATGGCGCTGTTCTCTCAAAGCTTCGAATCTTTTCCCGGAACAGTCAGAGGAAAGCCTCGGTACTTTATGAGGCTTAATTTCCCCATCCCTAGCAGGCGGTCCAAACAACAAACAAACAAAGCAGGAGTGACAGGCAAAAGGTTAGTCCAGATAACAAGATACATCAGAAACCAGGGATAACCGCTCAGCGATGCAGTGTAACACATACAAAACCTTGCAGTGAATGACAGGGTGAACAGGCTAGATATGAGTCCTGGCAAAGGATTATGGATAATGTAGTCTTTGATGGAATGACAGTCAGGGGTGGAGTGCCCACTGGTGGTAATCATGGGCACTCTCACTGGTAAATCGTAACAACTAGCAACTCCAGGACACTCAGCACATTTAGCCTACCATTCACTGTATGTTATATTTTCAATCTAATCTGATCCAGTGTAATCTTAACCCCTCACCACAGCATACATCTGTCAAATCTCCTATCCAGAATACAATACTTCATTACATATTTTGATTGACAAATTAATTAGTGCTATAATTGCAATAATACATTTTACTTTAATTGTTAGGGATGCCAGACTGATGAGATTAGCTTTCCCAGCCGAGTCTCCTCCCAAAGTTTCTTCCTATCTACTTTAACATCTCAAGTAATGAGTGTTCACTGTTGTCTTTGGCTGTCTTATTGGGGGATTCATAAGGCTGCTTTGGAGGGTGAATGTCTTGCGGAGTTTAGCACTAACTTGCCCCAGACACACTTGGTTGGAAGTTTCTAGTGATCCCAAAGACCTTGATTGGACACCCCTGGTATAAAGTCAAATCAAAATCTAATTATCTGTTTAAATAATGTTTCTTTTTCTTTTTTTTTTCCTGGTTCATTTAAAAATGAAAATTTCCTGATAATTTACTCACCCCCATCTCATCCAAGATGTTCGTGTCTTTCTTTCTTCAGTCTAAAAGAAATTAAGTTATTTTGAGGAAAACATTCCAGGATTTTTTTCCACATAGTGGACTTTGACTTTTCGATCTTTAACTTCAAAATTGCTTGACACCGGCTTTTTTTTAACCTTTTTTTGCTAAAGGACATTTTTATAAGTCTTTGCACATGCGCTTTGTAAACATGGGGGTGGTACCTACATCTAGTGTGACCTTTCCGACATGATTACGTTTTTTGTTTTAAATGGCCGATGGTTTTGCAAGAAAAGACCCTATTTCTCATCTGGGATTGTGCAGAGCCCTCCGAAGCCCTTTGAAGCTGCATTGATTTGTACCTTCAACCCGTTGGTTGCCATAGTGTCACAGTCACCAGCTCACTCACCGCATCTGCACTATACTTACCATAATCCTCTCTGCTCACCACCTGCACACACTCCTTCACAACCACCAGAGTACTGACTCGCTGCACCTGCACCTCATCAGAGACTCTCAATATATATGCACCCAGTCACCATTCACTCTTTGTCTGGTCTTGTCTCAGTACACGCTGATTCTACAGACTCCTTCCTTACCGCTCTACTTACTCTCATCTTGTCTCGTTTCGTTTCGTCTCGTCTCGTCTCGTCCCGTTTCGTCTCGTCTCGTCTCTTCCATCTGTCAGTCTGGTTACCGATCATCACTCATTGAGTTCTCCATCACCTGCAAGATACCACACTCTGAGTCTGCACCAGCTAAGTCACCATTACCCTTCTACAAGTCACAATCTACTTCCATTGCCTGGTTCATGCTACTTTAACCCCACTCTACACTTCATAAAGAACACTTATACTCACCTGCTTGTCTGTGCCATTCTGTTCCATGACATAGAAGTCCATTATGTGGAGAAAAAACCTCAAATTTAATTTCTTTTTGAAAGACATGAACTCACATTCTTGGATGAGATGGGGGTGAGTAAATTATCAGGAAATTTTATTTTTTAAGTGAACTAATCCTTTAAAAGACTCTTTTCACTCGTGGACATACATGCTTGACAGAAAAATGATCTATTTATTTTAGCACATCTCAAAGTACAGTATATGTTAGTGTTTAACAACATTCCGTAATAGAAATAATATTTTTTAGAATAAAATTGTCTACTCCTTTGATTTCATAGCTAGTATTTTATTTGACTATAAAACACAAATTGTCAATTAAACCCATGTGATCAGAAAATACAGGCGTACCCCCCACCATTTATTTTTAACTTTAAGCTCCCCTGAACCAACTTCACAAACTATACAGTATTTCTGTGTTTTGTAAATATCAAATAATGAATGTATTAGGATTAAAGTTTATAGTTCTGATATAAACACTGATGTTGTCGCAGCAATCAAAATGAGTAAATGACCGTAGGAACTAATGTTACACTTAAAATAAAGATTGTATTGACCAGTGGCAACCAGTGTTAAAATGTATTTGATGAATCATTAGCCCCCTTCACAAAGTGTGTTGGTCTATAACATTTTAGACATTCCCTGGGCCTCAATAGGATGCCTCGATAGGATGTCTGCCCCCATGCTTATATGCCCCATAATCTAAACTGTTCTCCGAGAGAGGAACTTTTCTTTTGCCCAGAGCAGGATCTGCTGTGCCTGCCTGAAAATGGAGTGTGAACGCAGCCCGTCCTGGTGATTGATTTAAGAGACTACCGTAGTTTTGTCTGTACAGACCAACTACATGGTAGCCCCTCAGCAGTGAAAGGAAGTGTTTCAGAGCTAGAAACACTGCCCTTATCCCAAGGCAGTTTATATGCCAGAAAAGATGAGGGTCCAAAAGACCACAGGCTAGTCGGCCATCGAAGAGTGCACCCCAGCCCTTGAGAGCGGCGTCTGTCACGAGATACTTGTAACGGCAACACGCCCCTAGTGCCAGGGCCCTGTTGAGAAACCTTGGCTTCTTTTTTTACATTTAATTTAATTAATTTTTTTATATAGTGTATAGGGCCCACTGACAGACGTTGGGCAGAAGTTGCCATGCTGCCGCAAAATCTGACAGAGGAATAATGTTTTCGATAATATCATTCTGTTTGAGGCCCCCCGAAGCAGCGAACTGGCAGGGACTGCCCAAATTAACCCAATCCCGAATCACCAGAAGAGTTGGGATAAGTAGAGGCCCGAAGAAAATCTGGCTCACAATGTTGTGGTGTGCACAGATTCCCCCCGGGAGGAGAGTCAAGTTTGTTCCTTGGCTGCCCTCGTGATCGCTTCTTGAAACCTGTTGACGACTGTATTTACTGTGTCGCTGAAAAGGCAAGAAAGCAATATTGGGGCATCAAGGAAAAAGGCCTTGTCTTGTCTTTTATTCCTGAAAGGTTAAGCCACAGATGCCGCTCTGTAGCAACCATGGCATCCATTAGAATGGCCGATGGCATGGGCCATTTGCTTGGTTGTCCGGACAGCAAAAGCCTCTCATTAGGTGGTCCATTAGAGGTCATGACATGCAAAATCAAACTTTTGGCATAGAAGAGGTCTTTGTATCATTAATACATCTTGCAAGTCCCATAACTTAAAACAAAAATAAGAAAGCATTTATATAATCAAGCTGTAAAAAAGCTTTGTTTGGAGCCAAGGTGGCATGTGACGTCACGGGGCACAATCATTTTCATACGACTGCCTCTAGAGCAAGACAACAATGCCTACCAGCAGCAAGTGGATCTAAAGTAGTTGTCTACGATTGTAATAATAACAAGATTGCGACGCTGTTCCTGACTGTGAAAAAAAAAAAATCTTTGCATAAGCTGCCAAAGGATCCCAATGTCAGAGAAAAATGTATTCAGTTTATTTTTAACGAACGTCCTAGTCACATCAGTGCTGACTTGCGTGTTTGTACCGTACATTTTACCAGTGACTGCTCAAACTTTTGCTCAAAGATCAGGCTGTGCCAACTGTTCTGGAATCAGTAAGGACCCCACAAACTGTAAGTAACATTTCATTTGTAAAGCAGTAATGACAGTTAAATTCATAATGAACAATCCTAGTATTTTTACTACAAAGAACGCTCTTTTTATAATGGCTGAATCTGTCCATCACGCAACACTAGTTTATCTGGACACTTGCCAAAACTCCCGTTATAGTGATGCTCTTTCACTACACAACCGTGTTGGCATTGTTATTTATGGTGAAAGCATTCGTTAGTATGCAGAAATTGCAACAGGAATAGATCTAAATATAATGCAATAATCAACACTTTTCATGATTTGTTCATCTCAACAGCTGTAATTGTAAAAATGTCGTAAAAGTATTTGAGAGAGTTCCACATGTAATACTAACAAATTATTGCCAAAAGCATTGGGACACCCCTACAAATCATTGAATTCAGATCCAATCTCTTCCATGGCCACAGGTGTATAAAATCAAGCACCTAGAATGGGTCGCTCTCGGGAGCTCAGTGAATTCAATCGTGGTACCGTGATAGGTTGCCACCAGTCCATTTGTGAAATTTCCTCACTACTAAATATTCTACAGTCAACTGTTAGTGGTATTATAACAAATGTTTAAGCAATTAAAACAGAAACTCAGCCATGAAGTGGTAGGCCACGTAAATTACAGAGCTGGGTTAACGTATGTTGAGGCGCACATTGTGTAGAAGTCAGCAACTTTCTACAGAGTCAGTAGCTACAGACCTCCATACTTCATGCTCAACCCAAACTCTGGCTATCCAATGGATGAGTCTGGGTTTGGCGTTTGCCAGGAGAACAGTACTTGCCTGACTGCATTGTGCCAAGTGTAAAGTTTGGTGGAGGGGGTATGGTGTGGGGTTGTTTTTCAGGGGTTGGGCTTGGCCCCTTAGTTCCAGTGAAAGGAACTCTTAATGCTTCAGCATACCAAGACATTTTGGACAATTGCATGCTCCCAACTTTGTGGGAACAGTTTGGGGATGGCCCCTTCCTGTTCCAACATGACTACGCACCAGTGCACAAAGCAAGGTCCATAAAGACATGGATGAGTGAGTTTTGTGTGGAGGAAATTGAGAAATTGACTGGCCTGCACAAAGTCCTGACCTCAACCTGATTGGATGAAGTAGAGTGGAAACTGTGAGCCAGTCAGGCACTGATGTTGGATGAGAAGCCTGGCTGGCACAGGTGCTGATCTGACATTTTGAGAGCGCCAGCTAACTGGAGCACAGAAACATGACCAAGGGCACATTTTTTTTTCTGCTTCTACTTGCAGTGAGTAAACCTGAGTTAACTTTAATCATCATAATCAGCTGCAATGGATAATTAACATAATTATTAATCATTTTATTTGATAATGGTGACTATTGGACTTAAAGGTGTCCTGCCACACGTATTTCATTACTTTTGTGGTAATGTCTGAAGTTCTACCATGGGAAAAAATGCCTTGGTTACCTTGTTTCAAGCCATTCTAGCGTGGTATGCAAAGACTTGATTTGCGCCAGTTCTCATTAATATTCAACGAGCTAAGCTGCTTGACTCTGATTGGCTAACAGCTAGCCAATGAGAGCCTGGCTGTCAGCATCCTTTACCCAGCGCAACAAGTAGAGGAACTTTGTTTACTATCAGCAATGTTTTTGTGAAGCCTCTGCTGAACTCAAAGTTCATTAAGTCACTCTTCAAAATGTGATAAACAGAGAACTAATTTCGAATTCTAGTGTTGTGGCATTGTTCCAAAAATAAACTGAAGCCATTTAATCCTCAACCCTGGGTTCTTGGGTAACGTGCATTAAGTTTTATTTGTGCATAGCACACAAGCCTGTTGATGTTCAGTCATCCTTGCTGTATATGAAAACTGTCACTGAGCTATATGAATTCTGTGGGCGCAGTCTCAAGTTGGCGAGCTCATGAATAGTAATGAGCTCACCATGTCAGACTAACCAGCTTTTGTAATTGGTCTGATTTCTCTGCTTATTACTTTTCAGTGGCTAGAGCTGACAGAGGAAGTAGCAGTTAATTTTCACATTCACGACATCACAAACACATATGGACCTAACATATTTCAAAAAATACAAGTAAAAATGGTTTTGTGTGACAGGGCACCTTTTATCTAGCTTTATTTTGATGGTCCCTTTTGAACATTCTGTTTACTATAAGTAACTTTGCAAATTGTAACTACATGTCATTCTACAGACATTCTACTGACTATAAGTAACTTTGCAAATGCATATCAATTTATTGTAACCCTAACCCAATGAATAGAAATTTACATTGTGATCTGTGTGGAATAAAATAGTGGTGATCCAAAAGGAAGTATGCCATGCTTTAGTACAGCATGCAGCAGTTAAAGTGCACAAGTGTCATAAACATGTTAAAGAGAAACTGAATTACAGTCATGTACAGTATGAAATCGATTTAACTGTGGTTTGTCAAACACATTTGTTGTTCGTATCAAGTGACATTTCTATGGTGATTTGTTTACCTGTGATGTTGTTTCCTTGTGTTTTCCATAGAGGGTTAGTGCAGTGTGTGTTTCACTTTGAATTGTTAGTTTTTATGAATTAGCAATCTTACTTTTTTTTTTTTTTTTTTTTTTTTTCTAAACCTCTATCTTGTAGTTTGTTTTTAGCAGATAGCATTTAATCTGAGGGAAGCAGCGTGGTGGTGTTGTCTTGCAGGTACAAACACCATTCTCATTGTGTCACCTATATAACTTTTTGAAGGCTTTACCAGTAATTTCATGGATTGATAGGGTATGCATTGATGGCATAGACGGTCTGTTTTTGAGTACCTTGACTTTGCATGTGCAGATATGTCTGAGGTCAAAGCTTTAGCATCAGTTCTAATCTCACTGCATATTATTTACCTAGTTTGTTATGGTTTTGATTATGTGAGATTTTTAAAAGCTCCAATTTAAATTAATCAAACCCAGTTCTGTCAAGGTGAATCAAATATGGATCAAGCTGCAAGTGTCCTCAGTGCTGTTGGTGTTCACAATGTAAGTGGTCCTAAAAGGGAACATCATGAACCAGGACCCCACCTCATCAACCATTTCTGAGACCATTTGGGGTTTTCATATATTTACGTTTTATCAGGCTGACACTGCTTGGAGATTAGTGAAATGCCCAGTATATAAATGAATGTTATATACTGAGTGTGAAAAGGTTTAACCATGTTAACCACCTACTGTATGCATTTGGTATGATGATTTATATGGATTGTTGTTTCTCACGTTCTTCTCATGGTCTTCAAACAAGCTAGACAATGTAAAAAAAAAAAAAAAAAAAGTTTTTTGGACATAGAACAGTCAAGTGGATATTAACAGTATTATGTAACCATAATTACATAATCATTCAGACATAAAGAGGGATATTATATCAATATTGATTGTGTGTTTGTCAATTAGTATTATCCTGATTTTTGTCTATTCACCAGCTTGTTGAAGTGACCACTTCCAGCAAAAATGATGCCGGCATTCATGGAAAGCGGGTAGGTAATCTAAAACAACTAATCCGAAAGTTATGTCTCAGCTCACTGTCTTGACACAACATGTCCCTTAAAACAACAAATTTCCATCTGTCATCAGACCATAACACAAGACTTCATTTAGAATAGAATACACATGTATTACATCATGTAACGTAAAAAAAAATCAGCCATAATCAACATGGAAAGACATTATGGATGTATCTGATGAGTCAAATGAGTTCAACAAGGTCACTCAGGATCTGTTGAGATTTGTTTTCTTAATAATTGTAAGTAATTGCTAATTATTTATTATGTAGCATGATTTATCCCAGTAGCTTATTAATAATGCAATAATATATACATTTGGAAATTTGAGTTAAGTCTACATGCCTTTTAGGTTATCTGTCCTTAAATATTTAAGTTAATTCAATGGGAAGACCACATTAGGTGTGCTTGGTAAAACAAGTTTTATTAGGCACCATTACTGAATTAAACTGGGGGAATGAGTCTCCTCAGTTAATTTGAAACTTATTAGGCTTTTCAGAATCAGAAAGGAAACCGATCACCACTGTATCTCTCTCTCTCTCTCTCTCTCTCTCTCTCTCTCTCTCTCTCTCTCTCTCTCTCTCTCTCTCTCTCTCTCTCAAAGGACGCTGTTCTTATTTCGTACAAAGAGAAGATGGGTTCTGTCCACCATTGATCTTGAGGAGAACATGCCTGGACCTTACCCCTTTGTGGTAACGCAGGTAACTTTACAGTCTCCGATTCCAGTGTGGTGAGTTCACGAAAATGTAAAGACCTCATAAAATCTCTTGATTAGAGGTGAGAGCAGTTTTCTTTTTTGTGTTGCTACACATGTTTGGGAGGTTTGGGTAGAACATTTCATAGCAGGACATATTTAGTTATGGTTTCACTATAGTGCTTCAGGCTGCAAGATTGACGTTATCAGCAAGATGGTATAAAACTGTACATTTCTTGTCTGTTACCACCCACTGCTACGGATAACAATGACACAAATAAGCGCAGTTAAAATGGCAAAATATGGGAGAGCGTTGATATAGTGTGACGATATTGTATTGCAATGGATAGCATATTAATGTTAATACTGAATCAAAACTAACAAGCACATACGTTATAATTGAGAAGGTTTAATAACAGTATTTGGTTTAGGGCTGGGCGATAAAACGATAATGATATGTATCATGATAGACACGTAATCGATATCAATAAAAATGCATTCGATAAAACTGGTAACCTAGCAATGTAGGGAGTGACACGCTAACAGCCAATCATGTAACAGTATCATGTTTGGTTGTGTCATATCGTTGTCTCGTATTGGATTGTTCAGTAACAGAACTGGCATGGAGTGATATGTGGAAAATGAGTGCCACAGCGAGCAAGGAAATTGTTGATAAAACAAGAAAACAAGTCAGCTCGCCGGTATGGCAGTTTTTTGGATTTTATAAGTCTGACCGTAGTCAGACCAATGTCGTCTGCAAATTATGCAAGTCCGTCATCCCCACCAAGACTAGTAATACCACAAACTTGTTTTACCACCTTAGCCATGCTCACCCTTTGGAGCACAGCCGCATTTGCCATCCAATAACATCTGCAGCTGCAACACTGCACAAGCAGCAGACCACCATGGAGAGGTACTCTGCATCAGTGCCTTATGACAAAGCATCTAAATGGTACAAAGACATAACAGAGGCAGTGGCATATCATATAGCCAAAAACATGCTTCCACTGAGCACTGTCGAGAAGCCAGGTTATAAAAATCTCATACACATGCTTGACCCACGCTATGTTCTTCCTGGCCGAAAGTACTTTTCTAAGACTTCCATTCCCAAGCTGTATGTAATGTGCAATGAATCTGTGCAGCAAGAAATATTGTCAGCCAAGTACTTTGCCATCTCTGACCTGTGGTCAAGCCGTACTTCTGAGCCATACATTAGCTTGACCATTCACTTCATAGACAATGAATGGGTTTTAAAAACCAGATGCCTTGAGACTGCATATTTCCCCGAAGACCACACAGGAGAAGTGATAACAGTCTGTTTGAAGACAAAATGGTGTGCATCACCACAGACAGCGGGGCAAATGTAGTGAAGGCGACTTCACTGAACAACTGGACACGGCTGCAGTGTTTTGGCCATCGTTTGCACTCTGCTTTTAGTGAGTAGCATTGCCATTTTAATGCTTGTTATCCATGTTGATTCCTATGTTGATTTTATTAGCCAATAAATTGAGATTATATAATTATTTTATATTATTATTATTATCTATGAAAGCAGCTTTACACACTGACATGACTGTGTCTGATCTATTATCAGTTATTTACGCTGCCGTTGTTTTTCTGCAGGTGCTACAGGAAAGGATAGAGTAGTGGAAAGGGCTGTAGGTGTGTGCAAGAAAGTGGTCTCTGCCTTTTCTTACTCATGGAAGAAAAAGAGTGCCACAAAAAGAGTGCCAGGAAAAAGTCCCACACACCAGCTGGTCACTAACCAGGTGGGGCTCAAGATAAATGATGGTGGCAAGAGTCCTAGAGCAACAAAAGGTCATCACTGAAGTTCTGTGCTCTGACAAAAACAACAGGCACCTGATCCCAACGTGGCAGGATATTGATGTCCTTGTGTCAATGCATGCGGCCTTCACTCCTCTCCTGGAGTTCACAGACTCCCTTTCTGGGGAGTCATATGTGACGGTCTCATACGTGAAGCCTGTGATCCACCTTTTCCACTCCTATTTGCTGAAAGTTAATGAGGGGGACACTCAGCTCACAAAAGAGCTGAAGACAAAAAAATAATGAGAAATATGCTACCCCTGACACAGATGATCTTCTTGACATGGCTACCTTCGATGACCCTAGGTTTAAATGCCAATACATCAGACCAGAGAAGGTAGGGGCCATTCAAATGAGAGCAGTGTCTGAGATCATGGATGAAGACCAAGGCCAGTCACAGGCAGAGCCTTCTGAGGGAGCAGCAGACCAAAAACAGTGTGAAGAAGAGGATGCTTTGCCTCTCTCTGAAAAACAAAAAGTGGAGAGTGAGCTGGAAAGGTACCTCATGTGCCCTGATGCAGACAGTAAGGCTGAACCTCTGGACTAGTTGAGGCTACATGAACACAACTTCCCCAGATTTGTCTCAGCTGGCGAAAAAGTACTTGTGCATCCCAGCCACCAGCACCCCCTCAGAAATATTTTTTAGTATTGTGGGTAATATTGTTACATGCACCAGGGTGCTTTAGACCCAGAGAAGGTCAACCAGCTGGTGTTCCTAGCACAATACCTGGAGTGAAAATATACTTGAATAGTTCAAGTATGTTTAGATTAAGAATAACTTGAAGATTTACTTTTTTATATTTCTATGCTGGTTTCATTTTATTTCAGTCAGTGTTACTGTACTGTATCAGGTTTGTTTGTTACAGATGTAGTCTACCTCAGTTTTATTTTAATTTCTACTATGTTTACAAAACAGTGCACATAGAGAGAGAGAGAGAGTCCCCAGTTACTGTTACAATCTTCTTTTATCCCTTTCTTGACCATGTGACTGAAACCCAAATATGAGACATTCAAACTAACCAATCAAATTATTACAACTATCCCCACTGTACTAAAGGTGTGACAAGTAGCAGACCCTGACACGTCTTGGCCTACAGGCCTTGATTGCTATCAACATTTCATGTACCTTTAGGAATTCAAACGGCCCTTGGAGGAGGTTGGAAAGGAAAAGCAAATATCTTTGTTAATTTTCAAGCCTACAATAGATAGCCCACAGGCTTTAGTTTCAGCACATAAATATCCTACTTGCTGATGATATCAGGAGGAACATTTGAGCATGGGTGTCCAATTCTGCTCCTGGAGGGCCAATTTTCTGCAGAGTTTAGCGCAAACACATTTGGCTGGACATTTCTAGTGATTCTAATGCTAATCCTATACGTGGCCTTAAAGATAAAAGCCATAAAACATTTTGATTTGATAGGATCTTTAAAGGTGCTGTATGTAAATTGTTTTGACTGTACTAAAGCATACAAATACTATAATATGTTTGCAGAGATTTATGATGCATGCTAAGTCCAAAAACAATGCTGCAGCCAATTATTCTGAAATGTCTGTTTTTGTTTTGGTCTGTGTGATTCCGCCTGCTGCCAATTTACCCAATAGTATTTCAACACCCTGGGTCGGCAGTTGGCGGAAAACACCGCTTATTGCCACCATGCCAATAAACAAACTGGATCAGAGGTTGCAGTTGCGTCTATTTAAAGTGGCAACCCATGTGAGCGTCAAGTATGAATTGGAGGGGCAAGGGAAAAACTTCAGTAATATCAATCATAGGCTTGATTATCATAATGGATTTATTTAGAAAAAGTGAACAAATATACAATGTATAATCATAAATTGTACATGGATGACATTTTTTTTTTTTTTTTTTAAATTGACGCTAGATGTTCAATGACAAAAAGGGGGGAAACACCGACAAGTTCCGCATCCAAGGAGACGGGGTGACAAAAGAACCACTTAATTTGTTCTCCATTGACGAAGACACTGGGATTGTGTACGTGCACCGGCCCATCGACCGCGAATTGAATCCCATCTTCTGTGTAAGATCTCACATGTGGCAAAGCAAGATTTCAAGGCGGGATTTGATATGACAGTAATGCTAACAAAATAATACAGCGGGATTCAAAGAATGGACGGATTCAGTTTATGTTGATGTAGTTCAGAGTGGCATTTTGATTCTTTTGTAGGTGGACTTTGACGTGCTGGACAGGCAGACTGGCATAGTGGTGGACAAAACGCTGTCTTTTAAAGTGGAAATAAAGGACATGAATGACAATCAACCTGTGTTCAAGCCGGACATTATCCGTACAGCAATTGCTGAGAACACTCCTGAAGGTTCAGAGAACACGTATTACTGCATACATGAAGATAAAGTGTAGTTTTGTCTGTTAAAATGCTTTTGTCTATCATATAAACTGTTACCATTAAATGCCAAGCAGAGATATGTTCTCTTTTTGAACTTTCCTTGTTTGAACAGGCACTCTGCTGGCAACATTACAAGCTCATGACAATGATCAGATGGATACTCCTAATTCCCAGTTCACCATGAGGGTGGTGTCACAAGAACCTGCCTCACCAAAAATTTCCCTGAAGGACATAACCGGGACCACAGAAATCAAACAGCTCACCTTCACGGGATGCTTTGATTATGATGTGAGTAACTAATGGCAAGGCAAATGTATGTTTTGATAATTTTCCAGTATTTTTAATCTCTTGTCTCTTTTGTATTTTAGAAAGCAAAAACATATAAAGTGCTAGTTGAAGCAAAGGATAAAGGGTCACCTGCATTGTCTTCAACTGCAACTGTTTTTCTGGACATCACAAATTCCAACACCCATCTACCAGAATTCACTTCTGCCCAGGTGAGTCAGGCTAGACAGTCTTTTTTAGATTGATGTGCCAAAAAAAAGTGTAAACACTGTGACCAGGGTTGCCATGATGGTAAGTGAACAAATTCAGGGTTACGGGATTCGTTTTGAGTTGACAAGACCAAACCAATCCAATCATGCTTTGTTGTTACCATTATGCTGGCCTTGAACATAAATTAATGGAACGTGTGCACATAAAAGCATGACATCAGTAGTGAACAGCCAATCACATGCTGTGAGACGGAGAGACTCAGATTCACTTCTCGCAAGTGAGTCGGAACGATTCAATTCTCTTTCCTGCAGAAGATTACGAGGTTGAAGAATATGAAGTATATAAATGCATTTGCACAGCAAAAGAAAATATCTTGCTTTATCAGTGCAAGTGAAAGTTAGTTTATAGAGTTGATAATATATGAATAGGTATACAGAGCAAATAGGTATACATGAACAGCTCACATGTATTTTTAAAGCTCAATTTTTAAAGTTTTATCTATTGATTCCAAATCTTTTATATATTTATATATATATATATATATATATATATATATATATATATATATATATATATATATATATATATATATATATATATATATATATATTTGAACTAAATGCTTAATACTAATTGTTAAACTAAAATTGCTTATGTGTAATGGATTAGGGATATAATAATGATATAAACAATATATAAATCATGTAAAATTATTAAAAATCATCGCTAAAAGACAGATAATTTTGTTTTTAAATATCTTGTACTGTGTACTGATCTTTAATTTGGAGCCAGAGAAACTGGGAGAGTAATTTATTTTGTCAGAGATGTGTCAGCTGATTGGTCCGATTTCGGTTTGAGATCAAAGAACAAAACTTGGCTTGAAGCAGGTTAGCCATGGAGCGCAAGTTATTATGGCGATAAACACAACTAAAAGCTAAACTAGTTTCATGGTGCAAACTGAACTGAAACATATCTACCTATCCACCTAAACTCAAGTATATGGTATATGGTATATCATCATGGTATATGCCCTAGGTCAGCAAAACAAAACATAGGAGCAGGTTAGCCGTGGAGCGTAAGTCCCCATTCAGTCGGTCACTCTCGACACCATGTCGGAGTACCAATGAATAGGAATCCGTAGCCAATCTACTTCGAAACTAAGCGAGCCAATGCACATTGGCATGCAATGATTGCACCAGGTGCTCATGCCATAAATGAGACACAGGTGTTTGCATCAAATTAGCTTTTTGCTTCAGAGCCGAGTGGTAGATGGTTCAGCCAGATATCACTCTCTACTTCGCAGTCCTGACTGAAAAGAAACCTGCCTTTTTGGAATCGATCTCTTCAGTCGGTGTTGGTGTGACGGCACAGCAGTGGGTTGTGTGTTTGTTTTTTTTTTGTTTTTTTTTTATCATCTCTTTTTTGGTTGTAAGAGCAAACACAAAGGCTGGTTCAGTGCGCTAGGTGGAGAGCGCTGAAAAGCTGTTCTTAAGGCTGGTAAGAGAGCGTATTCGTGAGAGCGAGCGCACACGTCAGGCTGCACTATTCCCTGACTGTGTCGCCATGACCCCTCCCCCTGCGTACTTCAGCACCAAGGAGAGCATCCTTCTAAAAGAGCAAACACAGATAGAGCTTGCGTCCTTTTCAGGATGACATTCTATCTATGTGTTTATGGATGCGGTCGTCATCTGTCACCGAGGGATATGTTTGGGCGTTCAGCACGCTGAGACAGCACTGGTGGATGAGTCATGTTCTCACTGCGGGAACATGACCATCTCAGAGTTGCAGTCGAGACTCCATCTCACAAGGGGTGGAGCCCCCATGCCTCTGCCTCAATCTAACCCTCCACAAAGGGTTACTTCAGGCAGTAGCCCAGGTGATTTGAGGATTACGGTAAGCACGTTTACCCCAGGGACCCAACCCCCGGGGAACCCTCATCCCTCTCGCACTTCGCAGCCAGTAGAGCTGCCATTGGAACACGGTGGGCCTCCCACGAGGTGTGTACCATTCGCAGCGCCCCACCCCAATTCCTTTCTTTCCGGAGGTGCACGATGAGCTCACTAGGTCATGCACAGCACCTTTTACTGCCCGAAACCAACCCAGTGGCTCCTCCTCCCTCACCACCCTCGATGGAGGAGCGCAGAAGAGTTACATGTAGTTTCCTCCCGTGGAACGGGCCGTTGCTATGCAACTGTGCCCTAACTCCACATCCAGGGGGAACCCGTGTCTCCCTTCCCGGGCTTGTAGGTACTCGTCCGATCTGATCAAAAAAGGCCTACCAAGCTTGTGGGGATGCTGCCTCCTCCTTACATGCTATGGCGTTGTTGCAGGTCCATCAGGCTCAGGCACTGAAGACCTTGCACAAGGGTGGTCTCGACCCCACAATTCTGCATGAACTGAGGACCACGATGGATCTCATGCTTCATACGTCGAATGTCACGGCACAGGCAGTGGGTTGTGGTGGTCCAAGAGCGCCATCTCTGGCTGTGTCTAGCCGACATGAGGGAAACCAACAAGGCCATGGCAGTCCGCTGCTGTCTCCACCCAGTGCCTCAGCCGAGGGTGGCCGCCTGCATCTCCCTTCGCTTCCACGTCGCAGTAGCAGCCAAGCGACGTTGAGGAGCCGGGCGCAAGCAGGCCGCCCTGCCCATCCAGGCCTCTGCCAAGAGGGGTGGCAAGACCAAGGGCAAGCAGCCCTGAGACAGGTGACCCAGAGACAGAGTACTGCTCTTCAGGAGACGGTGACCGCACCGCTCCATCCCCCGTAGGAGGGCCGGGCGGAGAATCTTTGGTTCCGTTTTGTGTTCTGCCGCTGGGCTCAGTCCAAATTTTCAGCCAAAATTTTCAATAAAAGAGCAGTTTTCATTTTCGGGTCCTCAGGGGGTCATTGGTTGAGTTGGGCGCCGGTCAATTGCCAGACCACACTCATCCTCTCCCTTCTCCAGCAGGCAGCAGTGGACAGCTTGAGGACGTGACCAGGCCTCCTCATGTACCCTCTGCCCACTTATGGAATCAGATAATCAGTGTGCTCAGCACACTCACACCTCACTGTGGGTCGCGTCCACGAGACAGCCGCCCCAGCTGGGTACTTGCATTCCACCTCGCTTCCCCACGGTGGGTACGCCAGTGGCCCTGCTTGTATGGTTTCTGCGAGCCTGGCTAGCGCTCCCCAGTCCATTTTGCTGGCTCATTCGGACCATCAGGCTTGTCTATGCGATTCAGATTGCCCGGCGTTCCCCCAGGTTCATGGGTGTCTGCTTCACTTTGGTGAATGCCACAGATGTCCTGCATGTGGAGATCGCAGTCCTACTGGCGAGGGACGCGATAGAACCAGTCCCTCCAGCCGATATGAAGACAGGCTTCTACAGCCCGTACTTCATTGTACCCAAGAAAACTGGTGGGTTATGGCCAATCTTGGACCTGTGAGTTCTGAATCGGTGCCTCCACAAACTACCATTCAAGATGCTCATGCAGAAACGCATTTTCGAATGCATCCATCTCCGAGATTGGTTTGCAGCAATCAACTTGAAGGACACGTACTTTCATGTCTCGATTCTTCCTCAACACAGGCCGTTTCTGCGCTTTGCGTTTGAGGGTCGAGCATATCAGTACAAAGTCCTGCCCTTCAGGCTTTCCCTTTTCCCCCGTGTCTTTATGAAGGTCGGCCTTTTATGGGGGCCCTTGTGCCCATGAGAGAACACGGTGTTTCGCATCCTCAACTATCTCGACAACTGACTCATTCTAGCACCAAGAGATTGGGGATCAGTTGTGTGAACACAGGGACCTGGTGCTCAGACACCTCAGCCAGTTGGGTCTTCGGGTCAACTGGGAAAAGAGCAAACTCGTCCCCGTACAGAGGATCTCTTTTCACTGTATGGAGTTGGATTTGGTCGAACGGACGGTGCACCTCACAGAGGAGCGTGTCCAGTCGATGCTGAACTGCCTGAACACGTTTCAAGGCAGGATGGCGGTCCCACTGAAACATTTCACATATGGCAGCCAAGGCCGTCTGAGGTTGCTTCGGGCCATTCATGTCCCTGGTGTGCACAACCGTGTGGTCGACGAGCTGCACTCCCAGGAGAGTGGCGACTCCACCCCCAGGTGGTCGAGCTGATCTGGAGACAGCGTTCCCTTTCACTAGGGCACACACACTTTCCCAGTCTTATTAAAAAAAGTCACTTGAGTGGGTCATGCGGAACAGCAGTGATGGACTTCTCTGCCCCGTCTCATCAGGTAAGAGAGCTCAGGAGGCTCACACAGGGCACTGGAAGGGGGCAGAGGCCATGGCACTTTGGTAGGGATTCCTATTCGTCGGTACTCCGTGGCATCAAGACTGACCGACTGAATGGGAACGTCTCAGTTACGTATGTAACCCTCAGGAAAGGAGGGAACGGAGACGCCACGTTCCATCGCCATGTCTTGTACCGTACCCTGCTGGGGTGCCAGTCTACCTACTCGGCTCCTCAGCAAAAAGCTAATTTGATGCAAACACCTATGTCTCATTTATACCCACGCTGCGTGGCATGAGCACCTGGTGCAATCATTGCATGCCTATGTGCATTGGCTCGTTTAGTTTCACTCGAAGTAGATTGGCTCTCGCAAGCGAGATTCTTATTAGTCGGTACTCCGACGTGACGTCTCCGTTCCCTCCTTCAGACGTTATTATGGTGATAAACACAACTAAAAGCCAAGTCAGTTTCATGGTGCCTAAAACCCAGGGTTGGCACAAACTAAACTGAAACGTACCTGCCTATCCACCAAAACTGGCATCATGGTATATTCCCTAGGTCAGAAAAACAAAACATAGGAAAAAAAAACTAGCCCAGTGACCCTATTTTGAATATCAAAACTCAAAATATGCCACTCCCATTCCTAAAATACATATTTTACAGTCACTGTTATGCATTTGTTACACAGTTTGTTGTTATGGGAATCGGCTAATGTTTAAAAGACTTTAATCAAATAACACTTTATTTTGATGGTCCCTTTTGAACATTCTGTTGACTATAAGTAATGTTGCACCTACATGTCAACTAACTCTCATTAGAGTATTAGTAGACTGTCTGCTTAATATCTGCTAACTCTTTATTCTAATGGTCCTCCAACAGACATTCTACTGACTATAAGTAACTTTGCAACTACATGTCAACTTATTCTAACCCTACCAGTCTACTAAAACACTACTAACACTCTAATAATACTTAGTGGACATGTAGGTGCAACACTACTTATAGTCAACAGAATATGTTAAAGGGACCATCAAAATAAAGTGAAACCATAAACTCTTCCTCACGGTGCCATGTGACGGTACTGGATGCACAGTGGACGGCTCAATCCTCCTCCACCCCTGGCGACCGGCAGTGGCTCCTCCGGTTGAGGGCAACCGGCAGTGAGTCCCGCGCTCCCTGCTCCTTCCCATCATGGCGGATGGCAGCAGGCTCTGGCTGCTCCCTCTAGGACCCAGGGGAACGGCAGCGAGCTCTCCGTCCCACCGGTCTTCACTCACTCCAGCACCACGGTCTTCATCCATCCACGCTGCCCGAACTTCTCAGCACCGCGATCCCCCTCAGCAGCGAGGGCTCTCCGACAGCATGTCCCTCATTCCTCCGGGGTTTTCGGCACCAATATAACACAGTTCGTTGTTATGGGAAGAAGGAGGCCTCTCTTGTCCTTCACTGTTGTCATTCATCCTTATATGCCTCCGAGCTCCCTCACGAGAGGACTCGAGACTGAGAATGAGCGTCACCTGCGAGGCACACCAATCACACACCGGTCTCGCTTGCTCCTCCCACATCTCTTGCTCGACAACTTGCCACAGCGTTATACAACAATTTCATTGAAAATCACTATATAGTAGTAATCATAAACAAAATGCATAAAGGAGGAGCTCAAAGGTTTCCAGATCCCCTCCATCGCAAGACTCATCATCTAGCACAGTTTTATCATTGGTAGAATGTAAAATTGGTACATTTTTAATACAAGCATTTCAGTCAAATATAATGCATGCAATATGAAAAAGTCAACTCACGGTATGAGTTTAAAAATAGCCAATCATGACTGTATGGTGCTTTACTGTTTTACAAACATTACAGTTTACCTTCTGATATAGCAACATCAGGTCATCAGTGTGTTTGGCTGACCAATGACAGAAGGGCAGTGTGTTTAGGAAACCTGTTTGTAAACAGTCAACTGGGTGCTTGTTAAGGCAGACAGCATAGCAACTCACTCAAAACCAATCAGAAATCCTCAGCAACTACATAGCAACAGTACCAATTGATACTGCACTAGTGGTGCAGAGATTACACACTTTACCCTAACTAAATAGTAGGCTTTACTGAGTAATTTGGTAACAAAGCGTGTGTGTGATATGATATACATTAATGCATCTGTGTGAAACAGTACAACACTGAAGTGATGGAAATGGAATCAAACAAGGAGATCCTAAGAATTGGCGTCAAAGACAAGGACACACCGAACACGCCTGCATCAAGAGTGGTGTTCTCCATCCTGAAGGGCAACGAAGATGGAAATTATCAGATCGAGACAGACCCCCAAACCAATGAAGGTGTGCTGTCTGTTATCAAGGTAAATGCCACTATTCCCTTTAATATTTCATTCAATTCTAAGAAAAATGTATCAGGTGTATTCAAAGAGAATCAAGTTGTCACCTCTGTTTATATAGCACTTTAAACCAGTAATGATCAGTGGAGCAAAGATAATTAAATTCTGCTGTAAAGCAACACTAGAAAGGCATTAGAGTCATTGTTCAGTTGAAATCAGTAAAAAAAAAAAATAATAAAAAAAAAAATGGACAGCCTGTGGTTTTGTGGGCTCACAATATAAATGTTTCACAGGAGAATAATTTTGAGAAAACTGAGATCTCAGAACTGGAGATAGCAGTCGAGAACGAGGAGAAATTATTTCAGTGTGTTGATGGAAAGGTCCAAACAGGCTCCACACCAAAGCGTAACACTGTCAAAGTGGCAGTGAAAGTCATTGATGTGAATGATCCCCCTGTATTTAAGAAGACTGTTGAAACGATTTACCGAAATGAAAATGGAGATCCAGGAGATGTGTTGTTTGTACCTGAAGTCAAAGATGAAGACTCGGATGTAAGCAAAATCAGGTGTGGTTGAGCTGTGTATCATTTAAACTTTTAATTCTTGTGAATTTTTTTATCCTACTTTTTACTTTCATCATACTATAATATAATTGTGTAAATGTTTGTGGTTCGTAAGATTTTCAAAGTTATGATTTTAAATGTTAAGTCTCTTATACTCATCAAGGCTGCAAAATACAGTTATATACAGAAAATACAGTAAAAACATTAATATTGCAAAATATTATTACAATTTAAAATTACTATTTTCTATTTTAATTAAAATGTAATTTATTCATGTGATCAAAGCTGAATTTTCAGCATCATTTCTCCAGTCTTCAGTGTCACAATAATTCTGAAATGCAGATTTGGAGATTTCTTATTATAATCAATGTCGAAAACAGTTCTGGGTCACATTTTAGAGTAGGGTCCAATTCTCAATATTAACTATTAACTATGAATTGTCCTCTTAATAGTTAGTAAGGTAAGTTTAGGTATTGGGTATTATGGTATTGCAGGATTAAGATATGTATAATATAGTCATGCAGAATAAGGCATTAATATGTGCTTTATACGTACTAATAAACAGCCAATACCATAGTAATATGCATGGTAATAAGCAACTAGTTAATAGTGAGAATTAGACCCTAAACTAAAGTGTTACCCAGTTGTGCTGCTTCATATGTTTGTGGAAACTGTGATGCATCTTTTTAATTATTAATTCTAAAATAGCATTATTTTGTGACAATGTATGAAAATGTAAAAGTGATTGTCACTTTTGATCAATTTTATGCATCCTTGATATACTTAATAATAGTGAATACTGAGCATGAGTAGAAAGTAAAGCAGAAGTATTATACTATCTGTATATATGTATGTAGGTATGAGCTAGTACAAGACCCAGCCAAATGGGTGAGTGTTGACCCGAAGACAGGAAAGATCACCACAGTTCAGAAGATGGACCGGGAGTCGTCATTTATCAAAAATGGCACCTACACTGTTGTAGTACAGGCTATAGATGACGGTAAGCAAGTATCTGTTCTCAGTATGTTCAAACAATCTGAACACTATTCCAAATGTGAACTACAACAACATAGACAATCTATACATCTAGATTGATCTAGAAGGTTTTTATTCAAAGTGATGCCAACTAATTGGGTAAACAGGAAACGTGCAAGTAATGAGGTAAAAAAGACATTACCTTGAGAAACTTTGACATAAACATGAGCACTTGAATGTGACCATAAAGAGACTTGACAAAACTCTCCAACAGCAGGATTACAATAGCAAAGCTAATCAAGAGACTAATGCCCGTTTCACACATACTCCATTTGCAGTGCGCATACAGTGCATATTTTTTTTCCAAAAAGTGCCCATGTTAACCATATCAGAAACCGTGGGTGGACAATTCAATCCGCGCTGCAGTGAACACACGCACTGCCGCTTACAACGCCGGTCTCCTATCGGGGAATATGACTGAATATAGATCATCCTGCTATGCTCTGCGACTTGCAGTTAAAGCCGCAAAGCTCCATTATAAAGACCGAGTGGAGTCTCATTTCCCAACTCAACGACTCGCGGCGCATGTGGCAGGGTCTGAAGTCCATCTGCTCTTTTGGATCTAAATCATCTGCAGAGGTCAGAGCTGATCCGTCGCTTGTGAATGAGTTAAACTCTTTCTACGCTCGCTTTGATTGTAATCGCGGCAGCGCGACTCCGCCAAGTGGCGTGACAGAGGGAATTACTCAGAGCAGCAACAACCACGTGATCTCTGTCTCGGAGGATGAAGTTTGGAGGGCACTGCGCGTGTGGACGTCAGGAAAGCTGCTGGGCCGGATGGTATTTCAGGCCGTGTTCTGCGGTCCTGTGCTGATCAGCTCGCTGGGTTGTTTACATCTATCTTTAATGAGTCCCTCGCTACATTTGTGGTCCCCACCTCCTTCAAAAAATCCACCATCATCCCTGTCCCTAAGAACAGTAAACCCTCTTGCCTAAATGACTATCGTCCAGTGGCTCTCACCTCTATAGTCATGAAGGTCTTTGAGAGACTCATTAAAAACACCATTTGCTCCTTCATATATATTGCACATACATACATACATACATATATAAAGGTGTAGGTGCTGGTCATATAATAAAAATCCCAAATTTCCCCATTGGCCTCCTAATCATAATCAATATATATATGGTGCTGGTCATATAATTATATACAGGTGCTGGTCATATAATTAGAATATCATCAAAAAGTTTATTTATTTCACTAATTACAATAGGGATAACTGCACCCTGGAGACGATTGTAAAACAAAACCCATTCAAAAATGTGGGGGAGATTCACAAAGAGTGGACTGCAGCTGGAGTCAGTGCTTCAAGAACCACTATGCACAGACATGGGTTTCAGCTGTCGCATTCCTTGTGTCAAGCCACTCTTGAACAACAGACAGCGTCAGAAGTGTCTCGCCTGGGCTAAAGACAAAAAGAACTGGACTGCTGCTGAGTGCTCCAAAGTTATGTTCTCTGGTGAAAGTAAATTTTGCATTTCCTTTGGAAATCAGGGTCCCAAAGTCTGGAGGAAGAGAGGAGAGGCACACAAAGGTCCAGTGTAAAGTTTCCACATTCGGTGATGGTTTGGGGTGCCATGTCATCTGCTGGTGTTGGACCACTGTGTTTTCTGAGGTCCAAGGTCAACGCAGCAGTATACCAGGACGTTTTAGAGCACTTCATGCTTCCGGCTGCTGACCAACTTTATGGAGATGCAGATTTCATTTTCCAACAGGACTTGGCACCTGCACACAGTGCCAGCAAACTCGCCTGACCTTAACCCCATAGAAAATCTATGGGGTATTGTGAAAAGGAAGATGCGATATGCCAGACCCAACAATGCAGAAGAGCTGAAGGCCACTATCAGAGCAACCTGGGCTCTCATAACACCTGAGCAGTGCCACAGACTGATCGACTCCATGCCACGCCGCATTGCTGCAGTAATTCAGGCAAAAGGAGCCCCAGCTAAGTATTGAGTGCTATACATGCTCATACTTTTCATGTTCATACTTTTCAGTTGGCCAAGATTTCTAAAAATCCTTTCTTTATGTCTTAAGTAATATTCTAATTTTCTGAGATACTGAATATGGGATTTTCCTTAGTTGTCAGTTATAATCATCAAAATTAAAAGAAATAAACATTTGAAACATATCAGTCTGTGTGTAATAAATTAATATAATATATAAGTTTCACTTTTTGAATGGAATTTGTGAAATCAACGTTTTGATGATATTCTGATTATATGACCAGCACCTGTAACATGGCCACTGTCAGGTGAAGTGAATAACACTGATTATCTCTTCACAGCTCCTGTTAGCAGGTGGGATATATTAATCAAGCAAGTGAAAAAAGTGAAGAAAAAAAAATTCCTTGTTGAAGTTGATGTGTTAGAAGCAGGAAAAATGGGCAAGCGTAAGGATTTGAGCGAGTTTGACAGGGGCCAAATTGTGATGGTTAGACGACTAGGTCAGAGCATCTCCAAAACTGCAGCTCTTGTGGGGTGTTCCCGGTCTGCAGTGGTCAGTATCTATCAAAAGATCTCCAAGGAAGGAACAGTGGTGAACCAGAGACAGGGTCATGGGCGGCCAAGACTCATTGATGCACATGGGGAGCGAAGGCTGGCCCGTGTGGTCCAATCAAACAGATGAGCTACTGTAGCTCAAATTGCTCAAGAAGTTAATGCTGGTTCTGATAGAAAGGTGTCAGAATACACAGTGCATCTCAGTTTGTTGCGTATGGGGCTGCATAGCTGCAGACCAGTCAGGGTGCCCATGCTGACCCCTGTCCATCGCCAAAAGCTCCAACAGTGGCACATGAGCATCAGAACTGGACCATGGAACAATGGAAGAAGGTGGCCTGGACTGATGAATCACATTTTCTTTTTACATCACGTGGATGGCCGGGTGCATGTGCGTCGCTTACCTGGGGAACACATGGCACCAGGATGCACTATGGGAAGAAGGCAAGCCGGCGGAGACAGTGTGATGCTTTGGGAAATGTTTTACTGGGAAACCTTGGGTCTTGCCATCCATGTGGATGTTACTTTGAGAAAAATACCACATACCTAAGCATTGTTGCAGACCATGTACAACCTTTCATGGAAACCGTAATCCCTGGTGGCTGTGGCCTCTTTCAGCAGGATAATGCTCCCTGCCACAAAGCAAAAATGGTTCAGGAATGGTTTGAGGAGCACAACAACGAGGTGTTGACTTGGCCTCCAAATTCCCCAGATCTCAATCCAATCGAGCATCTGTGTGATGTGCTGAACAAACAAGTCCGATCCATGGAGACCCCACTTCGCAACTTACAGGACTTAAAGGATCTACTGCTAACATCTTGGTGCCAGATTCCACAGCACACCTTCAGGGGTTTAGTGGAGTCCATGCCTTGATGGGTCAGGGCTGTTTTGCCAGCAAAAGGGGGACAAATACAATATTTGTCATAATGTTATGCCAGATCGGTGATCGGTTTTCTACATTCTGTTCACAGGACAGCCTCCAGCTAGAGGTACATGTACTGTAGTAGTCTACGTGGGTGATGTGAATGATAATGCCCCCTATCTCACCTCCAAAAACATGGTCTTGTGTGGGAACAAGGTTGACCGTGTCAGTGTGGCACCAACAGACAATGACGGTCCTCCATTTTCAAGTCCTTTTACCTTCTCTCTGGGAGGAGAAGAAGAGCTTAAGAAACTCTGGAAGCTGGAGCCCACCACAGGTCAGTCACGTACATTTACTTCATTTTAGGGATGTCCCAATCAAGTTTTTTTGTGCCCCCGATTCGAGTCATTGAATATTGACTATCTGCCCATACAGAGTCCCAATCCGATACTTGTATTTACCTACTGCTTGGTGCACATTTTAAGTACATTAAAGTTATTAAAATCAATCTAATGCACCTGTACTGTTGTTAAGTAAATAGTGGCTGTTGCCAAAAAAAAGCATCAGAGTTTCTCCTCTTATCTTCTGTACTCTTTGACAGAGGGGAGGGCATACAAAGACTGGACTTAAACGCAGCTGTACTTCATGCACAAACATTAAGCTTCTTATTTTCTTTTTAATGGCAGTTGGCCAACCCACACATCTGCATGACAGAAGACGTAAAATAAAGGATCGGGCTTGGGATACCGATCACTTAAAAAAAGTGATAAATCGCCCAGGATGTTGATCCTTGAGATCGGCTCAGGATCGTCTTCCTACTTCATTTACAGTTACACAGTTAATGGTTGAAGATGTTTCACCATTTATTTGGTCCCATCTGTTGTCAGATAGTATTTGTGTCCTGTGAAAATATAAAAACATGATACATTTATGTGAGACTTGCATAAGATGCTCGGATAAAACATTTTTGATTTCTTAAATTTAAAATAATAATAATAATGATAATAATAATAATATAATAATAATAATAATAATAATAATTTAGTGAGTGTATGCTGTAAGATCTCACATAGTTTGACACCAGTGTTATTTTAATATCATTGATATGGAATTATTGCAATTATATGCAATAGTTTGAAAGAGCTTTTATTTATTTTTTCCGCTTCTCATTTGAATTTGCTTGGAAGTCTTGGAAGTCTTTTGACTTAGACTTCCAAGTAGTCTTGAATTATCATTCTCCCAAGCAATGAAATGATTTAATCTGAATCTAGCAACCACTTAGCAAAATAAAAAGCCATATCTCAGCATCAGAACATGGACATAGACATGGGAGTTGGCTATCTAGCAATAACACAGAAAGTAATTGTTCAATTTAATTAAAATATGTAAGGATTATTTAATTCAATTTGATGGAATTTTACTATTAATTGAAATGCCTAAATCATATAAAAAAAAAAAAGACTCAATGTTTCGAGTGTAGCTGCCTAGTGCTGAGTTTTGCCACAGCGAGCACTCACATTTTCTTCAGAAAAACATATCTAGTTTTAGAAATGTTGTTGTTTTTGTCATTTCAAATTTTTTTTTTTTTTTAGTTATTTTAGTACATCAAGCTAAACTAAATGACAAATGTTTCAGTGGCAACTATCTGAAAAAAAAAAAAAGTAAGTTTTTGTGTTGTTGTTGTTGTTTTACATTCAGTATATCAGTTTATTTACCTTTTTTTCTTTTTTTTTATGGTTTTAGTTAACTATAATAACCCTGTTTCACACTATCATTAACATTTTGCTGGGTTTATACCGTAGGAGCAAACACCTCTCTGATAAGTTTGACGACTCTGCCATATGGAAACTACTTGGTTCCTCTGAAGATGCAGGATCAACAAGCGCTGCAGTCAGAAGAGGTTCTGCAGGTGGTTGTGTGTGAATGTACGGGAGGAAATGTGTGTCGTGGGCATCTTCCTTTCTCCTCAAGGCTGGGTCCAGCAGCCATCGGTCTCCTGTTTGCCGGATTTCTCCTTTTTGGCTGTGAGTTTTCAGACTAAATAACAACACCCACTAATAGTCCATCATAGTCGAAGCAATGTGCAGTTCATATAATATCACTTACTCTTACTGTATTTTCATGAAACCTTTTCAAAATACATTCACCTAAAGGATTATTAGGAACACCATACTAATACTGTGTTTGACCCCCTTTCGCCTTCAGAACTGCCTTAATTCTACGTGGCATTGATTCAATTCTTTAGAAATGTTGGTCCATATTGATAGGATAGCATCTTGTAGTTGATGGAAATTTGTGGGATGCACATCCAGGGCACGAAGCTCCTGTTCCACCACATCCCAAAGATGCTCTATTAGGTTGAGATCTGGTGACTGTGGGGGCCATTTTAGTACAGTGAACTCATTGTCATGTTCAAGAAACCAATTTGAAATGATTCGAGCTTTGTGACATGGTGCATTATCCTGCTGGAAGTAGCCATCAGAGAATGGGTACATGGTGGTCATAAAGGGATGGACATGGTCAGAAACAATGCTCAGGTAGGCCGTGGCATTTAAACGATGCCCAATTGGCACTAAGGGGACTAAAGTGTGCCAATAAAACATCCCCCACACCATTACACCACCACCACCAGCCTGCACAGTGGTAACAAGGCATGATGGATCCATGTTCTCATTCTGTTTATGGCAAATTCTGACTCTACCATCTGAATGTCTCAACAGAAATTGAGACTCATCAGACCAGGCAACATTTTTCCAGTCTTCAACATTCCAATTTTGGTGAGCTTGTGCAAATTGTAGCCTCGTTTTCCTATTTGTAGTGGAGATGAATGGTACCTGGTGGGGTCTTCTGCTGCTGTAGCCCATCCGCCTCAAGGTTGTGTGTGTTGTGGCTTCACAAATGCTTTACTGCATACCTCGGTTGTAACGAGGGGTTATTTCAGTCAAAGTTGCTTTTCTATCAGCTTGACTCAGTCGGCCCATTCTCCTCTGACCTCCTCTGACCGCCCACAGGACTGCCGCATACTGGATGTTTTTCCCTTTTCACACCATTCTTTGTAAACCCTAGAAATGGTTGTGCATGAAAATCCCAGTAACTGAGCAGATTGTGAAATACTCAGACCGGCCCGTCTGGCACCAACATCCATGCCACGCTCTAAATTGCTTTCTTTCCCATTCTGACATTCAGTTTGGAGTTCAGGAGATTGTCTTGACCAGGACCACACCCCTAAATGCATTGAAGCAACTGCCATGTGATTGGTTGATTAGATAATTGCATTAATGAGAAATTGAACAGGTGTTCCTAATAATCCTTTAGGTAAGTGTATGTAATGTTGCAAATATAATGACACACCTTGTTGTTTTTTGCAGTTCTTCTCCTCTTTTGTTTTCTCTGTGACTGTCAAAGCAAGAGCTTTCAACACATTCCTCTGAACCTGCAGGATGAGGGTAACCAAACCCTTGTCATATACAACGAGGAGGGAGGAGGCTCAATCTTTATGGTATGTGAAACTGGTCAAAGTTCAAAGTTTTGAATTTAGTAGAAGGCGGTAAAACGTTCAGCCTTGTTCTCCATTTCTTAATAAGAAGTATGATTTGGTATTGGATGTCCCTTATTTACGTGGCTTGTGCTAAAAAATGCTACTGCATTACTATATGTATATAGTATCTATAACAACAACAACAAAAAAATCACTGTTTACATACACATATTTATCAGTCTGAATTAAATTAAAGGGGTCATGAACTGCGTTGTTTTATGATGTTTCCTGGGGTGCACTTATAATGTTAGAATGCTTTTTACATCAAAAATTGTCATCATTTATAAAAGGCATTTTTCCTACCCTGATTTTAGCCCTCTGCTCTGAACGCTCTGTTTAAAGGGGCGTATCTGTTGTGAGACTTCAGTGTAAACACCCACTGCTGTGATAGTGGCTAGTGTCTCTCCATTTGAAATAGCATTCTTACTTTACAGCATTTTTTCACACCTGCCTAAAACTTTTGCACAGTACTGCGTATGTGTGTGTGTGTGTGTGTGTGTGTGTGTGTGTGTGTGTATATATATATATATATATATATATATATATATATATATATATATATATATATATATATATATATATATATATATATATATATATATATATATATATATATATATATGTGTATGTATTCAAAGTATCAATTATTAAAACCATTATATCCACGTTGATTGTCATTGTTACAGCTCACAAAACATATAGTCACTTTAATGTTCAGATCTAGCTACAAGCCTGCATATAGTATCGTTGAATACTTTAATTAATATCTAGCTCAGAAAGTTATTCTTCTTGGCAGAAGGATAATCTTCCTGAAGATTTGATAGAAAGAATAAGATTTTGTGAGAGTTGATAAAAGATTGTACTGTCGGTTTGTTAAATGAACGGATCAGTTGAATTTTGAATGAATTCTTCAAAAGTTATTCTGTAGCCTACTAATTTGACATATATTCATAGTTAATTGCAATCCATTGTTAACTATATTAGGCTAGGTATTTGAGATTTGATTTATAATTTGATCATAACACGTTACGATTAATTATAAATAATTAAATATAAACACCCATAATTCCCTATTGAGCTAATTAATTTATTAACATGTAGCCGAGTCGTTACACATCAATGACAACAGAATGACATTGATTAAGTTAAACACAGTTTAAGGAGGAGCTGGGGAGGAGGTGAGTTTCAAAGCAGTATGCAGCAGATTGAACTGAAGCTACGCTTAAGGCGCCTTGTTTGAGAGTTGCCAATTGAGTGCATAGGAATCGGGCAAACATGATATGGGCGAAGTTGGAATTTTCAGCTGATAGCGGAGCTGGACTATGTGGCCTGCTTGAACCAACGCAGAATGCTTGATTTCAGTCAGGTCCACTTAAGTCAAAAACACCATAGACAAACTTTTACTCAACCTTTTTATTGGCATTTTTTGCTGAATTTACATTTGGCGATATGGCTCTGTTCTAAATTCCCTGTCCTTAGGAGGGCAGCGTATATACCCCAAAAGACCATACCAGGCAATCCTCCCTGGCTCTTCCTGCTAATTGAAGAGACAGCAGAGGATCCAAAAGAGTATTTCAGGAAGCCAATCTAACTGAATTTAATTGTAAATAGCCAATCGATCCATGCAAGCTAGCATGAGGAATGTAGCTAGAGTTAATTATAGAAGAAAATAAATAGTAGATAGGTGATATGGCTCTGTTCTAAATTCCTGTCCTTGTCATGAGTTCCATGAAAAGCCAAGACAGGGAATAGCAGCAGCTTCTAGGGACAATCCTCCCATTTTATAGACTGGAGAGTAGCGTAAATCCCCCAACAGACCATACCAGGCAATCCTCCCTGGCTCTTCCTGCTAAATCGAAGAGCCAACAGAGGATCCAAAAGAACATTTCAGGAAGTCAATCTAACTGAATTTAATTCAATCCAATCGATCTACGTCAAGCTAACATGAGGAATGTAACTAGAGCTAATGATAGGAGTAATTTATATTTAGGTAAATCGGCTCAACAGCTACTGAAGCTATAATATTTAATTTTCAAGCCACAGATCATAGAGCAGCAATCATAGCTTTTCTTATGGATGGCTCGAGCATCGGGCCAGAGGTAACGTTCATAAGCGGCTGAAGACCATCGCGTCATGGCCTTCAATGTAGAGACAGGAGTGGTGGAAGCTGCAGTTGTAGCAGCCCCTATGCGCAGAGAATGAGCCGTATAACACTCTGATGGAAGCTTGCAGTATTGGTAGAGCAGGCAGAGACTAGAGGCAAGCCAGGCTCTGGACATGGGCTTTCCCTCCTCCATGGAAAATAAGGGGTCCTACTGACCAGCTTGTGGATGGCTCCTCAGATAGGCCAACATAATGACATAAAAAGCAGAGTCAGATTCAGAAATAAAAACTGTTCATCCCCTTTTCCTATCAGATTAGTGTGCTTAGAATTATGGTGAAGTGGTAAAACTAAATTGATACATCAGAAATGTGAGGTCATGTGACAGATTAAAAGAATCTTTGGAAAATTCACCACTTGAGAAAGCGTAGAAAGCCGTGAGCAAAATGTATCTTAGCAATAGATCACGATAAGGCCCAAAGTACACCTCTATCAGCTTTAAACTTTAAGAAAATCATATTTTCAATAGCAACTACAGCTTTAAGAAAATCCTATTTCCAGTAGGGACTATAGTGCAAAGAAAATTCTATTTCCAATAGAGACTATAGCTTTAAAAACAGCATTATAATTTTTTTCCCAATAGCAACTATAGCTTAGAGTCCTCATGGAATCAAAATTGACCCTTTTTACTTTGTTAGCACACATTACAGGTCTTACGCCTGTTTCACACATACTCTGTCTCCAGTCCGTATGCGGTGCAGGAGCCGCACACGCTGTTGTGCTTTCACATATACTCCATTTGCAGTGCGCAACTGATCCGCGATTCCACAAACACGGCATAGATTCATTATTTTTATTTCAAATCCAAAAGTTGTTACTGAACATGGCTTGTCAGCATTGCAATTCTCTTTTTTTTTTACGAGTGCTATCCATTATGTCTCCTCAGGTGTCGTTTTCCTTGCTTGACCCGAGGAAAAAAGCCATGTGTTGACTTTGAAACAGAGTACACTTCAAGTTATATGCATCGGTGGTGAAATTACTAGATTTTCACGTCAATACATGTTTATTTTAATGCGAACAATGCTCTGTCACTTTATTTCAGTGCGTGCAGCACAGCAAAAAATAGACTCGCTGTGGAAACGATCGCCGCACTGCTGTATATGTACTGCTCCTGGAACGGATCGCCGGACCACATCCGCGTGCAGTGTGAAAACTCAAACCGGTTAACATGGGTACGGAAAAAAAATACACACCGCATACTCGCTGCGAACGGAGTATGAGTGAAACAGGCATTAGGGTGAACAATTCATCTCTGCAACCTGATACACAGAAAAAAAAAAATAATAATTTTGTCGTGGTAATCTTTAATCAAAATCTGAAAAGTTACTTCCGGTCTGGAATGGCGTTCCTTTTCCGATAACGTCAGTTTGATGGCTTGGGTTTGAATATTCTTAACGACTCCCCTCCAACCGTTAGTCTGCTATGAGCAAGAGATGGAGAGGAGGAGCGCTGAAGTCAAACCCTGCCCTCTATTCAATATTCCCTTTCACTTGGAAACACGTCACAGCACTGAAGAAAACTCAGTTGCTACTTCCGGTTCACTGGGATTTTAAAGAACCAATATCAACTATAGCTTTAAGAACAAGCATGTTTCCAATATCAAATACATCTTTAACAAGTGTGTTTCCAAACTCATCTATAGCTTTAAGAACAAGCACATTTCCAACATCTATAGCTTTAATACAAGCGCGTTTCCAATATCAACTACAGCTTTAAGAACAAGCAGGTTTCCAGTAGCACTATAGCTTTAAGAACAAGCAGGTTTACAGTAGCACTATAGCTTTAAGAACATGAAGACATTCAGAGATGAATGGAGAGTGAAATATTGCCAGCTGTGACATATGCTTTATATCCTTCATGTGGGGAAGGATCTTATCTAAAATTGTTCTTGAGTCAGTCACATACATTAGTAGGCCTATAACTTAAGCAAGTCCATGACAATAATGCAGCGATGCTAACTTCAAAACAGGCAGCTTATGATCAATGCCGCGAATTTGCACGTTCAAGTTTACAAACCTGAATGAATGAGATGAATCCGTGTGGGGGCGAATTCCTCTCGCTATATTTCCCACTTGCACAATTCCTTGTGAGATGATTCTGTTTTGCCTGCCAAATTCGCCATTTTAATTAGCTCCTGACAAATTCTGTTATTAAAACAAAACATTGCGTTTGAGCAGTGGGTGATTCTTACTAGGGGTGGTCATTTCGGTTAATTTTCCCAACTGACAACCACTGCTCATTATCTGATTATTAATCGTTAACTGATAAGATTATAATATTGAATTGGCATTAAATAAAAATACAATTGATGAGTGTCTGTGACCCGTTAAAAATAGATTTTTTTCACAGTTTTATTTTACTGTGCAAACAGCAGAACATACAGAACAGCTCAACAACAGAACCTGGATTCACATTATCACATTTTCACGCACCTGCAGCGTTTCTAACAACAGAGAAAAACTAAATAAAATCATAAAAAATAAAAAGCATAAAATAAATAGGCCTACACTAAATATTTTTTGTTTAAATAATTACCAAATTAAGATGACAAAACAAAAATACACTGAATCCATTTGAAGCTTTGAAGAACCAGAATAGTTTTTTCCGTCCGTTTTTTTCATCAAATACAGATAGCAGGCCTACCTCAATCCACACCTTATATGGTTTTTATATTTTTTTTAAGTAACATATATCTAAGTGATGTGGGGTTAGTCTGGAGTGCAGCCTGTTGACAGTTAGACCCCGTGGCAGAAAACACCCTCTCAAGCATTATTTATACTTTCGAATGGCTCCGCAGCGCAAACCTCTGATTACTGCGTGTGCGCCTTGTCCGTTTGTAGAGTTGTGACTGCACGCTCGCCGTTGTGCTGTTCTTTGAAATGAGTCAAACGACAGAGGGCGACTCGGAGTAATTGTTCTATAAACCATCAGGAAACAGCGGCGAGAAGAACATGCGTGACAATGTTTACTTTAGTAAACTTGACCAAATTACGAAAAGCCTTAAACAAGGCTTCAGATGGCACTGATGTCCCGGGAATACAGAGATTATGCCTCGCTAGATTGACCAGCCTTGGGAAGCGCCTTTCATTTGCTTTCCACCAATCAGGAGCTTGTACTACTGCTGTATTTTAATACCGCATAGCATATTTTGTAAGTAACTTCGTCGCCCTTTCTGACGAAATGGTCCCACAGGTACACTAGGCCTTCTTTTCCATTGCTTCATTTTGCAAAATATGTCTGTGTAGGCTCGTGTGGTTGCATGTGTCGACATGCCCCGTGAGTTAACAAATACAGCACATTTTTCCTTTAACCATGCAACAAACAAACAAACAAACAAACAAATACCCTTTAAACCGTTTAACTGAAAATTCTTACTTTTGGTTAACTCATCGCTGCTAAACACGCCACAAACAGAACACACAGACGTCTTCCAGAGCCCAAGACACAGAAACCCATTGAAACGTTTGCCAAATTATATAATTACAGCATCGACTGGTGTACGCTTAGACAGAGCGACAAGTGTCATAATCTGAAAACAACGCCCACCGGGGGGAAAACAAACTAATCGTCTTCATTGACTTTGTATTGCATGAAGCGGTCGTCTTGTCATTTCTAACTTATAACAAAAAACAGAACAATGTCTAAAAGCTGATATGTGACAGGGTGTACAGCAAACAAGCTAAAAAACCCAGAAGTTTTTATAAGCTGTTGACCCAAAAAACGAGCATTTAAGGACACAAAAGTGGATACAGGCAATTGAGACAGAGCGTGACATGTTATATTACACTGAGAACTACGCCCACTGGAAGAGAACGTGATCAGCGACAGGAAATATAATATATAAAAAACACATTTGAATATTTGACTTAACAGTGACAAACTGTTTACTGCACACATAGGCATACTGAGGCAGGATCCCAAAATGTACCCATTCTTCCAGCTGAAGCTTCACTTCTTATTGCCTGTATCCACTTTTGTGTCCTTAAACGCTCAGTTTTTTTTTTTGGGTGGACAGCTTATAAAAACCTAGTTCTATGTTTTTAGCTTGTTTGCTGTACACCCTGTCACATATCAGCTTTTAGACATTGTTCTGTTTTTTGTTATGTCAGAAATAACAAGGTGACCACTTCATGCAATACAAAGTCAATGGAGAGCGTTGGATTGTCCCCCCGTGTGGGCGTGGCCTGTTTCTATAGGAATCGGATCAGCTGATTTGGGCGGCGTTGGAATTTTTCCCAATCAGCTGATAGTGGAGCTTGACTACGTGGCCTGCCTGAACTCTGCTGTGAAACTCTGATGTTTTCTGAGATGGTTATCATATTGTGAAAATCTCATTCTATTACAACCCTACACGGGAGAGTCCCCCAACCCCGCTGTTAAAAAATAAATAAAAAAATAACCCAGGCAAGGCATTTTATTTCTAGCGCACATTTAAAACATCTACTGCTGACCAAAGTGCTGTACAATCTACCACTTTGGACAATGAAGTACACAAACTTCATCTTTCATAAAAAAAAGGAGAATATAATATAATAAAATATATAAAACTGACAGGAATTCATACCATTACATTGATCCAAATGCTCCAAATGCAGATTTGAAGCTTTCAACATTGGAAGAGAGCCTAATGTGGACCGGCAGATCATTCCAGATGTGGAGCAGCAACAGAAAAGGCACAATCTCCTTTTAGCTTCAAACGAGACCGCGGCATTGTCAGCATCAACCTGTTGAAAGACCTTAAGGGCCTAGAACTTTTCCGGTGGAGAAGCAAATCTGTGATATATTGTGGAGCCTGGCCATTTAACCCCTTATACACATACACTCACCTAAAGGATTATTAGGAACACCATACTAATACTGTGTTTGACCCCCTTTCGCCTTCAGAACTGCCTTAATTCTACGTGGCATTGATTCAACAAGGTGCTGAAAGTATTCTTTAGAAATGTTGGCCCATATTGATAGGATAGCATCTTGCAGTTGATGGAGATTTGTGGGATGCACATCCAGGGCACGAAGCTCCTGTTCCACCACATCCCAAAGATGTTTTATTGGTTGAGATCTGGTGACTGTGGGGGCCATTTTAGTACAGTGAACTCATTATCATGTTCAAGAAACCAATTTGAAATGATTCAAGCTTTGTGACATGGTGCATTATCCTGCTGGAAGTAGCCATCAGAGAATGGTCATAAAGGGATGGACATGGTCAGAAACAATGCTCAGGTAGGCCGTGGCATTTAAACGATACCCAATTGGCAAAAAAGGGCCTAAAGTGTGCCAAGAAAACATCCCCCACACCATTACACCACCAGCAGCAGCCTGCACAGTGGTAACAAGGCATGATGGATCCATGTTCTCATTCTGTTTACGCCAAATTCTGACTCTACCATCTGAATGTCTCAACAGAAATTGAGACTCATCAGACCAGGCAACATTTTTCTTCAGCTGTCCAATTTTGGTGAGCTTGAGCAAATTGTAGCCTCTTTTTCCTATTTGTAGTGGAGATGAGTGGTACCCGGTGGGGTCTTCTGCTGTTGTAGCCCATCCGCCTCAAGGTTGTGCGTGTTGTGGCTTCACAAATGCTTTGCTACATACCTCGGTTGTAACGAGTGGTTATTTCAGTCAAAGTTGCTCTTCTATCAGCTTGAATCAGTCGGCCCATTCTCCTCTGACCTCTAGCATCAACAAGGCATTTTCGGCCACAGGACTGCCGCATACTGGATGTTTTTCCCTTTTCACACCATTCTTTGTAAACCCTAGAAATGGTTGTATGTGAAAATCCCAGTAACTGAGCAGATTGTGAAATACTCAGACCAGCCCATCTGGCATCAACAACCATGCCACGCTCAAAATTGCTTAAATCACCTTTCTTTCCCATTCTGACATTCAGTTTGGAGTTCAGGAGATTGTCTTGACCAGGACCACACCCCTAAATGCATTGAAGCAACTGCCATGTGATTGGTTGATTAGAAAATTGCATTAATGAGAAATTGAACAGGTGTTCCTAATAATCCTTTAGGTGAGTGTATAATAAAATCTTAAATGTAACATTGTATTCAACCAGCAACCAGTGAAGTGAAGCCAGAACAGGCGAAATGTGTTCCCTCTTTCTGGTCCCAGTAAGAAGTCTAGCAGCAGCGTTTTGTACCAATTGCAGCCAGGATAAAGAGGACTTAGCCACACCAAGGTATAATGAGTTACAGTAATCCAGCCTGGAGGAAATAAAAGCATGAATCACTGTCTCCAAATATTTTGGTGATAAAAACGCTTTAAATTTTGCAATGGATCTGAGATGATAAAAGCTACTTCTCATTACTGAATTGATTTGTTTGTCAAATTTAAAGATAAAGTGATTATCAAAAATCACTCCCACATTTTTTGCATGACCATGAGAATTCACAGGTAAAGGACACATATGGTCATTTATCTGTAAAATGGAATCTGGTGGTCCAAAAACTACAATTTTAGTTTTAGAGTCAGTTTTAATTCAGTGTTAAAAAATTAGCTGCCAGCCAGCATCTTACCTCCGCAAGACAGAGCGTGTGTGTCATAGTTATCTTCATGTTTCAAAGGGAAGTACACCTGGGTATCATCCGCGTAAAAATAAGGAATATTATCCTTTAGAAAGATTGATCCTAAAGGGAGCAAGTAAAGCGAAAACAAAAGCAGGCCCAAACTAGGTCCCTGTGGTACACCACAAGTTAAAAGTGTCATGAAATGGCTTCTTTTTTCTTTTTTTTTAATACTGTTGTCTGAGGTCAACTTATTACGTTTGTGTGGTTTTTACATTCAAAAACATCATAATGAATAAGTAATAGGCTATTTTCTACACTGGTTTTGAGCCTCTCTCCTGGAATGCTCAGTTTTTATGGGTGTGCCGCACTGAAGACTTGGAAGCAAACGCCCACAGGGGAATTGTTTTGAAAACTTCCAATGTGGAGAAACGGCAACTGGAATCCGCCCACAGGGCTCGCAAAATGTCTTTATCAAACAAACACAATTAGTTATCTCTCATCCACCCGCAATTAATATGAATGTTATTTTTTATTACTTGGCCCGACTGATCAGTTCAACCACACATTCCTAATAGTTTCAAGTTTCAAGTTTGTTTGTCATTACACATGTACAAGTACAGTATAACGAAATGAAGTTTGGAGCAAGCCTCCGGGCCGCAGCCATTTCAGGCGTGCCACACGCTCTCCAGAAATACAAGAATGCAGTTTAGCAAGCATTACATAGCAAACACAACAAAACAAAACAGTAGAATCCAAAGGAAGCTTAAGCAGCGACTGTGTTCTTCACAACCAGGCACAGCGATCAGTTTAGCTCCACAAGTCGGTGGGTGGGCTTGAGACGGTGTTTCGCCACACGATGACGTCAAGGGTTGCCACATTCTGAGATTGAGTGTTTTCTGGGCCTGGTGTCAATAAAAGCTTTTATTTGACTAACAAGAAAGTTTTCAGCTCTGTAACGTACAGGATATTCTTATATCATGATGAACTTTTATATATCAAAGGCTGAAGGAAAAGTTTATTTCTCAATTCATGACCCCTTTAATGGTACTGAAGAGGAAGAAAAAATTGTGACCTCCACAGAAAATGTTCTATCAGAGAGATAGGATTTGAACAAATTCAATGCGGTGCCTTGAACTCCTATACACCCCTTCAACTGTTCAAGCAAGATAGCATGGTCAATGTTGTCAAAAGCTGCACTGAGGTTCAAAAGGACCAGAATTGCACAGTTACCTGAATCCAAAACTATCAAAAGATCATTCAACACCTTCAGCAAAGCTGACTCTGTCCTCTGATATTGTCTAAAACCAGATTGAAACGTGTAAGTTATTAAAAATTGTAACCACTCCACCCTCACCGTGACCAGATGTCCTTGGAGAATTGACAAAATTTCTCAGTTATAAACATAAAATCCAGATTTCGGCATGAAAAGAAGTCATTAATTAAATTATTTATTTTTTTTTTTACTTTTTTTTTATTGATTTTACGTTCAACAGAGCCATCTTTACAGTAGTTGGTTCCGTGGATTCAGTCTGTGATGCTGCCACGCCACTCATCCTCTGTGAAGGAGCGCGGTCTATAGCTCTGAGGTTGCTGAAATTTACTTGATCTTAAGCTCGATCAGATACCAATCTGCATGCCATGCCAGATGCTGTGGCCAGAAGGGTACAAGGCATGAAGGTCTTAACGCCGATGTATAGAAGAGTAAGATAGATTCCATTGGCTCAACACGATTCTGAAGAGCTCTCCTTAATCACACCATGGAGCTGCTAAGTTTACCGCGTCTTCTCGCCCGTCTCCTTTTGTGCAAAGAACAGCCTGGAACTTGACAGATATCCGATGGAAGCCAAGATAGAAATTCTCGTTCATCATAACCCTTGTTTCAAGTTTCAAGTTTATTTGTCATTACACATGTACAAGTACAGTATAACGAAATGAAGTTTGGAGCAAGCCTCCGGGCCGCAGCCTTTTCAGGCGCCGCCACACGCTCTCCAGAAATACAAGAATACAGTTTAGCAAGCATTACATAGCAAACACAACAAAACATAACATAACACAGTACACGTGGTCACGTGATGGGATTTTTTGTATGGAGTGGGAGAGGAGATAGATAAGGACAGGCAGACGGATGGAGGGGGGCTGGGATCGGGATCGGTTGTGTATGGTGCGAGTGAGTCTGAGATTGTGTTGTGTGAGAATGTTAGCCATAACTTCAGATGTTTTCGAGTTCAGTTCTATGGTTTGTCCTTGAAGGGAGATAAGGCAGTGCACAGGGAAAGATAGCAGACCAAGCTGTCAGGCTGACCTCCCAACCGAGAGATAGGGACAAGTGAGGTTCGGTGGGGGTAGTTGATTAGGTCAGGCAAATACAATTTTTTAATCCATTTGATGATCTTGGTAATTTGTCTGGATCATAATCAATCAATCAGTTCTGGTCCTCAGCACTCGCGTCTGGTCTGTGCAGTTTCCCTAGACATTACGTCCAGCCTCATGGCCAGACCGGTTACAGTCCGTAAAAGTTCACCGATCTGACCCCGATGGAGCCCACTCTTCCCTGCGTATCCATGAGTCCGGACTGCGTTTGTTACGGTTCAGTTCCTCAATTCGTATCACTCTCTGATCTAATTCCTTCAAACGGTCACACACAACCCCGAAGCATTCCTTAATTTCCACAGACAGCGGCTGGGTGAATTTGCTTGCAGCTGTCTTACCAATCTTCCGATAGGTCAGGGCAATCCCAAAGCCAAAGAATAGGAACCCCGCCATCAATAATCCAATCATGTATAAATCTTCCGCATCCTCCACGGACAGAGCCTCCAGGCACAGGACTTGCCAGTTGTTCCATGCGTCCCTCACGTACCCTGCAGCAGAGGTCCCGTCCGGGCAGGTGGGTTCTCCCGGGGCACCCTTCCTTTGTGAGAAAATCCTATCGATCGCGCTGATTGACCAGTTAATCAATTCCATTTCAGTATTTTCAGGAGTCCAGCAAGCAGCGGGTCAGAGAGAAAAAGAAAGACAAAATACCAAAGCGCCAGAGCACAGCGGGAGCAGAGAGAAAACACGTCTGCACTGAATGAAGGACAGAGTCAAGAGACCTTGTGATAATAATCCATAGCCAAAGTATGAATGCTGAGAATAAATTGAAGATCGTATGTAATTAAAGATGTAGATTTATGTGCTGACAGGCACATAGGCAATACAGAGACAATCAGAAACAGCATAATACACTGCACACACACAGAGCGATGGCATGCCGACAAACACACTGACACGCTCTTGCTCTCCCACAATCTCCGTTAGTAACTTTTACTCTTGAGTACATTTAAAATTTTTAGACCTGTAATTTTACTTGTACTTTAGTAAAATGTAATTGAAGTAATAGTACTTTTACTTGAGTAGAATATTTTATTACTCTTTCCACCTCTGCTTTTAAGAGAATGATCGTGCGTTTAGCTCCATCACTCGACAACAGCTTTTTTTTTTGTGAGTTTTTCCTCTGTAAAATTAGGTATCGCAACAGCTAGGTAGAAATGTTAATAGCCGCTCATTAAGTCATTGCTAAATTGGATTAATTTGGACGGTCACACTAAAAGTGTGCGGTTTTAATACGGGATTTTAAGGCTTTGTGTGATTTTAAAAGTGATCGTAAAGACCATTATAATGTTACAAAATATTTCTATTTTAAATAAATAATCAAAAGTGTACAAAATGTAAAGCAACAGCAACTGTTTTCAACATTGATAAGGATAATAAATATTTCAAATCGTCATATTAGAATGATTTCTGAAGGATCATGTGACACTGAAGACTGGAGTAATAATGCTGAAAATTCAGCTATGATCACAGGAATTAATTACATTTTACAATATATCACAATAGAAAGTATTCAAAAGTATATGCAGGGCTCGACATTTAAGCCTTTTTAAGATCCGTAACTGTTCAGATTTGAACTGTCAAGTAACAACAGGACTAAAAGAAAGGATGTGACATTGCCTTTCAACTCATACTGCAAGTAAATAACAGCTACTAACAACTTGCATTTTACTGTTGTTCCAGCCTGAGTACATGGTTACTGATGGATACAGGAATGGAACGCTGAGAAGCCTTGCAGGGGTGAGTGTCAAATCAATGCGTGAACTGCCAAGAATGAACCTTAAATCATTTTGTTGACAAGGAAAAGCTGACTATAAGCAAATCATGCAAATCTGCAAAATGGATTTAAATATGGTAACAATATGGTATCAGCTTAGTTATTTTACTCTATGTGGTACATTTTTGATCATTCTGGATAAATATTAACCTAGGATCAGATTTGTTTCCCCCTTTTTAAAGAAAACAAATGAACAGGACAGGTTAAAACTATAAGACATATTCCAAGCTTATTCTTTAATTATTATTAGGTGGAAATTTAAAGGTTGAATTCGCTGTTGATCTGTGATGTTGTGATTTATTGTACTAGTGTCGTTGGCTGACCTTGAACTTTTATGCAATAGCTATGTATTTGCCTAACAGAGTGGGAGTGTATGAGTGGGAAAGAAAAATGAAATGATAAAGCATCCAAAAGCTTTCAAATGAAAAGGCGAGTTGAGACTGGTTAGTTTTCCTAGTTATTTCACCTAAAATGTGCCTAAAAAAGCACTGTAAATGATGAATGACTCAATTCAGAAATGAGGGATGTGATTTGTGCAAAAACATGATTTTTAGAAGGTCTATCCCTATACCTAACCATCAGTGGTGCGTGAGATTATCATAAGAAAACTAATAATGAGAACAAACATGCATTCATACAATTAGCCACCAATTTGACATAATGTAAAATAGTTGCAAATTGCTATAAGATTGTGTTGGCTTTTGCTAGACGTGACATTTTTGTCTGTTTAAAACATAATTTCTAACAATTCAAAAAATGTAATAATACTAAATATCATATGTCATGGTCATAAATCAGTGTTCTTTTGGTAATGTGAAATATTAACTTAAATGTATTCCTTCTCTCACAGTATCAGTATAGCTCTGCGGCGTTCCAGGAAATGTCCAATGGCGGAGGTGTGATGAGCATGGTGAGTGACGGCATCCATCAAACTGAGATATGAGTGAGGCAGGATAGACAGGAAGGGGAAGAGTTGTTAAAGAAAACCAAAAAAAAATTGAGGTTTTTGTACCTTGTATCTTGACACAAGTCACAGTGGGGTTCAAATGTCTGAGACCACATAGAAAATCTGCAAATCATGTTCAGGGTAAAACTATGTAAAATGAAGAAGGAGTTATCATTTTCCACTTTTTTTAGATTGTTAATCAAATTTCCTTACATTCATTATATCATTGAACATAAGTCTGATTTACAGACCATTTTACAACCGAGTTTGCCATTACAGCAACATTACTCAAAAAATCATTCTAATACTCTGATTTGGTGTTCAAGTGCCAATTTTTTTTTTTTTTTTTATTATTTTTTTTTTTTTTATTACAAACCCGATTCCAAAAAAGTTAGGACACTGTACAAATTGTGAATAAAATGATGTGGAAGTTTCAAATTTCAATATTTTATTCAGAATACAACTTAGATGACATATCAAATGTTTAAACTGAGAAAATGTATCATTTTAAGGGAAAAATAAGTTGATTTTCAATTTCATGGCATCAGCACATCTCAAAAAAGTTGGGACAAGGCCATGTTTCCCACTGTGTGGCATCCCCTCTTCTTTTTATAACAGTCTGCAAACGTCTGGGGACTGAGGAGACAAGTTGCTCAAGTTTAGGAATAGGAATGTTGTCCCATTCTTGTCTAATACAGGCTTCTAGTTGCTCAACTGTCTTAGGTCTTCTTTGTCACATCTTCCTGTTTATAGAAAACATTTGGCACATCATGGGTGAAAGATCTGGACTGCAGGCTGGCCATTTCAGTACCAGATCCTTCTTCTACGCAGCCATGATGTTGTAATTGGTATGTGGTCTGGCATTGTAATGTTGGAAAATGCAAGGTCTTTCCTGAAAGAGACTACGTCTGGATGGGAGCATATGTTGTTCTAGAACTTGGATATACACTCACCTAAAGGATTATTAGGAACACCTGTTCAATTTCTCATTAATGCAATTATCTAATCAACCAATCACATGGCAGTTGCTTCAATGCATTTAGGGGTGTGGTCCTGGTCAAGACAATCTCCTGAACTCCAAACTGAATGTCAGAATGGGAAAGAAAGGTGATTTAAGCAATTTTGAGCGTGGCATGGTTGTTGGTGCCAGACGGGCCGGTCTGAGTATTTCACAATCTGCTCAGTAACTGGGATTTTCACGCACAACCATTTCTAGGGTTTACAAAGAATGGTGTGAAAAGGGAAAAACATCCAGTATGCGGCAGTCCTGTGTGGCGAAAATGCCTTGTTGATGCTAGAGGTCAGAGGAGAATGGGCCAACTGATTCAAGCTGACAGAAGAACAACTTTGACTGGAATAACCACTCGTTACAACCGAGGTATGCAGCAAAGCATTTGTGAAGCCACAACACGTGAAATCCAAAATGAGCCAATATTTGGCATGACATTTCAAAATGTCTCACTTTCAACATTTGATATGTTATCTATATTCTAATGTGAATAAAATATAAGTTTATGAGTTTTGTAAATTATTGCATTCCTTTTTTATTCACAATTTGTACAGTGTCACAACTTTTTGGAATCGGTTTTCTGTCATTGTTTTCTGGGGAAAAAAACTCAAAATGAAGTGAGTTTTTGCTTAAAACAAGCTAAATTATCTGCCAATGGGGTAAGAAATATAATCTTATTTCTGTTTTGGACAGAAACTAGAAACAAGATGTAAGCCTCTGTCCTCTGTCACTTCCAAGCAAAAGAAGTGATTGGCAGGGCAGGTCATTCCTCCATATGTGAGAGAATTCCTCTCACTGATGATGCACCACTGTGTATGAGACACTTGAACAGCATTTGAATGGCCATGCAATGATTGAACATTTATGAGCTTGTTATCATTGGGAGAGAAAGGTTGTAGTGTGTTACATGTACAGACAACATAATTGTGAGTTTCATGACAACAAGTGCGACTGGTAAATAAAGTCTCAGTACCCTTCGGAGTCATACAACCAGTGACAGATCTATAATTCAGGATGCCTCCTGTATGTAAATAAGTGCCCTCTTTCACAAATATTGAGAACCCATTCAAATGTGACGCCCTGAATAAGGGACCAAAATCTAATTTTAATTACAGTAACCACCATTTGGTGAGCCTATTGAATTATCTGGGTGTTTAAGGAAAGATGACACAAAACTCAGGGAATCTGTAGACAGATTTCCCGCACGATTGCTGTGTGTAGTTTTTACTACCAGGTAAATATTTCTCTTAATATAACTCTTTGATCTCTGAATTGTGGATTTTGTATACAATTGATTGATTGATGTTTTTATTCATTGAGTTGGACTTTGAATTATGATTTTGATTACCTGGTTAATAAACCTTTACGTTTGAATTCATTCTGACTTACTCTGACATTATTTTCTCAAGTAGATTAAGTGAAGACTTAAGTTACTGCAAATCTGTGTCAGGTTAAGTATCGGACCAAAATCCAGTTTAGTGGAGCATAAGGGCACACTAACTGAGATTTTGGAGTTCTGACTAACTCTTGGCACTAATTCAAGTGTACTTAGAAATGTAAAGGCTGAAAGGAAATTTCCGTTTAGGACAACAATAATGTTGATCTACCAACCTAAATAGGGTGAGCCTTACCTCTGTTTAAAGTAATTTTACTCTAGCTAAATGTACGTGGGTAACCCATGGCATGACTAAACCAAAGCTACTATCATAAGAGTAATGTTGGTCAACTATATCTATAGTAGTGGTCATGACCTCTGACTAGAGCTAATGTTATAGAGCTAGTGTATACAGATCTATGGGGACTAAATAAAATACTTTTAGAGAAAGCAAGCGGCACTCTGAAACAGTATAGTCATTTACCTCTGTTTAGTGACCAAGACTGACGAGTTTGTGATCTTTGTCTTTAAGTGACATAGATTCTTAATGAACGAGTAAAATATAAAGTAAAGAGTAGAGTAGAATAATCAAATGTTCATTTATATTTATGAATTATTGAATATCTTTGGAAACCTTCTCAATAATGGAGTCAGATAAAATAACGAGGTAATGCATATAAGGAAATTTATTTAATTTAATCTTGTTGTGTTGCGTAAAAGGAAAGACAGTAACACAGAGAGAACCCTTCACCCGCATCATTGGCTGCCATTCTTGGACCTGTGATTTCAATCAGAAACAAGATTATTTTTCTCACCCCATTGGCAGATAATTTTGCTTGTTTTAAGCAAAAACTCATTTTGATTTTATTGAAAATATCTTATGTCATTTGACTTATGATCTAGTAAATGCATCTTGATTTAAGAATTTTTAGATATTTAGACTAGAAACAAGACAAACATTTTTTGCAGTGTAGATCCTTCATAGCAATATTACGAAGATCTGCAGACCATGGAGACACCATGAGTTAGCAAATCACATTCTATCGGCAAATAATACTATCAAAAGCATTAAGATTATGATTTTTCCCTTTCTATTTGTTATTCTATAGAAGATCAGCGAGTTTCCCATGGGCAGTGATTGCCAGTCACTGGATTAGCCAACTGTTAGCAACCTTGGTGATAACCTGGACTTCCTGCAGAACCTTGGGCCAAAGTTCAGCACTCTGGGTGGGATATGTCAACAGTCAATGCAGCGCAGGAATGTCCGACTGTGAAAATGGATGATGATTTGAGGCTTCAGCAATTCTGCTTTATATTGTTCCACATTTCTAAAATGCTTGTTCCACATTTCTATAATGCTTTCAGCTCAGCTGCAAAGGGGTACCAGGGATTTTTTGTGATTTGTTTGTGATTTTTTTTTATTTTTTATTTTGTTGCTCGAAGACAAAAAAACCCTAACCTGTACAGGAGCAGGGGTGATTATGGACTGTGAGCATTACGTCTTCAGTGCCAAGACTGGCCTCAAGGAACGATGGGATACACTGTGTATTCATGCTCACGATGAATGTATAAGGAAGCATGTTAGGTGCTTGAATTGAAAAAAAAAAATTGAAAGCTACTTGAAGCCTGCCTGCATGATCAGAGGTCGTTGGTATGTCTTAACAGTGACCAAAGAGCTTCTTCTCTTACTGATGAACTAAGCCACTGTCCTGATTGGCTCTCGTCTGAATTTCCATCTTTTTTTCCTCAGCAAATGCCACACATCCCAACCACACTTAGCCATGCTGATTGTGTAAGTGAGTGTTTGTCTGGGGTTGTCCTGCACTTACATGATGCTATGGGACGCTGCCTTTAGGTTCTGTATTATTTTGTGCACTTTGCTAGGATGACTTTGCACTGCAGAATCGCCTGTGTATTTAAAGAGATAGTCCAGCTGGAAATGTAAATTCTATCATTCACTCACCTTCATGTTGTTCCAAACATATGAACGCTTATACGGTAATTGTCTTTTTTTCTCTTCTGAATTGTGAGTTTACATTTCGCAATTTTATTTTTCAGAATTCTGAGTTTAACCTTCTGAGCCCTGAGCTGTTTTCTGGGCCCTGGAGGTATTGTGACATGCCCTGACATTTGTGCTTATTTCTGTTATTTGTAACATTTTCATGGCTAAAGTCTGATTACACTGTATTACAACACAAACTCTGCTACAATAATATGTGAGCAGCATGTATGTAAAAGTTTGTAGTTTTGAGAAAATGACGTTTATGCGTGGCTTGTGAAAAACAATATTTAAGTCCAATACTGAATATTTGTTCACAAGACTTTCGAAAACTGGATCACGTAGGCTAGAATATTTGCTTCAAGATGATGTAAAAATAACTCTGGCCACTCATTCACATAAAACAATATATTGATTTAAAATTTGTAAGACATGTTTTGTGTCAGGAAGGCTTATGTGAGGAGGGTGTGAATCATCATGAATATTGATGTTTTTCACACCTGAGAAAGACAAAGACCCTCCCCTGATATTGTTCCTGCCACGTCTGCCATTGCTAAACTTTTTCATCTCGCTGTGCATAGACACGGCTGGGAAAAACGAGCGCACTGCACCGCATTGAGCGTCACGACAGCGTTACTCTCTATTTGAGCGTGTTTGTCTAGAGTCTACGTCTAAAATAACGAACTTGAGCGTGCAAAAGACGAAACATACGAGCCCCTTAGTCAGTGGTTAGATCAGTGTAGCAGTCAATAAACAGGACAAGTTAGGTCACGTACAGGACGTCCCGGCTCACGTACAGGATGTCCCTTATAGGACTGTTGGCAACCCTACTTTATGCTGTATTTAATATTATAGAACATATAAATATCCTCATGTCATACGTGCATCTTTATTTAGAAAGGTTGTTTACCTATTTCATATTTCAACATGTTTCCGTTGATTTCACACATTTTAGTCTGGCAATAGTTCAACTAGCAGCCTACAATGTGAAGTTCATGTATCAATAATGCTAATATAAGTGAGAAGAAATGTTTTACCTTAAAAATTCTCATTTTAAAATCGCGTTCTGTTTCTTCTGAGGTAAATTCAAGGTAAACTCACAGCGTGTCTTCCAAACTCGATGAAAAGCAGATGATGAAGCGGTTACATGTCCGCGTTCCTTCACGTGGACGATTAGCGTGTGAATCGCTTTGCGCGTGTGGGTGCGCTCACATTAAAGATAATGAGGCTCCGCTTAATGAACTGGACCTCTCGCTGTTTTCATACTGATTACATAAACAGAGAATATTTGTTTTTTATATAAATTACTTCATTTAAAAGACATTCCAAGCTTTATAAAGAGATATCTGTCCTGTGTGTGTGTGGCAAGTATTCGCTGAGTTACAATTCATTTTCTGACGCATTTCAGGGTTGACTTCACGGGGAGATAGACGGGAGAACGCGCATCCTGTTTGTTTTCTTTATTTTGTGAAAAGCACAACATTTATTTTTGATTTTGTAAAGACATATCGTTCATGTCTGTGAGGCCAAAAATTACTCTAGTATTTTAAGTTGTTTTACACCATCATGAGGAAAAATCCATCAAAACACGTGGGCGCGTTCATCGGGTTAAAAGATTATTCCCTTTAATCATTTCAAACAGTCTTATGTCATTGACCTTAATAACCTAACATGACACATTGCACACCAATTATGTCATGCTGTCAAGTCTATATCCTTGATTAGCTGGTTCAGGAGTGTTTGAGGCTTTTTACACCAGGTCATTTCATGCATGTAAACGCTCTCTGAAGTGCTTTCGAGACGGATTCAAATCCAGTCACTCAAACCACTTCAGGAGGTGGTCTGAGACACATTCCAAATGAAACTAGAAAAAAAGTATCTGGTTGTTGAAATCACGTGTGAATTTTGCTCCTCCCAAAATGTTAATAGGCAGATATGACGGTGCTACTGCAACACACATCGCCGCAGAGGAGATGATGATATTTTTGGCAAGCCGACACGGAAACTGCCGCAAACGAAACAAAGTGGCAGATGCTCAAAACACAATCACTACTTCATTAAAAGTAGTGAGACTAAATGATCTTAGCAGTGCTGATGCCGCTCTCTCTCCTGTTGTGCTCTTTGATTTTGAAATTTGCTGATAAAATGCAGCTCATATCTGTTGCTTTCCTTGATGTGAAAAAAAATTAAATTTTGAAAAACGTATATATTGTGCAGGAATAGAAGATCGGATTTATATTAATTTTGCGGAGACACATTAGTCACGTTTCCATTTGTTGTGGAAGTGCGTGCCAGGGCCAGGCGCGCTTCCACTGTCACTTCCGGGGCTTGATCAGGCCTCATTGGGGCTTCCTCAGAGCCAACGGTCAGAGTTTCTTGGCCTGCCAAATACCTGGGTCCAAAGCGGGCCAACTGGGCCCTAAGGAGTGGTTACAAACAAAGGCGGAGTCTATCTAAGTCTGGAGACGGCAGCACCGTGGATGATTTCATATACCAGCTAACACCAGCATTAAAGACTTTTAAAATAATTTTAACTTTCAGACACTAGTGAGTGTTTGAAATAACTTTAGCGAATTAGCTCAGAGGGGAAATATTAATAATTATTAATTACATTAATTATGAATATTTGAATCAGTTAAATAGATTAACATGATGTAGCTACATTAACATTACAATCAATCAATCAATCAATCAGTTCTTCCGGTGAATCCTCAGTAATGATTATTAGTTACTTCTAAGAAAAGGATATTTTTCATGGCCACAGAAAAATTATTCGTCCTTTGTATTTACATAAGCGCTCAGAGCGCATAACAAGATCTATCGTTTAAGGGGCAATTTGTTTGCAGCAGGGAATCAGAACCAAACATATATTGTGCACAAACTTTAATAGCTAAATCACGTACAAGATTAAATAGACATGCAACATACATACACAAAACATATACATGGTAAGAGGTGTATATGGAAGAAGTGTTGGAAGAACCGGGTCAGAACAGATGGATGACGTAATGGAAAGAGTCTAAAAACCTGAGAGAGGTTTACAAAGGGGTTTACAGTTTTACTGCACAGTGATTTGTATTTTGTGGTACGTTACTTGCATTTGCCAGGGAAGGTGTCCAGATATACAGTCGCAGGAGAAAGTCATGAGGGTTCCGTCTGAAGGTTTTGCAGTTGCGATTGTTTCCTTCCGTGTTGAGCAAAGGAACGACGGTGAACTTGCAGAGACGTTGATGGTCGAAGAAGGTCCACATAAGGTCTTGGGGCCTGCTGGCAAACAGGAAAGTCTGTTTTAAGGGCATTGGGTAGGGGCAGTGAGGATTTTTTTTCCATATAATGGACTTCAATGGGCTCCAAACAGTTCAAGGTCCAAATGACAGTTTCAGTGCAGCTTCAAAGGTCTTTAAATGATACAAGATGATGAATAAGGGTCTTATCTAGCGAAACGATTGGTCATTTAAAAAAAAAAAAAAAAAAAAAAAAGTTTAGGTTTTATAAGCACAAATGCTCGTCTTGCTCTGTTCTGTGATGCACGTTCGTGACATACGCAATTTACGTTGAAAAGGTCTTACAAATGTGTGGAAGGAGGACCATATACACATATTCAAATGTCTTTGTGTCATTTTATCATTTAAAATGCCCATTCTGTGTGTGTATCCTGGGTGTTTTAATATTAGAAAGCCTAAAATAAAATTTTCAAGCGGGACCTTTTCAACGTAATTGTGTATTGCATGAGGCCACGAACGTGCATCAAAGAACAGAGCAAGGCAAGCATTTGTGCTTATAAAAGTTAAACTTTCTTTTTTTTTTTTTTTTTTTTTTTAATGGCCAATCGTTTCGCTAGATAAGACACTTATTCATCGTCTGGTATTGTTTAAAGTCCTTTGAAGCTGCACTGAAACTGTCATTTGGACCTTGATCCGTTTGGAGCCCATTGAACTCCATTATATGGAGAAAAATCCTGGAATGTTTTCATCAAAAACCTTAATTTATTTTCGACTGAAGAAAGAAAGACATGGACATCTTGGATGACATGGGGGTGAGTAAATTATCAGCAAAAGTTTATTTAAAAGTGAACTAATCCTTTAACCGCTAAGTTTGTCAGCCTTAGGAAGGTCAAACAAATGAGTTTTAGAAACATCTCTTTGACATAGTGACAACAAATTTCTCTAATGCAACCAGGCCTCATTCCCTTTTTTGCGTATTCTGTGGGTGGGGATTATTTAAATGAGGAACATTATGACTTCATAAAAGCCAGAAAAATCATGTTGTAGTCCAAACGAGCCGTTTGTTGTAATTCTTGAAAAGTGTATCCTGTTAACTAAAATATCTCCCTCTGGAGTGGACTTTGAGCTTTGTAAAGTTGCAGAACGTTGGCGTGCAGAATTTGCATCAGCATCAGTATAAATAGGAGGTGCCAGGAAATGTACATTTGTTTTTCACTGAGGAGTCAGTGCTCAGTGGCGGCACAGAAACTGTGGCGACAGGACGTACGTCTCCGTTCCCTTCTTCAGGGAACGAGGGGTACATACGTAACCGAGACATTCCCTTTCAGTCGGTCATGTTCGACGTACGTCAGAATGTGAACCGATGAATTAGGATCCCTAATAAAACGGCACAGCTTCTTACCTCTTCCAGTGCCTGATGTAAGCTTCACAACCTTCGCATCTTTCTAGCGACAGGGGAACTTACATCTGAAAAACCGACTGCTGTTCCGCATGACCCAAACAGTCAGACTTGGATAACACTGGGAAAGCGTGCCCAGGGGGAACGCTGTGGAGACCACATATAGGGTATATGTGGTAAAACACATATGGTCTGGCCAGCGGGCAGAGCACATATGGAATGTCCCTGGGACGGTTCCGGCCATAGGAGGGAGACAACATCTGACAGGGACGACAGAGCGGACTCTGTCCAGGGAAAGATACGAGCTCACCGTAGGGAGCCGTACCGTGAAAGAATACACATAAGGGGCCGCAACACATGGCACCCAGCCAACACAACAATATTCAGTGCTGGCCTAGCGACACACACTCCGCAACGTCTGAAGCCGCAGGGGGTGGCGGAGGAGCTTAACAGGGTTTGCCAGAGGGGAACTTACTGAAGCAAAATAGCGCACTTATCCACTCCAAAGAGGGGAATGGCAAGCCGACACAAGAAACGGGGCTCCAGGCATTACTGGCCACTGGGGGTGAGCATGCTGGAAGCAACCATTTCTACAGGCTGTAAAATCTAGCGAACGTGTTTGGTGTCGCCCAGCCTGTAGCTCTTCATATATCTGTCAGAGAGGCGCCATGTGCCAGCACCCAGGAAAAAGCTACTCATCTCGTGGAATGAGCTGTCAATGCATGCAGGTCCCCTACCATCTTAATAGAGGCCAATGCAACCAAGAGAACTGTCTTCATCAACAGAGTTTTTAACTCAGCTGATAGCAAGGGTTCAAAGGGTGGCCTCTGCAGTGCAGTAAGCACCAGAGGTAAATCCCAGAGGGTATAGAGAGAGGACGAGGCGGATTCAGTCTCCTCGACCCCCTCAGGAACCTGATGATTAGATTGTGCTTCCCCAAGGACTTACCATCAACTGCATCGTGATGTGCGGCGATAGTGGCAACATACACTTTAAGGGTGGAGGGAGACAGCCTTCGCTCCAACCCTTCTTGCAGGAAGGAAACCACCGATCTAACTGAGCATGTTTGGGGGTTCTCCTGTCAAGAAGAACACCATTCGACGAATAGGTTCCACTTCAATGCATAGAGGTGCCTCATAGAGGGAGCTCTAGCAGAAGTTATGGTGTCTACCACACCCTGTTTTCTGAGTTTCCAGAGGTCTGGACTTGGGTGCCAGAGGGTGCCCCATCTCTGAGTCAGAAGGTCATGGGCCAAGGAGGGGCTGTCGCGAGAAGCATGAGTTCTGGGAAACAGGTCCGGTTGGGCCAAAAGGGTGCAACCAACAAAACCTGCTCCTCGTCCTTCCTAACCTTGCACAGTGTCTATGTAAGAAGGCTCACTGGAGGAAACACATACTTGCGTAGACCCAGAGGCCAGCTGTGGGCCAGTGCATCCGTGCTGAGAGTGCCCTCGGTCAGGGAATAAAATCACTGGCAATGGGTCGAGTCCGGAGTGGCAAACAGGTCTACCTGTGTGGCTCTGAAGAGGTCTTATATAAGCTGAAGTGGAGGCTGCCATGAGAGCTCGTCGGCTGCACGGTTGAGCATGCCTGGGATATGAATGGCACGAAGTGACCTCAGATGCTTCTGACTCCATAGAAGGAGATGGCGAGCGAGTTGCGACATGCGACGGGAGCGTAGACCAGCCTGATGGTTGATGTACTCAACGGTCGCAGTGCTGTCCGTACGGACCAGAATGTGCTTGCCTCAGAACAGCCCTTTGAGGTGGCCCAGCACAAGATGAACTGCTAGCAACTCGAGGCAGTTGATGTGCCACTGCAGTTGAGGCCCCATCCACAGACCTGAAACTACATTCCTGTTGCACGTGGCCCCCCATCCGGTGGCCAGAGGCATCCGTGGAGACCACAGCATGCCTTGACACTTGTTCCAAACAAACATTCGCCCTCAGGAACGAAAGGTCCGACCACCAAGTGAGGGTACGATGGCAGCTTGGTGTGACAGCCACACAGAACGTGCCACGATGCCACACCCATCTCGGGATCCGGCCGTGAAGCCAGTGCTGAAGTGGCCTCATATGAAGCAATCCAAGTGGCGTTACTGCGGCTGTGGATGCCATATGCCCCAGGAGCCTCTGAAATAACTTCAGTGGGGTTGCTGTCCTGCTGCTGAGCAAACTCTGGCAGTTCAAAACTGACTGGACGCGCTCCTCCATGAGGCGCGCTGTCTGGTCGACTGAGTCCAGTTGCATACCGAGATAAGAGATCCTCTGCACAGGGGAGAGTTTTCTCTTGTCCCAGTTGATCCCAAGACCCAACTGGCTGAGGCGACTGAGCACCAAGTCTCTGTGTTCACACAACTACTTTCTTGAATGGGCAAGGATGAGCCAGTTGTCGAGGTAGTTGAGAATGCAAACACCATGCTCTCTCATGGGAGCAATGGCTGCCTCCACGACTTTCGTGAAGACACAGGGCGACAGGGCCAGCCCGAAGGGTAGCACTTTGTACTGGTATGCCCGCCCCTTCGAACACAAACCGAAGAAAGGGTCTGTGTCGAGGGAGAATCGAGACATGAAAGTATGCATCCTTCATGTTGATCGCTGCAAACCAATCTTGGGGACGGATACCTTCGAAAATGTGTTTCTGTGTCAACATCTTGAGCAGCAGTCTGTGAAGGGACTGATTCAAGACTCCTTGGTTCAAGATTGTCCATAACCCACCACTTTTCTTGGGTATGATGAAGCAAGGGCTGTAGAACCCTGACCTCATCTCGGATGGAGGGACCGGCTCGATCGCGTCCTTTGCCAGTAGGACTGCAATCTCCTCCTGAAGCACAGGAGTGTTATCCACCAGCACGCGGGTGAACAGAATACCCCTGAAGACCATGGGACGGCGGGCAAACTGAATCACGAAGCCTGAATCACGTAGCTGAGTCTGATAGTGTGGATGAGCCAGTACAACGGGCTAGCCAGGCTCCCAGACTCTGAACTAGCAGGACCAACGGCACAACAAAAGCACCTGCAGTGTGTGAGACAGCGTGTTTAGCGTGGCCTGCACACACACAGTGCTGCCAGCTGGCGAAATGAGAGGGGGCTGAGGGTGGCAAGGCATAGTGTCACACATCGCCAGCTGTGCCCTCTTGGGACACGAAGGAATGGGAAACTGCTCTTTGGGTGAGAATTTGGGAGTTTCCCTAGAGTCCAGCGGCAGAACAGAAAGAAAAGGAAACAGAAGATTCTCCACCTGGCCTATTACTGAGCATTGGGCCATTTTCTTTGTCATACATTACATACATTTGGTGAAAATCTCTTATATATGTGTTTCTCTCTCTCTGATGTTTCAAAGCTAATATACAAATGGTGTGAGAAGCATGGGAATAATGATTTATTTCTGCAGTCGAGGTCAGTTAGGCCAGGAAGAGTTTGGGGAGTCAGATAAGATGTTTCAGATTAAAAATATTTATGCACATATAAGGTCCATCCGTTAGCCCAAGAACAGAATCTAACGGCCTGGTCGAAGGACTTCTGCATGTAAGCCTTTTCAGCATTTCTGTTGAATTCACTCAATTTATGGTTATCGAATTTTAATTCTGACTCCATGAATAATTTTATCTGACTGCAATTCTCTGTAACTTTGTTACATTTGTTACATTTATAACTAAACAGCTGATCATAAGTTTAGTTGTGATTTAATTTAGATTGTTGATTTCTCTTAGTACCTCTTAATTTCAAATACTCATTCCTCCATGGGACCCAGAGTCGCTCAGAGGATAATGCTTGTGATTAATTACATTACCTCACAGATGCAAATTAGTCAGTTCTGATATTACAGAGGATTGCAGAGTGAACTATTTTACCTTTAAGTGAGTCACACATGTTTACTCATAACAGAAAGTGTAATTTTACCAATAGTCACGAGAGCTGCAACTTGTTAATAACAGTGACAGTCAGAAATCAGATTGTCCCTCATGGTTAGTGCCATGCTCCGGTCATGGGGTCCTCTGTATGAATCTACCCTGGCAGAAAGATTTACGGAAACTCCTACAAACTTCTGACACTACTAGAAAAAATTATTTCAGAAAGATAGAATAAAACAAGATTAACATTTATTTTGGCCAGACAGAACTTAAATAACATAATTAAACACAAATCCATGGTACACAACTTTTAGCATAAAAATATAAAATACAATTACCAAGTAATATCAAATAGTTTCAAAGAGTCATTATCTGGCACAGTACATATAGTGTGTGTGAGTGCCTCTTAGGACACTGACACAACACTACATGGGGGCTTCTGTCTACAAAATGTTCCCAAATGGCAGCCCTGCTACCCTTCCTTAAATACCCAGACCAGAACAAAGGATTGTGAATATTTGCAACACAAACACCTAGTTTGGGGGAGAGGATAAGATATCTTTGAAGAGACCACTCAAAAAGGGAGAACACAATTCTCATATGTTTCAATCTTTCTCACCCTACCAGTGACTGCAGTGAAGTTGAGACCATTTTACCAATCGCACTGTGACCTTTAAAAAGACACCAGACATGAAAGGGATAAAACAATAGATTCACAAGATAAATCATCTGTAGTATATCTCCAGTTTGTGGTGTTGGATCACAGCTTTTGTCTTAGCAGTAAAACCGCTCCTTACACACGTCAGGTGGGCATGCATATTGTGGTGTATCAATTAATATTGTGGGATGTCGATGAACCGGAAAATGTACTTATATGATAAAAGGAAGTAGGAGGCCTTATGATAATCTGCTCATTTGTTTATCCAATCAATTTAAAAGTCTTTGTTCAAAATAATAATAATAATAATAATAATAATAATAATAATAATAATAATAGATAAACTCGGGAGACCCAAACATACTGTGAGGGTCTGTTGGGAATGTTTGGCCGAGCCCCCTGTCAGAGAGATCTTCAACTCCCACCTCCGACGGAGCTTCGACCGGATCCTGAGGGAGTCTGGAGATATTGAGTCCGAGTGGACCATGTTCTCCACCTCCATTGTTGACGCGGCCACTCGGAGCTGTGGCCGCAAGGCCTCTGGTGCCTGTTGAGGCAGAAATCCCCGAACCCGGTGGTGGACACCGGAAGTAAGAGATGCCGTTAAGCTGAAGAAGTCAGTCCTATCGGGCCTGGTTGGCTTGTGGGACTCCTGAGGCAGCTGACAGGTACAGGCAGGCCAACCGGACTGCAGCCCGGGTAGTTGTAGAGGCAAAAAATCGGCCCTGGGAGGAGTTCGGTGAGGCCATGGAGAAAGACTATCAGTTGGCCTCGAAGAGATTCTGGCAAACCGTGCGCTGCCTCAGGAGGGGGAAGCAGTACCCTACCAACGCTGAGATGGGCAGTGCCTCTGGGCTGGCAGACCGGGGTGGTGGTCACTCTTTTCAAGAAGGGGGACCGGAGAGTGTGTTCCAACTACAGGGGGATCACACTTCTCAGCCTTCCCGTGCATGTTGGACTCTGGCAGGGCTGCCCTTTGTCACTGGTTCTGTTCATAATTTTTATGGACAAAATTTCTAGGCACAGCCAAGGGCTGGAGAGTGTCCGGTTTGGGGACCACGTGATTTCGTCACTGCTTTTTGTGACAACATGACGTTGTCGTGTTGGCCTCCTCAGACCAGGACCTTCAGTGTGCACTGGGACGGTTTGCAGCCGAGTGTGAAGTGGCTGGGATGAGAATCAGCATCTCCAAATCCGAGGCCATGGTTCTCAGTCGGAAATGGGTGGCTTGCCCACTTCAGGTTGGTGAAGAGTTTCTGCCTCAGGTGGAGGAGTTCAGGTAGCTTGGGTTCTTGTTCACGAGTGAGGGAAGGATGGAACAGGATTGACAGATGGATCGGTGCAGCTTCTGCAGTAATGCGGTCAATGTACCGGTCTGTCGGTGAAGAAGGAGCTGAGCTGTAAGGTGAAGCTCTCGATTTACCGGTCAATCTATGTTCCTACTCTCACCTATGGTCATGAGCTGTGGGTCATGACCGAAAGGACAAGATCCTGGATACAGGCGGCCGAAACTGAGCTTTCTCCGCAGGGTGGCTGGGCACTCCCTTAGAGATGAGAAGCTTGGTTACTCGGGAGGAGCTCAGAGTAGAGCTGTTGCTCCTCCACATCAAGAGGAGCCATTTGAGGTGGCTTGGGCATCTATTTTCGGATGCCCCCTGGACGCCTTCCCGGGGAGGTGTTCCGGGCATGTCCCACCGGGAGGAGGTCCCGGGGAAGATCTAGGACATGCTGGAGGGATTATGTCTCCCAGCTGGCCTGTGAACGCCTCAGGGTGCCTCCTGGACGCCCAGAGACGCCCAGTCTCTGCTTAGACTGTTGCCCCTGCGACCCGGCCCCCCGGATAAGCAGAAGATAATGGATGGATGGATGGATGGATAATAATAATATGTATGATTTGACTGAATAAATACTCGTGTTTTGATTGGAGCTCACTTTGTAGCTCTTTGAGATATATTTCGGTTGTAAGAGAGACTAACCTTTTATTACATTTTTACCATTGAGTGGCCTGACAACTAATTTTATTTGTGAATTTCCACCACAATTAGGAGTCTTTAAAATAACATGACACGCACATGTAAAATGAGCCACTGTAATGGGACACTCACACTGCGTCTTGTACTTCATTTTTATGACTAGCAGATGGCAGTATACTGCACCATGTAGAAAAGCTTTGCAGAAAACCACCCCACCCCACCCCCAAAAAACCCCAGAAAGATCACATAACTTCAAACATGATTCCACAAGATGACATTGAAAACTAAACAAACCAGCAATGCAGACAGTTTAGAAATAGTTTAGGGCTGTGTTTGAATTTGCCTCCTATACCCTCATTCACTATTCCCTACATAATATAGTCCACTTGTGGGATTGAATGAGTGCACTCGATAATGTCTATTACGGTTTCAGACATCACTACAAATGGATGTCCCCTCAAATAGTGCCCTGTTTAAGGATATAGGGGGCGATTTCAGACACAGCCTGGGTGTTTCTTTTTTTCCTTTCTCTAATCTGCATTCTTGTGAATATTGTTTAGATTTTTACCATGTCCTCAGTATCACTTTGTATCCTGTTAGTCATTTCTAACATTACTTCACATTTTTTTTCCAATTGCTAACACACAATTTTGCAAACTAGGCTGATTTTTATCAAAATACTTAACACAATTCACAAAAACACACACCCAAACTGCAAAATACCTCATATATCTTGCAAAATGAAGCACTGCAACCAAAACTACATATAGCATTATCAAAATCAAACTTTTGCATGAAATGACACACACTTCATTCATATTACCAGATTTTTGTCTAACCAACTACACACTGTTGGGCATAATGAAAAGCACTCTCATCTTTAGTATGCTTTGCCATAATACTAAAATACATAGTTCAAACTGTAGAAAATTCTTCAGATTGTTCACATGCACAGAAATATTTTTAATTTTTTTTGCGGTTGAAATTTTTTTTGCGTATTTTTAATTTTTTTTATTTTAACCAAACAAGTCAGTGTAACAAATGCACAGCAGATACATTTACATTGGACTGAACAAAAATATGCTCAAAAAAAGAAAATTGCATCCTCCCTCTTCCTCTTCCTCTCTCTGCAAGGTGCTCACCTGTGGTCTTTTCATAGTGCTTACATCCTGACTGAAGTATTAACTATTAACCCATGATGTGTTTGGCCAGGTGGCACATGTATTGGCCAATTAGCTTATGTAGTGTCATTTTGAATGGCAGTGTTTTGAAATGGATTGTTGTGTCTTATGCAGAGAACCATGTTCAGTGCATTTAAAAAGTGCCATTTTGAATTGCAAAATGCGTGTAAAGCAGAAAATGTGTTTAGACTTTAGAAGACTTGAATAGAGGTTTTGCTCTGTGTGTCAGTTTAAATAATTCTGCTGTGCATGTCATTTTAGTGTGTTAGCAAAAAAACAAAAAAACCAAAAACACTGTAACAGACAGATTTCAGTTGCCATGGGTGAATTTACATCATCTCCAGCCCCACTTACATGTGGGATTCCTCAGGGATCTATTTTGGGACCCATCCTGTTTTTGTTATATATGCTTCCAATTGCCGCTAATTAAAAAAAAACCCACAGAGAATAATTTTATGCTAGAAAAGAAGGAAGATAATCCATTAGGATTATCTCCGTCTCTTCTATCATATCTGAATGACTTGAAAACTTGGATGGCTGTGAATTAATTTTATCTAAATGAATGCAAAACCGAGATTATTGTGTTTGCACCCCCTAATGTTTCTGGGTCCCCATGTATTGATTTAGGCCCTTTATCTATTTATGGTAAAAATGTATGGTATTTAGGGGGTAATTTCTGTTGACATTTAGAGAGAGTAATGCACTCATGTGTGTCTTCACGTTATTCGGACAACTGTAATTCCTTGTAAATGTAGGGGTCAGCTAGTCAACGTTGACACGGTTGCAAATTGCTCCGAATGCAGCGAGATCATTGACAGGTTCTCGAAAGTGGAACCACATTACTCTGATTCTGTTTTCTTTTCATTGGTTGCCAATCCATTATAGGATTGATTTTAAGATTCTGATGTTGGTTTTTAAATGGTCTCTAAATGGTGTGAAAGTCTTTAAATGGTGTGGCACCACCCTATTTCTCAGATTTGTTACAGTTAAGACCAACCCACACTGCACAGACAAACACCAACAAACACGTTTGTTGGGTTTTGTCGGGTCAATGTGTTACCCCTGTCAGCGTCTGTTGACGTTGGTCGGGGTTTATCATGCTAGCAATGTGTTAAATCTGTCTATCTGTCTCTGTCTGTCTGTCTATCCTAACCCTCTCTTTATTTACAGTAAGTGATAATTCAAAGCTCACAGGGTTCCTTCACAGTTACTGTTCACTACACATTCTTTTGAAGAGTTTGTATGACAAAATATGTTCATTTTTAAATGATGTCAGACATACTTTAGTCAGGTATAAAACAGGAGTTTTGAGTATCATAGGTGTAGATATGTGTGTAGAACATTTATTATTTTTAATGTTGTTAACATTTTTGTGGAAACCATGATAAAAATCTATATAAAAATACACAGAAATAAGAAATAAGTTTAATTGAAATGTGGATTAAAACAAATAAATATAATATGTATGCGTCTTCTGAACATTGTAATATCATTATTGCAATTATGTAATTATAATATAAGTCTCCAAGTAAAAACTGCTTATCACTTTTATCTTTTTCACATTTTTGTTTTAATAAGACTTTAACAGCATGTTTATTTTTTATTTATTTTTTGCTTTTGTTTATTCAGTTGTAACTGTGAAACCATACACCTTTCCCATTGTCATTGCCGAGGGGTATTTGACAAGTTCAGACTGCAGTTTGCCAGAGTTATAATACACATGCTCTTATGATAATCTCATATGATCTCTGTGTGAAGTCAAAAGTCTGTCGCATATGGAAGAAAAGAAAAACATGAATCTGCCTCACCCATATCCCTCTCAGCATAGGCTGTACATCATGTTTCACGAATGCATGTTATTGCCTGCTATAGACCTCTCTTTTGTTTTATTTTCCCTTGTGCTTAAGGTGTGAGATGGGCAGTGCAGACATTTTCTAAAGGTGGCGTTAAAAAATAAGACATCATCACAATAACAAAAAATTTTATCCCAAGTGTAACAGCACAATCCAACAGGTGTGTTAAAATACTTTCCTTAATGCTATGACCGGCCTATATCCTGACAATTCTTGCTCCTGAAGTGCATTATATACTTAGTTTTTTTTTATTTTATTTTTTTATTGTACATGGAGATCTGATCTCACCATCATTGAGTCTGTCTGTGATTACATGAAGAAACAGAAAAAACTGAGATGGACTAAATCCAGAAGAACTGAGGCAACGTCTCCAAGACACTTGAAGAAACCTTCCTGCAGAACTACAGGAACAGGTGTCGGAATAGATGAGGTGACAAAAGCAAAGGGAGCTCACCCCAAATATCGATCTGATTTAGTTAGAAGTGAATTCATAAATAAAAGCTATTTATGTTATTATTTTTGACAGCATTCTCACTTTAAAGCATTCTGACGAGTGCCTAATCTTTTCACAGTACTGTAGTTTTGCAGGAAGGTTTCTTCAAGTGTCTGGGAGACGTTGCCTCAGTTCTTCTGGATTTAGTCTGTCTCAGTTTTTTCTGTTTCTTCATGTAATCACAGACAGACTCGATGATGGTGAGATCAGATCATACCAGCTGCTGGCAGACTTCTTGTGCATAAAAGATTTTAAAAAATGTCACTGGATTATTACAATTATTTGCAAAATGAATGTTTGGAAATGTAAACTGATTTCCTACTGACACACAACAGTAAAAGATATAAATAACTGGCTTAAAAACATTTTTGTGTGAAAATACCAACATATTTATTGCTCAAAATGCCCTTGCTTAAACCACACCTACGTGTGACTATTACAGTGTACAGAGAGTGATTTTACCAAGTGCAACATCGTGGAACAAAAATCAACCAATCAGATTTGAGGGACTAGTTTACAGTTCATGTCAAGTTCATAATGTGCCTGATCTGTGAACAGGATAAAAAGGTCAAGTTTGGATTATTGACTGAATTTCTTATGAGAGTGCAGAGAGCATTTTGTTTAATGCATCTTTTCCATTTGTGCTATTTTAAAGTTTTGACGACTCTACTGTTAGTTTGAAATGTGGAAAACAGTCTAAGTACAGAATGTGCAGGTGTGTCTTTCGACTTTCAGGGTAATTATTTTTTTCAGTGCATAACTGAAATATCATTTAACTGGTTCAAAACAGGTTCATTTAACGATGTCTCTGGCAACACATGAATGCAATAATTCATGATGCATAAACCTGACAACCTTAACATGTAAAACATGACACATTAATATAAAGGAAAATGAAAAACTGAACAAACTCTTATTCAAATGGACATCTCTGTTAATTAAGGCAGAACCATGATAAGAATTTGAGAACAGTAGGTGGCAATTAATTTTCCAATAAATTGATCGAAAACAAATATCTACTCTGATAACTTTATCACAAACTATGGTTTCACCTGGCTCACATTTTCACCAGTGGCCCCTTATTATTCTATTCTATTCTATTCTATTCTATTCTATTCTATTCTATTCTATTCTATTCTATTCTATTCTATTCTATTCTATTCTATTTGATCTATTCTACTCTACTGCTATTCTATTTCACTCTGTTCTATTTTACTCAAATCTGTTCTACTCTACTCTGTTCTGTTCTTTTCTACTCAACTTTGAGTCTTTTAACGAGTACATCACACATATTGAAAGCATTATCTTTGTATGTTTCTGTATCTACAAACCCGATTCCAAAAAAGTTGGGACACTGTGCAAAGTGTGAATAAAAACAGAATGCAATGATGTGGAAGTTTCAAATTTCAATATTTTATTCAGAATACAACATAGATGACATATCAAATGTTTAAACTGAGAAAATAAGTTGATTTTAAATTTTTAAATGAAATTTAAATTTCATGGCATCAACACATCTCAAAAAAGTTGGGACAAGGCCATGTTTCCCACTGTGTGGCATCCCCTCTTCTTTTTATAACAGTCTGCAAACGTCTGGGGACTGAGGAGACAAGTTGCTCAAGTTTAGGAATAGGAATGTTGTCCCATTCTTGTCTAATACAGGCTTCTAGTTGCTCAACTGTCTTAGGTCTTCTTTGTCGCATCTTCCTCTTTATGATGCACCAAATGTTTTCTATGGGTGAAAGATCTGGACTGCAGGCTGGCCATTTCAGGGTCTTCCCTGAAAGAGACGATGTCTGGATGGGAGCATATGTTGTTCTAGAACTTGGATATACCTTTCAGTATTGATGGTGCCTTTCCAGATGTGTAAGCTGCCCATGCCACACGCACTCATGCAACCCCATCCCATCAGAGATGCAGGCTTCTGAACTGAGCGCTGAGAACAACTTGGGTTGTCCTTGTCCTCTTTAGTCCGGATGACATGGTGTCCCAGTTTTCCAAAAAGAACTTCAAATTTTGATTCTTCTGACCACAGAACAGTTTTCCACTTTGCCACAGTCCATTTTAAATGAGCCTTGGCCCAGAGAAAACACCTGCGCTTCTGGATCATGTTTAGATATGGCTTTTTTGACCTATAGAGTTTTAGCCAGCAACGGCAAATGGCACGGTGGATTATGTTCACCGACAATGTTTTCTGGAAGTATTCCTGAGCCCATGTTGTGATTTCCATTACAGTAGCATTCCTGTATGTGATGCAGTGCCGTCTAAGGGCCCGAAGATCATGGGCATCCAGTACGGTTTTCTGGCCTTGACCCTTACGCACAGAGATTGTTCCAGATTCTCTGAATCTTTGGATGATATTATGCAGTGTAGATGATGATAACTTCAAACTCTTTGCAGTGTTTCTCTGAGAAACTCCTTTCTGATATTGCTCCAGTATTTTTGGCCGCAGCATTGGGGGAATTGGTGATCCTCTGCCCATCTTGACTTCTGAGAGACACTGCCACTCTGAGAGGCTCTTTTTATACCCAATCATGTTGACAATTGACTTAGTAAGTTGCAAATTGGTCCTCCAGCTGTTCCTTATATGCACATTTAACTTTTCCGGCCTCTTATTGCTACCTGTCCCAACTTTTTTGGAATGTGTAGCTCTCATGAAATCCAAAATGAGCCAATATTTGGCATGACATTTCAAAATGTCTCACTTTCAACATTTGATATGTTATCTGTATTCTACTGTGAATAAAATATAAGTTTATGAGATTTGTTAATTATTGCATTCCTTTTTTATTCACAATTTGTACAGTGTCCCAACTTTTTTAGAATCGGGTTTGTAATAGAAAGGAAAGAATGACATAAAGGAATCTAGATGATGGATGGAATAGCTGCTGATGGAATTCAATGAATCACACTTTCATGACTAATTGCCATTTGTTTTCTGCTACACTAACACAATAATGTCAAACCTAGACGCCACAGTTTTCTAGAGGCACACATCAAACAATGAACCTGCAACTAATGATTATCAGAAAGAAAACATCATAGTTAGAAGATGCCCATTTTCTGACAAATATTGTCCTTAAAATACACTTAATTAGCATTTAGGTTACATTGTGCTTTTAGGACTTGGGCATGTCATTACCTGTTTTCTATCCTGATAGTTTTTTCTATGCTAATGCATTTTAAATGAGCCTTGGCCCAGAGAAAACGCCTGTGCTTCTGGATCATGTTTAGATATGGCTTTTTTGACCTATAGAGTTTTAGCCAGCAACGGCAAATGGCACGGTGGATTGTGTTCACTGACAATGTTTTCTGGAATATTCCTGAGCCCATGTTGTGATTTCCATTACAGTAGCATTCCTGTATGTTATGCAGTGCCGTCTAAGTGTAAAATACACTTAATTAGCATTTAGGTTACATTGTGCTTTTAGGACTTGGGCATGTCATTACCTGTTTTCTATCCTGATAGTTTTTTCTATGCTAATGCAGAGTTCAGACTGCACGATTTTCAAACTCGTCGGATCACTGCTCTTTTCACACTGCACGTCTGTCTGGGGGGTAGCATTCAGTCACTGCTGTGTTCACACTGCACGATGGATCGGCAACAGGGGGTTTCACACTGCATGACTTTACAATAGGAAGAATCGCCGACAACTGTCCTGTCCATAAACTACGTTTCACAACCAAACACACGAGAAATGATAAGGAAATACAATAACGCAAGATCACACGTGTGTGAGACCGGACTGGAATTGTTATTAAAAATGATTGTCTGTGCACACCACAAAAAGGAGAAAAATAAAAAAAAAAGATAATGGTGGAGAAAATGGTTGGGGAGACGCAGAGCAAGGATTTTGTTCTACAAAGAGAGTTTGAGGTAAATAAATAATTTTGCACCGTGCTGCTGTTGCGGCTGGTCAACTAAATGTTTGTGCTTTGTTTCTGTTTGATATAATTGTAAATACACTCACCTAAAGGATTATTAGGAACACCTGTTCAATTTCTCATGAATTCAATTATCTAATCAACCAATCACATGGCAGTTGCTTCAATGCATTTAGGGGTGTGGTCCTGGACAAGACAATCTCCTGAACTCCAAACTGAATGTCAGAATGGGAAAGAAAAGTGATTTAAGCAATTTTGAGCATGGCATGGTTGTTGGTGCCAGACAGGCCGGTCTGAGTATTTCACAATCTGCTCAGTTACTGGGATTTTCACGCACAACCATTTCTAGGGTTTACAAAGAATGGTGTGAAAAGGGAAAAAACATCCAGTATGCGGCAGTCCTGTGGGCAAAAATGCCTTGTTGATGCTAGAGGTCAGAGGAGAATGGGCCGACTGATTCAAGCTGATAGAAGAGCAACTTTGACTGGAATAACCACTCGTTACAACCAAGGTATGCAGCAAAGCATTTGTGAAGCCACAACACGCACAACCTTGAGGCGGATGGGCTACAACAGCAGAAGACCCCACCGGGTACCACTCATCTCCACTACAAATAGGAAAAAGAGGCTACAATTTGCACAAGCTCACCAAAATTGGACAGTTGAAGGCTGGAAAAATGTTGCCTGGTCTGATGAGTCTCAATTTCTGTTTTCTTGGCACACTTTAGGCCCCTTAGTGCCAATTGGGCATCGTTTAAATGCCACGGCCTACCTGAGCATTGTTTCTGACCATGTCCATCCCTTTATGAAGTTGAAGTTGAAGTTGAAGTTTATTCGTCATTACACATGTACAAGTACAGTATAACGAAATGAAGTTTGGAGCAAGCCTCCGGGCCGCAGCCGATTATTCAGGCGCCGCCCTACGCTCTCCAGAAATACAAGAATGCAATTTAGCAAGCATTACATAGCAAACACAACAAAACATAAACATAAACATAAACATGACACAGTACACGTGGTCACGTGATGGGATTTTTTGTATGGAGTGGGAGAGGAGATAGATAAACAGGCAGACGGTTGGAGGGGGTGGATCGGGTAGGTTGTGTATGGTGCGAGTGAGTCTGAGATTGTGTTGTGTGAGAATGTTAGCCATAACTTCAGATGTTTTCGAGTTCAGTTCTATGGTTTGTCCTTGAAGGGAGATAAGGCAGTGCACAGGGAAGATAGCAGACAGCTGCCCGGCTGACCTCCCAACCGAGAGATAGGGACCAAGTGAGGTTCGTTGGGCTAGTTGATTAGGTCAGGCAAATACAATTTATTATTTTTAATCCATTTGATGATCTTGGTAATTTGTCCGGATCATAATCAATCAATCAGATCTGGTCCTCAGCATTCGCGTCCGGTCTGTGCAGTTTCCCTAGACATTACGCCCAGCCTCATGGCCAGACCGGTTACAGTCCGTAAAGTTCACCGATCTGACCCCCGATAGAGCCCACTCTACCCTGCGTATCCGCAGTCCGGACTGCGTTGTTACGGTTCAGTTCCTCAATTCCTATCACTTTCTGATCTAATTCCTTCAGACGGTCACACACAACCCCGAAGCATTCTTTAATTTCCACAGACAGCGGCTGGGTGAATTTGCTTGCAGCTGTCTTACCAATCTTCCGATAGGTCAGGGCAATCCCAAAGCCAAAGAATAGGAACCCCGCCATCAATAATCCAATCATGTATAAATCTTCCGCATCCTCCACGGACAGAGCCTCCAGGCACATGACCACCATGTACCCATTCTCTGATGGCTACTTCCAGCAGGATAATGCACCATGTCACAAAGCTCGAATCATTTCAAATTGGTTTCTTGAACATGACAATGAGTTCACTGTACTAAAATGGCCCCCACAGTCACCAGATCTCAACCAATAAAACATCTTTGGGATGTGGTGGAACGGGAGCTTCGTGCCCTGGATGTGCATCCCACAAATCTCCATCAACTGCAAGATGCTATCCTATCAATATGGGCCAACATTTCTAAAGAATGCTTTCAGCACCTTGTTGAATCAATGCCACGTAGAATTAAGGCAGTTCTGAAGGCGAAAGGGGGTCAAACACAGTATTAGTATGGTTTTCCTAATAATCATTTAGGTGAGTGTATACCTATTAAAATACTGATATTCTGGTCTATAATTCCTACCCGAACTTCCCCCGCCCTGTATATCGCCGATGTTACTTTCAGTCAGAACACATTTCATACAGCAGGACTTTGAAACGCAGACAGGTCCAGATATTTAGCATGCCAAATATCTCATGGGCATCTACAACTCATCAGCGATTCTCTCAGATCACATCTTTGATCATTCATGTGTGAACGAGCACCGATTTGCCGACCCAATCTCATGACAATTCATATGAGGTGGCTAGTTCGTACAAATTTGTACGACCTCACTCATATGATTTTTGCTAAATCGTACGTATTTGACGAGTTGGTCAATTCGTATGATTTCGTACGATTGACCAACCCCAAACCCCGCCCTAAAACCTACCCATCACTGCAGTATAGACAAATCTTCCAAATTCATATGAGTGAGGTCATACAAATTAGCACAAAATTAAATCTAATTAAATCACAAAATTTATAACCTGACTTTCTACTGAACACTTTTCATTTTTTCTCAGGTACACTTGCTTACTAGCATGTTGTAATGTCCAAGCACTGTGGTCAAGCCAGCTGAGAAAAAAAAAGTGTGTGCGTGTATTACTATGATTACGGTAATTTCAGGACCCATAAACCTCTTTTCCACCAGAATGAACCGGGTGCTAGTTCAGTGCTAGTGCCAGGTCTTACGTCACTGTATACGTCTCATCTTTCTCAGCAACACTAGCAAGCAGGTGGGAAACACAAACTGAAACACACCAGGCTTGTTCGAGATGCATTGGCGCTGCGCAGACCGATCAGCATATGATATCAAAATACTGCATGGGCGAACTCTGGGTTTGGGCAAAAAATTCTGAGCCCGGAGCCCTCCCCCGGACAGCATGCCAAATACGCATAATCTTTACTCTATTTAATTTGATGTAAGTGTGAACTCGTGAAAATGCATTTGTTACTTTTGCTACTGTATGCATTATTCCTGCAAGCATTTATGGAATTCCAACGCTGACTAAATTATAAATAAATATACAAGGAAATGTAAAAAAGCAAAAATAAGTGAGTACTTATACTTTTATTTTCTTATTTATGTATGTATTTTTTTCACATTTATTTATTTTAAATGTATTTATTTGTGATTTAATAGTGGATAATGCCACGTGCTTCCATGTCAAAGTATTTGTTATCAGATCTGTTGTGGTTTCTGGTCATGTGTGCCAAGACTTTTTAGAAATCCCAACCAGACGTTGTTTTACGGCCATGTTTGGTGTAAAGAATATGTGTGGTAACCCTACATACATACAGTTACGGTGATATTAGATGACTTAAACTGTGAGATAAGATTTTGGATATATTTCCTATCTCTAAGTCATTCATTCCCTGTGCGATTTTTTGCAAAGGCTTGCACACCGCAAGGTGTCACTGTGGCCTCAAAGCTTCAGCACTGTATGTCTGAGGTAAAACACGCCCCCCCTCATTAGCATGCAGACAAAGAAATGTATAAATAAATAAATGTATAAATAAATAAATGTGAAAATAAATAAATGTAGACATAAATACATATACATAAATAAATGTGGAAAAAATACAATTATACATAAATAAGGAAATAAATGTATAAATACTCATTTATGTTTGCTTTTTTACATTTCTTTGTATATTTATTTATGAATTTATTTATTTATAATTATGCCAGCTTTGGAATTCCATATGCAATGTCCCATAGAAAATGTCTGGCATTACGGGCCTCTGAAGTTGAATAAAGTCCACATTTCCAATAAGTAGAAAAAAACAAATAAATCAATGGCCAGATCTTAATAGGGATGTCCCATACTATATGCATACGTCATATGAAACTATTTTACTGCAGCGTTTTGGAAATATATGACATTATTCCACTCACTACACTTATTTTTAATAAGTAAATTTTTCTGGAGCGTTTTGGATATATGTCACATTATGTAATATATCTCCAAAACTCTGCAGTGAAAGGGTTTCATATGATATATGCATATAGTATGGGATGTCTCTTGCTTGGCTTCTTCCTCCTTTTGTTCCACTTCTTCTTTTTCATGCTTTCCACTAATGAATCTTAACAACGGATCCCATGTAGTTTGCAATTCTGTATTTGCTAAAGTACAGTAGACGCAGAAATGTCCTCACCATTTACATTTTTTTTTTTTTTACCCTCATGACATACAATATGCATTAGGGGTGTAACGATACACCTATGCCACGGTTCGGTTCATGTCACGTTTTTTTGGAGCCACGGTTCGGTTCTGTTTGCTGTGGAGTCAGGGTTCATGGCAGGGCACCAGCAATAATAACACTAGATTCACTTTTAACTTAATAACAACAACATATAATTTAACAATTTAACTTTATATTATATTAATTCACTTTATACATTGGCTTCACCAGTTAGCATACCTGATTAAACCTAAATTAATTAAATGCCTCCACTGTAGACTATAAATAATCTGATTTTACCATTTACCATAATGTTTAAAAAAACAAGCACATTTATTTCATAAAAGCTGATGACACACAAGTAATTTCCCACTTTAGCCTTATTAACAAACACGTAAATTGTATGAATATGACTAATACTGATGAATAAATAGACCTATAAATTAAATAGCAGTTTTTGTTAATACAATAACGCATACACCACACTAATTTAAAAATAAACAAAATAACATAAAAGTAAAGTACCAATAAATCACACGACTGGTTCAACGTGAGCTGGGAAGGATTTGCATGCAGGTGTTCGTCTGATCATGAGCAGTTTTCATGTTTCATTAACAGTTCATGATGTATTGTGTATTCACCATGGTAACTGTTGTTTCCATAACCCCAAAATGCCACTTTATTTTCAGTTTATTTCATGACTTACGAATTGACATCATAACGTTGCTTGCTCATCCTCTCGCGCTTTATGAAGATACACGGCGTGCGTATCCCTCATGCGCACGTGTAACTAAAGAGTGTGCGGTACGAGCACAGTATAACGGCTGACAGGACACGAAAGCGGTTTTCTGAGGTGAGAGAGATTTTTATTTCGTAACAAGGCACAAGCTACGAAAATAACGATGTTGCTGGGACTCCAAGGTAGCATTTTGCCTATACCTGTCTAAACGGGGAAACTGGCTCTCTGTGCTTCCACCATGCAGCTTGAGAGATCACCCAAGTCACGTGACATGCACTTAGAAGACAAAAGTTAGTGTATATTTAGTAAATTATATTATTATAATAATATTTAGTAACAATACAGCTCTTATTAGTTGTTAAAAGTGCACTAATTACTATTTAATCAAATGTCAAGGAAGAAAAAAATTATTTTGTGACATGAGGTGAAGTGAGAGCTGGGCCGGGGCAGCAGGGGGTGGGGCACGTTCGGTTCGACATGAGAGTATCGCGGTTCAAACCGTAGGTGGTGTATCGCGGTTTTTCGGTTCGGTTTGAAAAATCCCTAATATACATATGACTTTCTTTCTTCAGATGAACACGAACTAAGGTTTTTAGCAAAATAAATAAGCTCTATAAATACATATAATGCAAGTTCATGGCTTCCTAAAAGTTGAAGCATCAAACAGCACATACAGCAATAACGACAGTAATCCCAATGGATGAATCTTCAGTCTTCTGAAGCGAAACAATAAGTGTTTGTAAGAAAAATACCAATGTTGCATGCCAATTCGCCTACTTATACTATGCCCAAAAAGTTTGTTCTCTTTTTGAGTGGAAAAAGTTCACACTTCTGAGTGACCGTGAACACCATGAGGTGGTTGTGGCTGTTAAAAAGCTCACGACTCAGAAAGTACATAAACATAAACATTCCTTTTTTCATTCATTTCATTCTTTATTTGTGGTGGCAAGTGGTGTCCCTCTACAGTTGAAATAAACTTTAAATACCAATAAATTATAAATTATTTTCATGGTTGGATTTTTTTTTTTTTTTTTTTTTAAGTTGGCTAAATTTCTGACAATTTCATGTGTTGCACTTTATTAGTGTCTGTGGTGTTATGTTGATAACTTGCAGATTTTACATATTTTAATCAAAATTCTGATAAATACTATTTAATAGTAATTATTATTAATATTTCATATTAATATAAACGTGGTGTTAAACTTAATATTTCCAAAATGTCCCCTGACCTTGAAATCATCATGATGGCAGCCTCCATTTTAGAAAAGTCTGGATTTAGGCTAATTTGTCTGTGGTGTTACTGTCTGTGGTGTTACTGGCTTTCCTGGTAACACCTCAGACTCTATAGTAACTCCACAAATCTTTTATGCAATATTACATCTGTGGTGTTACTGTCTGTGGTGTTACTGTCTGTGGTGTTACTGTCTGTGGTGTTGCTGTCTGTGGTGTTGCTGTCTGTGGCATTACTGTCTGTGGTGTTGCTGTCTGTGGTGTTGCTGTCTGTGGTGTTGCTATCTGTGGTGTTACTGTATGTAGTGTTACTGTCTGGTGTTACTGTCTGTGGTGTTACTGTCTGTGGTGTTGCTGTCTGTGGTGTTACTGTCTGTGGTGTTACTGTCTGTGGTGTTACTGTATGTAGTGTTACTGTCTGTGGTGTTACTGTCTGTGGTGTTGCTGTCTGTGGTGTTACTGTCTGTGGTGTTACTGTTTGTGGTGTTACTGTCTGTGGTGTTACTGTCTGTGGTGTTGCTGTCTGTGGTGTTACTGTCTGTGGTGTTACTGTTTGTGGTGTTACTGTCTGTGGTGTTACTGTCTATGGTGTTACTGTATGTAGTGTTACTGTCTGTGGTGTTACTGTCTGTGGTGTTGCTGTCTGTGGCATTACTGTCTGAGGCGATACTGTCTGTGGCGTTACTGTCTGTGGTGTTACTGTATGTGATGTTACTGTCTGTGGCGTTACTGTCTGTGGCGTTACTGTCTGTGATGTTACTGTCAGTGATGTTACTGTCTGTGGTGTTACTGTCTGTGGTGTTACTGTCTCTGGTGTTACTGTCTGTGGCGATACTGTCTGTGGTGTTACTGTCTGTGGTGTTACTGTCAGTGATGTTACTGTCTGTGGTGTTACTGTCTGTGGTGTTACTGTCTGTGGTGTTGCTGTCTGTGGTGTTACTGTCAGTGATGTTACTGTCTGTGGTGTTACTGTCTGTGGTGTTACTGTCTGTGGTGTTGCTGTCTGTGGTGTTGCTGTCTGTGGTGTTGCTGTCTGTGGTGTTGCTGTCTGTGGTGTTACTGTCTGTGGTGTTGTCTGTGGTGTTGCTGTCTGTGGTGTTGCTGTCTGTGGTGTTACTGTCTGTGGTGTTGTCTGTGGTGTTGCTGTCTGTGGTGTTGCTGTCTGTGGTGTGTGCTGTCTGTGGTGTTGCTGTCTGTGGTGTTGCTGTCTGTGGTGTTACTGTCTGTGGTGTTGCTGTCTGTGGTGTTGCTGTCTGTGGTGTTACTGTCTGTGGTGTTGCTGTCTGTGGTGTTGCTGTCTGTGGTGTTGCTGTCTGTGGTGTTACTGTCTGTGGTGTTACTGTCTGTGGTGTTGCTGTCTGTGGTGTTGCTGTCTGTGGTGTTGCTGTCTGTGGTGTTACTGTCTGTGGTGTTGCTGTCTGTGGTGTTGCTGTCTGTGGTGTTACTGTCTGTGGTGTTACTGTCTTTCCTGGTAACACAGACTCTATAGTAATGCACAAACCTTTTATGCAATATTACGTCTGTGGTGTTACTTCAAAATGTAGGCCTATCTGAAATTTCTTTCCTTCAGAGCTATTTAATCTTATAATTTAATGTTTTTAAACTGTAAAGTGGTTTTAATCTTTTAGAATAAAGACTGTAAAGGTAGCACAGACCATTTGTCCTGCCTTTTTATGTATATCCAAAATAAAATAAAATAAATAAATAAACAATTCTTCTTTTTGCAAAAATAGGGGCCAAGATGAACAATTAATTTTTTTTATTTTTTTATTTAAATGATCATTGAAACTGAGTCCTTAAAGTTATTTATTTATTAATTAATTGTTACCTAAAGTTGCATAGCCCTGCTCATTTTAGAACAAACCAAAATTTTACTTCAAATATTGGTAACACCATAGACATAAGTGATTGTTTCACCAGTGTTTGATTAAAATTATTTAAAAATCAAAATGTTATTAAGCTTTAATTTTAATGAATATAGCATAGGGGAGCGCGGGGCACAACCTAACGAGGGGTTAGTTGTAACACGCATGGTTTAAAACTTTCCACACATGCCAGGGTGACAAAACTTTGTGTATTTACTAGTTGCCATAGCAACAATATTTAGACAAAAAAATAGCGCCAAAATTAAGAAATCTTTTGAAGTATCACTGAACATTTATTTAACCATAGCAAAAGTACATTTCTTAAGTTCATTTCTGTTTTTGTGTTTATTTAAAATAAGACAAATCTGATATTATTGTAATCTTATATCTGTTATTTAACAGTTGAGATGGTTCTTTAATGCTGATCTAACAGCAGAAGACATGAGCCACGGTTTAAATCACAGTTGAGCAGGTGGCACAATGAGCCCCTATTAGAACTATGATATTATATTCTATACTTTTATGAACTCTTTTGAGAAACCATGAGAAAAGGGTGAATAATGACTGAGAGTCAATGTTCAGAAATTATTCATTATTATTATGTTTTGAATTATGCTGTAGAGCTGTATTTAGCGATGTGTTTATCATCAAACTCAAAAATGTGTATATGTTTAATTATTTAAAAAATTACATTTTATTTTAAAAAAATTAATAATTGTATCTTCGTGCCCCCTCACATGTTACAGTGTACCCCACCTATGGGGAATGTTGTCACATTTCACTTTCTTTCGGGCTAAATCAAAAAAAAAAATGTATACACTGTATTAATGAAACTAAACCACATAATTGTACTACACATGTGTGAAATTAATGTGGGAAAAAAAACATACTCTGAACCCCAAGTGGATTTACACAAACTGAGAAAGGCAAAAAGCGTTAGGTTGTGCCCCCGCACAGAACTAACCTAACAAGGGTAACCAAGGAAACACTGGAGTGGCGGGAAAATGAACAAAGGAACATGTGACATATGAAAAAACACAAACAGAAACAGACTAAACGTGAGAGTAGCAGAAGAGCAGGCAATTGTAAATGTGTTCAAATCTAACCACTTCATATCTGTGTGCAGTCTGCATTGTGGATTTTGTGACAAAATCCTCACATTCCATTCATTCCCATCGGGCCAAATTAACCCCCGAGGGAAGGATTTGTTACCGTTTTTTATTTTATTTCAACCACATTAACTCTTTGAATCCAGTTTGTGTGTGTGTGTGTGTATTTATTTTCAAGTTAATGATCTAACACATCTTTACAAAAGTTCACAATGCTGTTGTAAATTAAATAAAATGTGGATAGCATTAAGCACATATATTTTCATTATGTTATATACTGGTTATTAATCACTCAAACCCTTTTATCAAATGAAAACACTCTATTAATATGACAAGCTGCATAGATTAACTACTTTGTAGTTAATTTGAAGTAATTTGTAGTTTATCTAGCCGAACACTAACAGTCTTACAGCATGTTTAGTCTTATGAGTAGCTTGCCCAACACTGACAGTATTATTTTTTTATTTTATTACACAGGAGAAGACTGGAGAGTAGAGCTTGTGTAATGGTCTGGTTTAAGTGAAGTGTTAACTACAGTATTAATAATATATATTCTTCAGAAAATGTTGTAAATGGTGGAAAAGGTGGTGGTGTTGGCTACACCCACAATGTTATCCATGACTTCATATATTATGAACATTGCTAAGTCATATGAACGGCATGCTTTAAACCTGTTTTCCTTTTTATTCAACTGTGAAGACTGTAGTAACCACACCTCAATACCTGTCAGGAGCATGAGTAGATAATGGATTCCGTTGAATGCCTTACTAGAGTGCTTCTTCAAAAAGTATATTGATCAACGCCAAACCAAAGTTATATATATTTGTTTAGCATTGAACAAATTGACATCTCATTTCGTGCAAGCTTAAGAACCATAAGTAACACCCATAATGACATTTATTGATTAATATCAGTATTCCTCTAGTTTAGATCATTTATGCTGCTACTAGGCCCACATCAGTCAGTTAACAGACCCTTTTGTGGAAGGTCCCTATCAGAGAAACATCTAAAATAAACTAGTACAACACAAGACATTTTGCAGTTCAATAGACTCGACTGCATACGTAACATTTTAGTAGATTATATTAAAAATAAAGTAAGAACCTCTAAATATCTTTATCATAAAGGTGGGTCACATCAATATTGCTTTGCCCTGTTGTGTGATTCACCCTCAATATTTCATTTTGCTTAGTGCTTATTTTTTCACACACTGCTTACATTTCCATACACTGCACTGCGCCAGAAGTTATGGTGGCCACTGAGGCTAAATGCAGAAGCGATGGCGTATTTAAACAGGCAAAACTGTACAATATTTTGGCCTTTGGATCAATGTAGCCAATTTTAAGTGACTATACATTCAAAAATCTGAGAATCAAGTTTCTTCCCCCTCCCAGGGTGTGACAGTTTGATATTCATCTTGAATGACGCTGCAGGTACAGGAGACTGCCAATGTATGTTAACGTTTGGTTTCGGTGTTGTTTGCAAGCGTGTAGGCTATATTGAATAAAGGTAATGTGTGACACTGCTGAGCAACTCAGTGTTGGCATGTTAAGGCAGAATTGTGATATTTGTGAATGTGTTTCAAAAGTGATGGAAAGTGGTTCAAGGTTTTATATACATGTCAATTATAAAACCTATACACTCTTAAAGGAACATATAACTTTAAACTCTTATACATTTCATGTTAAGTTAATTTATTTTATTTCATTTGTTATTATCTTACAACACTTTGGTCTAGTAGTTTTTAAAGCTCTTTATAAACTTTAAACTCTTAAAGGAAGAATACTGGAGTCCAAACATCATTGGAACCCATGACTTTCCTTGTATTGGGCAAAGTATACTCTATATTCCACAGAAGAAAGAAAGACATGTTTGAAACGACAAGAGGGTGAGTAAATTATGACAGAAAATCCTTTTTTTTTTTTTTTTACCTTCAATAGGCTATCAAGAGGGGGTAGAAGTTTTTCCAGCTTGTAATGTTTGAAATAGCCTCATTTGTGGGATTTACACGTTCTCTGTTTAAGTCAAGTTGGAAGACTTTTATTTGTCAGGGCTCTGTCACCAAGCAAGAATAAACCAGAGAGAAGTAACAGAAATCTGACACTTTTATTCAGGTATACAGCTACTCCATCATTGCCAGTTATATCTCAAATGCTTCCTGCTTTCCTCTCCTCCATCTCTTTACACATTCCTAATGAAAGAGAAAGTCAATGGATAGTCTCAGTGATTTCCCAAACAGGTGAAAATCCAGTAACCTCACATTGTGTACTGTTGTCTTTAACATCTGAAGCAATAACCGGTTGAAACATTCAAACCATCCGTGTCCTTGCAGATGGTATGGGGGTTGTTTGCAATCCTGCAATTCCACAATTCTTCAAAGTGAGAAAGCGCATAATTCTCAAATTCTTTGAGGAAATCCAAATTTCAGTCCATAATCATTGAATATTCAATCAGCGACAGTTTTGACAGATTTTGATGGGGTGGCTTAAACTTGTGCAAACCTTGTGAAGTGACTGTCCAGGATATATTCATACCCTCTTGACTCCTGTCCAGGTGCAGAAAGTCAGTGGAAACGAGTTCAAATGGAAGAGTGGTGACAATGTTCATGAGTGGCACTCTGGTTTATTGTTTGGTTTCTTTTGTTTCAAACAGTTACAACTCTTGCTCACAAAATGTTACATTTCACCCTGCATTTTTGGCCAGAAGAATCTGTCACCAGTAAATAACATTGTCCTCAACTCCTTGATGTCCCATTTTATTATGTAACTCCTGCAGGACACTTTGTTTATATCTTTCCGGCAGCACAAGCTGGGTTTGGGTTGCTGGCTTTCTGCGGAAGATTCCATTTTCTCCTACGCACAGCTCGTCCTAATGGCAGAGCAAACATTTACTCTGAACATCTTCAATAATTGTCTGGAGGGCTTTTTTCGCCAGCCATCTTACGTTGTACTACAGGTCCGATGTAGTACAAATATAGTCAAATCTTTTGATAATTTCAAATATAGTAGGCTTTCGTAATGTGCCTTTGTTGACTATGTTCTAAATAAACTACAACAAAACATATTTCCTTTGTCCCTTTGCTTGGCTCTTAGTCACATTCCTGAAGTTCATTCATTATGCAGCTCATTATGCAGCTCATTATGCAATCTTTTGTTCTCTCAGGTGTGATTCACAGCATTATTTACGAACATGCACGCCTCTTTGTGTTACACACTATGTGTGGGAGATAAGCGCACGGAGATGAAGGAGAACAGGAAACAGGATTTTAATAATAAAACTCAGGAACACTTCTTGACACGAACGAGAACCGACGAAAACTGAGGGCATAATACACAGAGCAAATGATGATAACGAGGAGCAGGTGATGGACGAGGCACAGGTGACTGACATGACTAATTAACCAAACTGGGGAAAACAGAATAACAGAGACTAAATCAAAACACACAAGACAGGGCATACATGTAACACTGCATATGGCCTTTGTAAAGAAAAAGTGTCTTACAAAATTTAAAACAATGTATTGTTTTATATGAATTAGCAGGCTCAATGATTCTCACATCAGTTTGAAGCAACATCACCCATTAGTCTAAAGTCTTGTGGACGCATATCTATTGTGTGTTTTGAGGCCTTCATTTTAAAACAAATTATTTTAGTTTTTTCAAAAACCATGCATAAACATTATTCTGTACATACAAGCATGTACATACATGTTGCTCTCATATTATGGTAGCCCAGTTTGTGCTGAATACAGTGTAATGATACTTTTGCCATTAATGTGTTTATAAGAAACTGAAAAAAGCACAAATGTCAGAGCATGTCAAAACTTCTAAAGGGCCCCAAAACAGCTCAGACTCCTAGGGGTTAACCACGTGACACAGCAGGCAAGCAGAGAGAGAATGAACAGAGAGAGACAGACGTGAATGAACCAGAATGAACATGGAAGATGCTAGGCCAAGTTTCCATGGTAATCAGTCATTCAAAATTTGCACAAAAAAACCCCTCTTCGCTACGAAACCATCAAGCACTGTAAGTTGAAATGTGGTATCTGACTTGTTGCACAATGATGGATAACTGTATATTATATTTTTCTTGTTGAATAATTAACCAGTTTTGCTGAAGACGTCTACTGTGAGCGTGTGTGTGTGTGTGTGTGTGTGTGTGTGTGTGTGTGTGTGTGTGTGTGTGTGTGTGTTATACGGAATATCTGCGGGAGTGTTACTAGTATCTCAGTTCACAGATTGTTTCTATATAAAAATGTTGACACAATGTAAAGTATTTGCTCTGGCTCTTGTTTTCAGTCACTTTGCTCCGTTTGTGCTTGTTGTCAACTGTTGACATTGTAGGCTACTGGCGGTTCGTCTGTGTTGTATTTGTGATTGGACGGCTGGGTTAAAGTCACTCCACCGTTTCTGTGCGTGTTCTGCAATGGAGCGGATTTTTGACAAATTATGTAACAAAAAGTAATTTTTAAGTTTTTATATAATTTGAAATTATATGAATAAAAAATGCTTAAATCCCCCAACACTGCACAAATGTACAACATTTTAGTAAAACATGATTAAAGTGAGTAATATTACATTTTGTAATGATTTTTTTTCTTCATTTGGGGTCAAAAAGACCCAGATAGCTTACATAGATAGCATTTTAAGCCAATTAAGCACAAAAAAATAATAAAATTAAATTAAAACCATCAATTAGACAGGTCAGAAAAAACAGGTATAACGCTTGACATTCTGTCCCCCTCACTTTTGAGATGATGGCTATGCCCCTAAAATCAATCGACTATTACTGAAGAAATACAAAAAGTCATTATTTCATCATGGCTTTAATATTTAAAAACAGGTGACAAGTACTGCACACCTACGTGTGCTAGCTAATGAGCCTTCGTCAGGGTGTGAGCAACAAACACAATCTGAGTTCTCTTAAGTTTATTAGTCGTATAACAATCACATGGTCACGCTGTACAGGACTAGCAGGAGAGAGAAAACTCAAATAATACAAAGAGAACGTATCTCACCCAATATATTGGCCTAATTTCAGTTACATTTACATTTTAGGCTATGTAATTTTAATTTTTAGAATTTTATTGTATTACAACTCCGCTGTATGTGGACACCTTTCGAGTAGAAATGCATATTGCAATTTTTGTTGCAAATAAAACTCCCATAGTCCATAACTACTGTAGTTTTAGTTTATTTTAATATATAAATTCAGTTCAATCATCAGACATTTGTATGACTTGCTTGACCAAAGCTATGACTTGACTTGACTTGCTTGATTCTCACAAAAAATTATTTGGACTTGCTTGAGACTTGAAGGTTAAGACTTGAGACTTGCACATGTGTGACTTACACCCACCTCTGAGTTTTGGTTATTTCCTTATTTTGTTTATTTTTCCCTGTTTTGCTAAACTTGTTTTTTGAGCTCCCGTCTGGCAAGTTTAGTTTTGTTTGTTTTCCCCTCTCCTTTTCTTTTTGCTCCTAGCTTCCCTGTCTGCTTTGGCTGCCAGATCCAAACCATCCTGTTCCATTTTGGATCTTCCTTGCCTGCCTGCCACAAAGGATTTCATCCTCCACTGCCAGGTCCCTACCTCTGTTCTCCAGTGTTGCAGTTTGGACCTGCTCTGCCATTCACTCTGAGAATCCTTTCTCCAATGCCCAGTGTTGGGCTGACATTGTTCTCCCTCATACCTGGCTGGCATCATCCCTGTTTCCCCCTCTGACCGTGGACTCAATTTTCCTCTCTGTGATCCTGATTTTGTTTGCTCTTGTCATTTAATAAACACTGTTATTCCCGCAACTGGTTTCTCACCTTCTACCACCCTGACAGTTTTGTTTTTTTCTTCTTCATTGGACTATGCTGTTTCTATTGTTTTTCTGTGTGAATTTGCTAGATGGACGCGTTTAACCGTTGCGCTCGCGTCTCGCATCTCATGCATGACCGTGTTCTAAAAACACGGCGCTCAAGATAAAATAACTTGGACCCACTCTATATTAGGTGGCCTTAACTACTATGTACTAACATTTTAATAATTTGATACAACGCACTCATTGTGTACATTTTTACATTGCACTTAAATTTTTAAAAATACCTGCATGTAATTACATCTGTAATTAATTTCTGTAGTCACATTTATAATTACACTCTTGACACTTCCCTTACACCTAACCCTACCCTTAAACTTACCCATACCACCACACCTGTCCCTAACCCTACCCTTAAACTTACCCACACCACCACACCTGTCCCTAACCCTACCCTTAAACTTACCCACACCACCACACCTGTCCCTAACCCTACCCTTAAACTTACCCATACCACCACACCTGTCCCTAACCCTACCCTTAAACTTACCCACACCACCACACCTGTCCCTAACCCTACCCTTAAACTTACCCATACCACCACACCTGTACCTAACCCTACCCTTAAACTTACCCACACCACCACACCTGTCCCTAACCCTACCCTTAAACTTACCCATACCACCACACCTGTCCCTAACCTTACCCTTAAACTTACCCACACCACCACACCTGTCCCTAACCTTACCCTTAAACTTGCCCCACACCACCACACCTGTCCCTAACCCTCACCCTTAAACTTACCCACACCACCACACCTGTCCCTAACCCTACCCTTAAACTTACCCATACCACCACACCTGTCCCTAACCTTACCCTTAAACTTACCCACTCCACCACACCTGTCCCTAACTTTACCCTTAAACTTACCCACACCACCACACCTGTCCCTAACTTTACCCTTAAACTTACCCATACCCCCACACCTGTCCCTAACCCTACCCTTAAACTTACCCATACCACCACAACTGTCCCTAACTTTACCCTTAAAATTACCCACACCCCCACACCTGTCCCTAACCCTACCCTTAAACTCACCCACACCACCACACCTGTCCCTAACCCTACCCTTAAACTTACCCACACCACCACACCTGTCCCTAACTTTACCCTTAAACTTACCCATACCACCACACCTGTCCCTAACCCTACCTTTAAACTCACCCACACCACCACACCTGTTCCTAACCCTACCCTTAAACTTACCCACAACCCCACACCTGTCCCTAACCCTACCCTTAAACTTACCCACATAGTGAAATATACACAGTGTCCTCACATTACTCTGCCTTTATTAATTTGTATGTTCACCTGTAAGTGTTTTTTAGGCTGTTTAATATTAGGATTTTATTCAAAATCCTCCACCACGGCACCGCTCCGCAACATCAAGCCCCACCCCCAGCAAATAAAATATGCTCCCACGTCTATGAGGGGAGATATGAACGCTAACAAACACACAGGCCATGGAGCTGCTGCTTCACCATCAGAGTCTGTGTATTGTCTGATAACTATTTAAAACAGTTCGATCAGTTTTGCAGGCTTTATATGTCAATGAACTTTGAGCGACAGAGTCTCACTTTAAGAGACATGTCACAGTATAAATAGAAAAAAAAATCATTGACTACTGTTTCCACAATTTAAACATATAATTGAAATATAATTTACATATAATATTCATATATAACATTCTGCATAACAGCATAAACATTTTTGACTGTTTTAAAATTGAATGAACTGAAAAGGTGGACATATGTCAACAAAAATTAATATTTCTTTATACAGTTTTAGTACGAACACTCATCAACCTTATCTTTGTGAAACAATACATCTCCTTTTAAAACACAGTGAACTCATAATTGTTGCATTATTTATCAAAAACACATTATATTTGTGGATTCTCTCCATTATCTTGTATTTCTGAGACCACATTATTCTCCATTATTAGCAAACTTTTGCACAGTATTCCCACTTATACTGTATGTGCTGCAGACTATGATATCTTACTTGTTTAGGGCTTGCTTGTTTTTATTTGCTAAGTGATCAGACATACAATTTTCACTTGTTTACATAGACTTTCTTGCCAGTACGCAACCACTCAGAATATCCCTGCAAAGGCTACACAACACACTAAAACCACTCAGAAGAGCTTAGCACAAAACATGTTGGGAAATGTTATGCATAACATAGCAACATCTTGGTACCACCCACCCCTCTTTTTGCATGCATTGTGGACGTGAATTTTCTATGACTTGCATAAGTCAATATCTTTTTCTAGTAACTCTAGGACACTCAGCACATTTACCATTCATGTATATTACATTTTCAATATCTTGTCTCATCCAGTGGATTTCTATTTTACTGAAATATTCCAGAATACAATACTTCATTACATATTTTGATTGACAAATTAATTAATGCTATAATTGCAATAATACATTTTACTTTAATTGTTAGGAAAGCCAGACTGATGAGATTAGCTTTCCCAGCCGAGTCTCCTCCCAAAGTTTCTTCCTATCTACTTTAACATCTCAAGTAATGAGTGTTCACTGTTGTCTTTGGCTGGCTCATTTGGAGGATTCATAAGGCTGCTTTGGAGTGATTTGGATTATGAGTCATGATGCACTTCACAAAAATATTTTAATTAAACTTAATTAGATTAGATTAGAATTAGAGTTTCAGCATAATTTCAGCTGCACAAAATTATGAGTTATTAGGTAAAATGGAAAAAGCAATGCCTGAGGATGTAGCTCTGTTCTCATCTAAAGCCGAGTGTCCAGTCATGCTAGTGGAGGGTGAATGTCTTGCAGAGTTTAGCACTAACTTGCCCCAGACACACTTGGTTGGAAGTTTCTAGTGATCCCAAAGATCTTGATTGGACACCCCTGGTATAAAGTCAAATCAAAATCTAATCTGTCTAAAGAAAGGCTATTATCTGTTTAAATAATGTTTCTTTTTCTCTTTTTTTTCTTTTCTGGACCATTTCAAAATAAACTCCCTTAAAGACACTTTTCACATGTGGACATACAGTATCTCACAAAATTGAGTACACCCCTCACATTTCAGTAACCATTTTAGTATATCTTCTCAAAGGACAATACTATGGAAATGAAACTTGGGTATATTTTAGAGTAGTCAGTGTGCTGCTTGTATAGCAGTATAGATTTACTGTACTCTGAAAATAACTTAACATACAGCCATTACTGTCAAAATAGCTGGCAACAAAAGTAAGTACACCCTAAGTGATAATAATGGTACGTTGTTTAACCATGCATAGCCACATGTCCCATTCATCACGTTCATGTTTTTGTCTACTTGACAGGACCATACAAATTTATGTATCTTGTATTAAAGCAATTACAATTTGGTGCATTGAGTACAATTCTCTCATACTGACCACTGGATGTTCAACATGGCGCCTCATAACCAAGATCTCTCTGAGGATTTTAGAATTAGAATTGTTGCTCTCCACAAAGATGGCCTAGGCTATAAGAAGATCGGTAACACCCTGAATCTGAGTTACATTGGCCAGGGTCATACAGAGGTTTTCCAAGACTGGTTCCACTTGGAACAAGCCTCGCAAAGAAGTGTGTGCCAGGTGCAGAAGCTGGATTCAAAAAACAGACGCATGAGTGCTGCTAGCATTGCTTTAGAGGTTGCAGAAGTGGAAGGTGCTCTTGTCAGTGCTCAGACCATACGCCACACACTGCAACAAGTCGGTTTGCATGGCTGTTGTCCCAGAAGTTTGCTGAAGTCATCCTGTCCAAGAACATGAATTACTGGTACCATGCCCTGTAGTCTGATGAGACCAAGATAAACTTGTTTGGCTCAGATAGTGTCTAGCATGTGTGGTGACGCCCTAGTGAGGAGTACCAAGAAAATTGTGTCTTGCCTACAGTCAAGCATTGTGGTGGTAGCATCATGGTCTAGGGCTGCATGAGTGCTGCTGGTACCGGGGAGCTGCGCTTCAATGAGGGGAAAATTCCAATCCTGTGACATTCTGAAGCAGAACATGATGGCCTTCCTTCAGATAATCCAACATGATAACGACACCAAACACACCGCCAAGATGACAACTGCCTTGCTGAGGAAGCTGAAGATGAAGGTGATGGAGTGGCCAAGTATGTTTCCAGACCTGAACCCTATTGAGCACCTGTCGGGCATCCTCAAGCGGAAGGTGGAGAAGGCGCCATGTGTCCAACATCCAGCAGCTTTGTGATGTCATTATGGAGGAGGATCCCAGCAACAACCTGTGCAGCTCTGGTGAATTCCATGCCCAGGAGGATTAAGGCAGTGCTAGATAACAATGGTGTGAGCAAAATATTGACACTTGGGACACAGTTTTGACATGTTCATGTAGGGTGTACTCACTTTTGTTGCCAGCTATTTTGACAGTAATGGCTGTATGTTAAAGAGATAGTTCACCCTGAAATGAAAATAAAGCCATCTTTTACTCACCCTGCTGTTGTTCCAATGCCCAATGTCCCTCATATCTTTTTCAGACCTCAAAAGCAGAAATAAATATATATATATATATATATATATATATATATATATATAAAAAATAAAAAAATAAAAACGTCCTGCATGCGCTCCTCCATATAATGGCAGTGAATGGTGACCAGGCTAAAACCTTACAAAAAGGATACAAAAAGTATCACGCAATGATACGGGGAGATGCGCACTATATATGGAAAGTGTTCAGGAACATACTATAAGGTTTTGTGAGAAAGAAACCGTATTATTCAGTCAAAATACTGAGCTCAGCCGTTACTCTGTGCGCTTTCCTGTGAGTGTGTGCGAGCTGTTAGCAGCCACAAAACTTTCTTTCTCGCAAAACCTTATATTATGCCTCCTGAACACTTTCCATTAAATTTCTGCTTTTGAGGTACGAAAGAGATAGAAGGACAGGGCATTGGAACAACAGCAGGGTGAGTAAAAGATGGCTTTATTTTCATTTCAGGGTGAACTATTCCTTTAAGTAGGCCTACAGTAAATCTATACTGCTATACAAGCAGCACACTGACTACTCTAAAATATATCCAAGTTTCATTTCTTTAGCATTGTCACTTGAGAAGATATACTAAAATGTTTGCTGAAATGTGTACTCACTTTTGTGAGATAATGTACATGCTTGACAGAAGAATTAACTTTTTTTTTTTTTTTTAAGCACATCTCAAAGTACTGGTGTTTCACAACATTCCATAATGAAAATAATATTTTTAGAATAAAATTGTCTACTCCTTTGATTTCATAGCTAGTATGTTATGTATCCTAGAAGTGCTGTTTGGATGTTTGTTGCTGTTTAAACTGCAACAATTTCAGGTAGTTGATTGAGTTCAGCACAGTGCATTACTTCTGTTTCAGAAGAATCTGACAAGATTCTCATAGCTGATATAAATGAGTCACCATGTCTGTATGTGCCAACCTTAAAACAGTTTGTAATTGTCATACCTTAATTACTCTTTTGTCAGTGCTAAGGTGTGCACATAGATTAGTGTGCACAATTACTAGTGTAGCAGCGCAGAAAAGGTGTTTGTGAAAGGTGAGTGAGATCTCAGCATTAGGGTGATTAGGGTCAAATGGCCTAACTGACAAATCTAGGCAGTAAACAATATGACTATAAAACACAAACTCAATTAAAACCATGTGATCAGAAAATACAGGTGTATTTTTATTTTTTTTTACTTCAAGGCCTCCCGTTGTCCACTGCAATTTTCGAAGGCCCCATGACCTTTCCACTTGTTTGTGATTCACTGGATAAGGATTAAGGATAAGGATACAATTTCTCCCTGATATAATATTTTAGAGCTAGCATAACTACAAAAATGTTTATTCATTCAAAGTGTATAAAAAATACCCATGGGGTTACACAATTTTACTTTAAAGATTTGCTTTAAAGGTGGCGACCAGTGTTAAAATGTATTTGATATATCATTAGCCCCTTTCACAAAGAGTGTTGGTCCCAGAAAATTCCATAGAATTGGCTAGAGTGCCTTCTGTGTGAACACAAACATGTCCCAGGATTAGGGAACGATCCTGGGATGGGGACCTAGTAACATTGCTGGAATCAGTCCCAGAATGTGCCCTGTGTTAACAAAAGGCAGGACCAATGCCGTAACGGGTGTGTCATAGTGATGCTGCTGAAGCTGAGATCGTTCACCACAAACTCAGCTTAGAGGCAATGCGCTAGTTTGTAACAGAATCAGAAAAAAATGCACATGCATGGTTTCTCAATAGAGAAATCACAGATCATAAGAAAACTTTAGACGCTGTGGAGAGATTACATGTCACATCCTGATGTCAAGTGTCTTTACAGTATGTGTGTGAACACACCCACAGATTTCAGTTAGCACAATAAAGATTACATTTATATGAATGCATTAGTATTTACTGTGTCGCTAAAAAGGCAAGAGAGCGATATTGGGGCATCAAGGAGAAAGGCCTTGTCTTGTATTTTATTTCTGAAAGGTTGAGCCACAGATGCCGCTCTGTAGCAACCATAGAATGGCCGATGGCATGGGCCATTTGCTTGATTGTCCGGATAGCGAAATTATTGGCTCGACTGAGTTTTTTTAGGCCCTAATCCCTCATCGTGATCCTAATCCATTAGTAGGTCAGTCTGGTATGCTTGTAAACCTCACATGGTGTGCAGGGACTCACCAGCCTGACCTGCTGCCGCATATGCCTTACCCACTAAGTTTGATGTTACTCGGCAGGGCTTTGTGGGCAACGATGTGCATGAGGGGGAGAGATAGCCCATGAGTGTCTCTTCCACCTTCTGCATCGTCCTATACCCCTGCTCGTGCATACCAACCACTGTAGAGTAGGTTGACGAGGCCTGCATATGCACTTCATGGACCTTGTGTGGAGATCGAGGAAGAAAAGGAGATGGTGAGGAGGTTGTACTCATGCAGAAGTGAGGAAGCGGTCATCAAGTTTCAAGTGCATGACTGCTTGCTTCTCATTAGGCCAATCTATTTTAAAGGGGTCATGACATGAGAAATCAAACTTTTGGCATATAAGAGGTCTTTGTATCATTAATACATCCTGTAAGTTCCATAACTTAAAACATAAATAAGAAAGCATTTATATAATCAAGCTGTAAAAAAGCTTTGTTTGTATCCAAGGTGGCATGTGACGTCACAGGGGCACAATCATTTTCATACCACTGCCTCTAGAGCAGTGTTTCTCAAACTTGTTCTGCCATTCCCCACTTTGGAGGTAGGGAAGGGTTCCGAGCCCCACCTGTCCACAATTGTCCCAACAAAATGGTAATTATCTAGGCTTTAAGTTTACCTGTTAATATTTATTTTATTAACATCACATTTTTAAGCCTTTCATGCGTACATTTAAAATATTCTAGCTGACCCCCCAGAGAGAGTTTTTTTAAGGCGATCATTATTTTATTTAGTTTCCCCTTATTGTTTCCATGACGACGCATCATGCTTATTACGTGACTCACCGCAACCAAAATAGTGCTGTATGACAGATGTATCGCTTTTATTAGGTTTTTCCTTTTTTATTCAAAATATTGACAAACTTGCTTATCATTTACCATGTCATCAATCTAATAATCCGATTCTCAAATACGTGTAAGTGAGTGTGTTTTGCCATTTTCGCCCCACACTTTGAGAAACGCTGCTCTAGAGCAAGACAACAATGCCTTCCTTTACATCATTGCACCGTTGTCCCCACCCACTGGTGTTCAGTCGATGAGCAATGAGTGAATCTAAAGTAGTTGTCTATAATAATATGTCCATCAATGAGTATGCCCTCCAGTTCAGGACACTGGCTGCCGCCAGCGGATGGAATGAGCAATCCTGCATCTGCTGACTACCTATAGACAAGGACTGGATCCCCGCATGCGGTTGCATCTCGCTGCATACGAGGATACCATCTGGCTTAAAAAGCTTCATCCAGCTATCCATCCGCTTCTCCACTCGTATGCAGTTGTGTCTCGAAGAGCACCAGGGCCAGGCACTATTCCCTCCTTTCCTCTGCCGACCACAGACCATCAGCCCTCCACAACCCATGCAGTTACAGCATGTGTGCCTCACCCAGGCTGAACAGCAGAGGTGGCTGACCCAGAGTCTCTGCATCTACTGCGGTTCCCCTGAGCACTACATATCCAAATGTCCCATTCATCCTCCTTGTCCTAGGGTTAGTGCCATTTTTCCATCTCCTCATAAAATGCAGCCCCTCACCACTATTGTGAACCTAATTGCTGCCGGTGTCACCCTTCCAGTATATGCCCTCCTCGACTCTCGGTCAGCTGGAAACTTCATCTCTGGCACCCTCTGCCGTCAGCTCAGGTTCAAGGCGACTGCCACGTCGTCTACCTAACAGATCCACTCGGTAACGGGGAAACCCCTCAGCCGAAGATAGGTTCGTTCTGTCGCCAGTCCCATCCAGCTCCAAGTGGGTATCTTGCACACGGAACAACAACATTTTCTGGTTCTGGAGGAGTCCACCACTGATTTGATCCTAGGGCACCCATGGTTGGAGCAGCATAACCCAGTCATCTCATGGAAGACTGGTGAAATCCTGAAGTGGGGCAATAGCTGCTTCCCAAACTGTTTCTCTGCTCTCCCTGTTCTGTCTACTCCATGTTCCAAGAAGATGTCAGTGTGTGCCACCTCCATTGAAGGCCCAGTTGAGCAATGCTCGGTAGAAATTCCACCATGCTACGCCCCCTTCAGTGATGTCTTCTGCCCTCAGCGAGCCTCCAAGCTGCCTCCCCATCGGCCATGAGACTGTGCCATCGATCTGCTTCAGGGTGAGTCAGTGACCTGTGGTAAAATCTACCCTCTGTCACTCCCGGAGGAGAAAGCCATGGAGGAATACATCCGGGAGGTGTTTGACCAGGGATACATTTGTCCGTCTACTTACCCTGCTGCTTCCAGCTTCTTTTTTGTGGCCAAGAAGGATGGAAGCATCCGTGCCCTCAACAAGATCACCGTCAAATTCTGCTATCACCTTCCTCTCATCCCAACAGCGCTGGAACATCTCCTTGGTGCCACTGTCTTCCCCAAGTTAGACCTCCGCAGAATGTACAACCTTATCCGGATACGTGAGGGGGACGAGTGGAAGACGGACACTACGAATATCTCGTCATGCCTTATGAACTGTCCAACAACTCTGTATTCCAGGACTTCATCCATGAGGTGCTCCGGGAGTTCCTCCACAGGTCCATACTGGTGTACATCGACGACATCCTGATATACTCCCGGAGCCTGGCCAAACATCGGCATCACGTTGCGGAGGTCCTGCAACACCTGAAGGAGTTCCAACTGTATCTCAAGGCCGAGAAGTGCTCCTTCCACCAACCCTCAGTGCAGTTCCTTGGATAAAACATCGATAGCAGTGGCATCCGGATGGATGAGGGGAAGGTGGAAGCCATCAGGAACTGGCCCACACCCACAACCATCAAAGAGCTTCAGCGATTCCTAGGATTTGCAAACTTCTACCGCCGTTTCATTAACAACTACAGTCTCATCTCATGCCCTCTTACTCATCTCCTCCGCAGTAAGCCCAAGTCTCTGTCCTGGAACCCCTCTGCCATTAAAGCCTTTGTTAGCAAACCTAAAGCCTTAGGTTTGCTAACAAAGCAAACCTAAAGAAAGTCTTGCCAAACTTTCACCAGCACGTCTCCTGTCCTACACGAGGAGCAAACACGCTGGATCATTGCTACTCTCCGTTTAAGAACGCCTATAAAGCGCGGTCACTTCCAGCTTTTGGCAAATCAGATCATGCCGCCATTTTCCTCACACCTGAATACAAACAAAGGCTCGTTCAGGAACCCCCGGTGAGGCGGGAAGTTAAGCGCTGGTCCCCCGATTCAGAGACCGCGCTACAGGCAGCTCTGGATGATGTGGATTGGGACATGTTCCGAGCGAGTTCAGCTGACGTCAGCGAGTTCACAGATGTGGCGCTTTGCTTCATCAACACGCTTACAGAGCAAGCCACGCAAACAATAACAATAACGTCCTTCTCAAATCAGAAACCGTGGGTGGACAATTTGATCCGTGCTGCAGTGAACACACGCACTGCCGCTTACAACGCCGGTCTCCTAACGGGGAACATGACTGAATACAGAGCGTCCTGGTACACTCTCAGACGCGCAGTTAAAGCCGCAAAGCTCCGTTATAAAGACAAAGTGGAGTCTCATTTCCAACTCAACGACTCGCGGCGCATGTGGCAGGGTCTGAGGTCCATCTTCTCTTTTGGATCTAAATCCTCTGCAGAGCTGAGAGCTGATCCGTTACTTGTGAATGAGTTAAACTCTTTCTACGCTCGCTTTGATTGTAATCGCGGCAACGCGACTCCGCCAAGTGACGCGTCAGAGGGAATTACTCAGAGCAACAACAATCACGTGATCTCTGTCTCGGAGGATGAAGTTCGGTGGGCACTCAAGCGTGTGGACGTCAGGAAAGCTGCTGGGCCAGATGGTATTTCAGGCCGTGTTCTGCGGTCCTGTGCTGATCAGCTCGCCGGGTTGTTTACATCTATCTTCAATGAGTCCCTTGCTACATCTGTGGTCCCCACCTCCTTCAAAAAATCCACCATCATCCCTGTCCCTAAGAACAGTAAACCCTCTTGCCTAAATGACTATCGTCCAGTGGCTCTCACATCTATAGTCATGAAGGTCTTTGAGAGACTCATTAAAAACACCATTTGCGCCTACATTCCTGACACTTTGGACCCTCTTCAGTTTGCCTATCGTCCCAATAGATCGACTGAAGATGCCATCTCTCATGTCCTCCACTCCTCCCTCACTCACATCGACAGTAAAAGTGGGAACTACGTAAGGCTGCTATTTATTGACTATAGCTCAGCCTTTAACACCATAGTTCCCATCAAGCTAACCTCCAAACTCCTGGATCTCGGCCTGAATCCTTCTCTCTGCCACTGGATTGAGGACTTCCTCACTGGCAGGCCTCAGGTGGTGAGAGTAGGCCAGTCCACCTCCTCCTCCATCACCCTGAGTGTGGGAGCTCCACAGGGTTGTGTCCTGAGTCCCCTGCTCTACTCTCTCTACACGCATGACTGTTTGTCCACACACAGCTCCACCTCTATCATCAAATTTGCTGATGATACTGTTGTCCTGGGCCTCATTTCCAACAACAATGAGACGGCATACTTGGACGAGGTGGAGCATGTAACATCATGGTGCCAGGACAACTGTCTCTCTCTGAATGTTGGCAAGACCAAATAACTGATTGTGGACTTCAGGAAGAGACATTTGGGCACGAGAAAAGATTCAACCAAAAGCTGCATAAATATTTGGGTGCTAAATGTTTATTGTTCTTTTGTTCTGGTTGAGTATTTAAAGGGAATGGGCAGACCACTCAGGGAAGCATCTGTAACCAGAACTTCCCACACTGTTGAAGTGTGTCTCTATTGCCAGGTAACAATGACTCTTTGAAACTATTTTTTATGTTTTTTTTAGAATTATGTTTTATATTGTATGCTGATCAGTTGTGTATTATGGATTCTTTCTAAATTCCTTTATTTGATATGTTTACCTGGCTAGAATAAACATTAATCTTGATTTATCTTGTATAAGTCTAAATTCCTTTATTCAAGTAGTGTCGCATGAGGAGTTTGTAGGAGTTTCCGTAAATCTTTCTGTCAGGGCAGATTCATACCGAGGACCCCATGACCGGAGCATGGCGCTAAGCATAAGGGGCAATCTGATTTCTGACTGTCACTGTTATTAACAAGTTGCAGCTCTCGTGACTATTACTAAAATTACACTTTCTGTTATGAGTAAGCATGTGCGACTCACTTAAAGGTAAAATAGTTCACTCTGTAATCCTCTGTAATCTCAGAACTGGCTAATTTGCGTCCGTGAGGTAATATAATTATAATCGCGAGCATTATCCTCTGAGCGACTCCGGGTCTAATGGAGGAACGAATATTTGCAATTAAGAGATACTAAGAAAATCAATGATCTAAATTAAATCACAACTAAACTTATGATCAGCTGTTAAGTTACAAATGCAACTAAATTACAAAGAATTGGAGTCAGATAAAATTATTCATGGAGTCAGATTTTGAATTGGATCTTCACATTTTAATAAATTAAAGTGATTTTTCTAGAAGCGCCAGAAAAGACATACACGCAGAAGTCCTTCGAGCAGCTGCTGGATTCCTACGTTGGGCCAATCAGCTGGACCTTACAATAATAATAATAATAAAACAGTTCATGACCCCTTTAAGCTTGGCCAGAGAACTGGTAACAACCTTAAGCATTTCCTCAAATGCACAAGTTCCTCATTCTGATCTGAAGAATTCACAGAGCAAGCATCAAGATCTAGAACGGGGTCCTCTGAGTTAGCTGGGAGCACGAGAGATGGGGGTTCTCTTCCATCTCAAACTCTGTTTCCGCCAGCTCAACCTGCGATCCCCATGACCGAAGTTGAGAAAAAGGCCAAGCGGGATTGGAGCTTGAAGATAGTAAAGTGATTATAATGTTCACACAGTCAACCCCCTCGACAACTGACCATGGCATCACACACTTTCTCTATCTCAACCTTGACATGACACAGACTAACTTTTTATTTCTTTCACACATAGGATTGAAAGCAGACACAGTATAATTACTGTCAACAGTAATTATATTGTTTGTTTGATGCTGAATATATAAATTGAGTTGAATGATTTGATCTGCACATACATTTAAACAGAGCACCGGTTATTTTTTCTTGGCAGATGGCAAACCGAGCAGCCTGTTTGTCCTCTTTTAGCTGAAGGGGAAAAAATGTGATGATCCTTCACTCGCTTTTTGCTAGAATAGCCACTCCCAGGCTTCTGCCCCAAGGGCTTTTGTGTTGATAGATGACTCAGTGCGTTCAAAGACACTGTTTAAACACACACATGAACACACATACACCATAGATGCTCTAAATCGCACAAAAGGTGTGGGGTGGCTGTCTTGTTTTACACCTAATCCAAGTTAAGGTGATTGCCACAGGTGCTGATCTGACATTTTGAGAGCGCCAGCAACAGGAGCACAGCAACATGACCAAGGGCACCTTTTTTCTGTTTCTACTTGCAGTAAGTAAACCTGAGTCAACTTTAATCATCACAATCAGCTGTAACATTGTAGTTAATCATTTTATTTGATAATGGTGACTACTGAACTTAATCTAACTTTATTTTGATGGTCCATTTTGAACATTCTGTTTACTATAAGTAACTTTGCAAATACATCAATTTATTGTGACCCTAACCCAATGAATAGAAATTTACATTGTGATCTGTGTGAAATAAAATAGTGGTGATCCAAATATAGTATGTCATGCTTTAATACAGCAAGTGTCATACACATGTTAAAGAGAAACTGAATTACAGTCATGTACAGTATGAAACCAATTGAACTGTGGTTTGTCAAACACATTTGTTGTTCGTATCAAGTGACATTTCTATGGTGACAGATGACGTTCTTAGGTGATTTGGTTACCGGTGATGTTGCTTCCTTGCATTTTCCATAGATAGTGCAGTGTGTGTTTTTAGCAGAAGGTATAAACATGATAGCATTTAATCTGAGGGAAGCAGCATGGTGGTGTTGTCTTGCAGGTACAAACACCATTCTCATTGTGTCACCTATATAACTTTTTCAAGGCTTTACCAGTAATTTCATGGATTGATAGGGTATGCATTGATGGCATAGACGGTTACAATACTGTATTGGCATTATTTATCAGTCACATTATATACAACAAAATTGGTAATGCTTTTTTAATGACAACAGCAACATTTGAACCATGTATAAATGTTATATACTGGGTGTGAGAAGTTTCAACCATGGCATTTTTATAATGCCACCTACTGTATGTAAGTACTGTATGTATGATTTTTATGGATTGTTGTTTCCCATGTTCTTCTCATGGTCTTAAAACAAGCTAGACAATGTGACAGTGTTAATAAAATAAATAAATAAATAAAACTTACATTTTCAAATATATAATTTGAATCAGAATAGCCTGAAACTAGCCTTTTTTTTTGGACATAGAACAGTCAAGTGGATATTAACAGTATTATGTAACAATAATTACATAATCATTCAGACATTAAGGGGATATTATATCAATATTGATTGTGTGTTTGTCAATTAATATTATCCTGATAATATTATCCTAATATCCTGATTTTTGTCTATTTACCAGCTTGTTGAAGTGACTGCTGCCAGCAAAAATGATGCCGGCATTCATGGAAAGCGGTAGGTAATCTAAAAAAACTAATCCGAAAGTTATGTAGGTAACACTTTTACAATACGGGTGCACTAATATGCATTAATTCATGCTTAACTAATGCACAGATAGTCATGAGTTAATGTATGACTCATGAAGAACTAAACCATTTATTAATGATTACTGCATCAGCAACTAATGAACATTATATATGATTAATAGATTAAATAATCATTAAATTGTTATTAGTTAAATGTGTCAATGTATTAATTCCCTAATAACATATTATATTAACTAATAATGTAAATTAACATGTTAATTACCACAACGTCAAAGCCATGCATTTCAATTTCCAGTTGTCTGCATTAATTAATCATTAACTAATGATTTGCAAAGGTATCATGTCATATTTAATTACTAGCAATTCATATATTACTTAATCTATTAATCATATAGAATACTCAGTTGCTGATTCAGTAATCAGTAATAAATGGTTTAGTTCTTCATGAGTCATACATTAACTCATGATTATCTGTGCATTAGTTAAGCATGAATTAATGCATATTAGTGCATCCGTATTGTAAAGTGTTACCATTGTCTCAGCTCACTGTCCTGATACAACATGTCCCTTAAAACAACAAATTCCCATCATAACACAAGACTTCATTTAGAATAGAATACACATGTACAAACCCGATTCCAAAAAAGTTGGGACAATGTACAAATTGTGAATAAAAAAGGAATGCAATAATTTGCGAATCTCATAAAATTATATTTTATTCACAGTAGAATACAGATAACATATCAAATGTTGAATGTGAGACATATTGAAATGTCATGCCAAATATTGGCTCATTTTGAATTTCATGAGAGCTACACATTCCAAAAAAGCTGGGACAGGTAAAAATAAGAGGCCGGAAAAGTTAAATGTACATACAAGGAACAGCTGGAGGACCAATTTGCAACTTATTAGGTCAATTGGCAACATGATTGGGTATAAAATGAGCCTCTCAGAGTGGCAGTGACTCTCAGAAGTCAAGATGGGCAGAGGATCACCAATTCCCCCAATGCTGCAGCCAAAAATACTGGAGCAATATCAGAAAGGAGTTTCTCAGAAGTTATCATCATCTACAGTGCATAATATCATCCAAAGATTCAGAGAATCTGGAACAATCTCTGTGCGTAAGGGTCAAGGCCAGAAAACCATACTGGACGCCCGTGATCTTCCGGCCCTTAGACGGCACTGCATCACATGCAGGAATGCTACTGTAATGGAAATCACAACATGGGCTCAGGAATACTTCCAGAAAACATTGTCGGTGAACACAATCCACACGTGCCATTCACCGTTGCCGGCTAAAACTCTATAGGTCAAAAAGAAGCCATATCTAAACATGATCCAGAAGCGCAGGCGTTTTCTCTGGGCAAGGCTCATTTAAAATGGACTGTGGCAAAGTGGAAAACTGTTCTGTGGTCAGACGAATCAAAATTTTAAGTTCTTTTGGAAAACTGGGACGCCATGTCATCTGGACTAAAGAGGACAAGGACAACCCAAGTTGTTATCAGCGCTCAGTTCAGAAGCCTGCATCTCTGATGGGATGGGGTTGCATGAGTGCGTGTGGCATGGGCAGCTTACACATCTGGAAAGGCACCATCAATGCTGAAAGGTATATCCAAGTTCTAGAACAACATATGCTCCCATCCAGACGTCGTCTCTTTCAGGGAAGACCTTGCATTTTCCAACATGACAATGCCAGACCACATACTGCATCAATTACAACATCATGGCTGCGTAGAAGAAGGATCCGGGTACTGAAATGGCCAGCCTGCAGTCCAGATCTTTCACCCATAGAAAACATTTGGCGCATCATAAAGAGGAAGATGCGACAAAGAAGATATATACATTTTCTCAGTTTAAACATTTGATATGTCATCTATGTTGTATTCTGAATAAAATATTGAAATTTGAAACTTTCACATCATTGCATTCTGTTTTTATTCACAATTTGTACAGTGTCACAACTTTTTTGGAATCGGGTTTGTATTACATCATGTAACATAAAAACAAAAATGTAAAATAAATAAAGCTAGAAATATGTATTTTTGAAAGACACATTGCTTTCAAACTGAATATTTATAAAAATCAGCCAAAATCATCCATCCGTAATGTCTTTCCATATTGAGTCCAATGAGTTCAACAAGGTCACTCAGGATCTGTTGAGATTTGTTTTCTTAATAATTGTAAGTAATTGCACTATAAAAAAATCATAAAATTTCAATCATCAAATTAATGTGTTAACAATAAAGGAATTTATTATTATTATTATTATTATTATTATTATTATTATTATGTAGCATGATTTATCCCAGTAGCTTATTAATAATGCAACAATATATACATATACAAATTTGAGTTAAGTCTACATGCCTTTTAGGTTATCTGTCCTTAAATATTTAAGTTAATTCAATGGGAAGACCACATTAGGTGTGCTTGGTAAAACAAGTTTTATTAGGCACCATTACTGAATTAAACTGGGGAATGAGTCTCCTCAGTTAATTTGAAACTTATTATTCTTTTCAGAATCAGAAAGGAAACCGATCACCATTCAATATACTGTATCTATCTATCTCTCTCTCTCTCTCTCTCTCTCTCTCTCTCAAGGACGCTGTTCTTATTCGTACAAAGAGAAGATGGGTTCTGTCCACCATTGATCTTGAGGAGAACATGCCTGGACCTTACCCCTTTGTGGTAACGCAGGTAACTTTACAGTCTCTGATTCCAGTGTGGTGAGTTCACAAAAATGTAAAGACCTCATAAAATCTCTTGATTAGAGGTGAGAGCACTTGTTTGTGTTGCTACGCATGTTTGGGAGGTTTGGGTAGAACATTTCATAGCAGGACATATTTAGTTATGGTTTCACTATAGTGCTTCAGGCTGCAAGATTTCCGTTATCAGCAAGATGGTATAAAACTGTACATTTCTTGTCTATTACCACCCACTGCTACTGATACCTGATAAAATATGGGAGAGCATTGATATAGTGTGACGATATTGTATTGCAATGGATAGCATATTGTAGCGAATATCGAGCCCCAGGGAAAATGGTGCGGGATTTATGCATGCGTTTAATCGTGTTACGATCAAACATGCATAGATCCGCACAGAGGGGAATTTTGATATTAACAATTGATTAAAACAGATTAAAACAATTATTAATATCTAGGGCTTGATTCAACTTTTAGAAATTTCTTTGATTCTAGAATTGAGTTCAAAGGACGGATAATTGTCCACCAAATATCTCCCTTTTAATAACTCTTAAACACGTTTCTCTGGCCAGGAGAAATATCTTTCTTTTAATTTGTAACAGGGTCGGTTCACAGTAAAAGTGACCTATGTATGAGCAAACCAAGCGCAATCACGTGTGAATATATATATTTTAATAAAATCAACAAACAATAAACAAACATACACAAATTAACTGAAAGAAGGAAGGAGAGAGAGGGAGAGAGAGAGAGAGAGAGAGAGAGAGAGAGAGAGAGAGAGAGAGAGAGAGAGAGAGAGAGAGAGAGAGAGAGAGAGAGAGAGAGAGAGAGAGAGAGAGAAAGAAAAACAACGGTAATACTATCGACACAACTTATGAGCACAAGCAAGGAATCAGTCCAGCTTATTGGTATAAGCTCAAAACTTTATAACGACAGCTTAAGGGATACTTGCATATGTTTCCTTGGTTGTGAGCTCGTGCGTTTAGGGGAATTCCGCGATCCGGTCCGTGTTTCAGTCTTGCCGGGTGGTTCCTTGGAGTCCGCGGGAAATTCAACTTTGGTTCCTTTGTGTGATGAGATCCGTTGGAGGATGGCGAAGAGGAAAGCCAACAGAGGTGGCAACAGGAAGCAAAACGAAGAGAGAAAAGGAGAGAAGAGAGACAAGAGAAGCGTCTGTGGCCCATTTTTAAAGGGCCGCGACGGGGCACGTCTCTTTTGTCGGAACAGCCAATCAGAGCGAAGGAACTCAGAAGCGGGAAATCTCCCTTTGTCTTTGGGCCTCGCCTCATTAACATGTTTTATGGCTCTCTCTTAGATAACCCCCAAGTCTGCCTTTGGTACGCAGACTTTGGGGTTTTGGCATGAAAGAAAGAGTCTGATGCATCATAGTACCCCACAACACACCTAGCTGGCCTACAAATTGCGAGACAAAGATTTCGAGACCAAGCATGGGGAGTTTAACTTAAGAGTTAAAGGAACAGCGAGGATTGACGTCATTCTTCTTTAAGCATTCACTGGCTATAAGTTTCTAACCTATCAAACACATCTAAAGTGGTTATAACAAAAAGCATGCATACATACAGGGAACAGCACACCTAAAATGAAAAATAACTAAGTTAAAAGTCATATAATCTGTTCGGATGTCCTTTGGTATGTGTGAGGGAGGGGCTGTTTATGACGGTGAGCTGCACGAGCATGGTTTGTGTCCTTTTAGCACCGTTAACCTGTCAGTCTGTAGACTTCACGGCGCCGGTCTTGCTTGAGTCATTATAAATAATCAAAGTATTGGTCCGTTGATCATTTATGAGCACCGTCCATACGCTACAATATTAATGTTAATACTGAATCAAAGCTAGCAAGCACATTTTATTTTTCAAGTTATAATTGAGAAAATTCAACAATTGGCTTTTTATTCTTTATGCCACATTATACTTTGGACCAAGAATAAAAATCTCAGAAGGAAAAAACTCACGATTTTTTCGAAAAGTTCACTAAGTCCCCAAATTCACGAAAAGAACACAAAAAACCCCAAAACAAATCAAACAGTTTTGAACATTCTAAAATACCTTGAAAAATGTTCTCCCTCATTTTACAAAAAGGACAACCACTTGGATACACTGGGATTAATTACACTCACCAAAGCATTTACTGCAACTGCACTGTGCACCTCCTCACCTGTGCGTTTTTGAATTGGAGGTTTATATAAAACTCTTTAACACCATCATCTAGTCCCAATCTCTCTCTCCACACTGTATCACTACGTTCCTTTAAAGTTGCTTTATTTAAAACTTTTACAGGACATTTATATAAAATTTTACTTTGAACATTCTGAAAACTTAATTCGTCTAGCACCCTCAGGACCAGAAAAGGTCCAGAGAGTCCTTTGAGAAAAATACTTGAAGAGCGGTCTGTATTATTAGGGACCAGTTTTCCATTATAAAAATTGTTTTAACATATTTTCTTCCTCTGTGAATTTCTGTTTAAAAATGTCCAGAATTTAGAGTTGCTCTTTGGCAAAGCTCTCTTTAAAGACTGCTAACAGTTCTGACCCCTGAAAAAAAAAAACTCTATGGAGATTCCATGGAGCTTTACCATTGGCCATACTCGTCACTGCTCTGTACAGTTCAGACAATAACAATGGTTGCTCAAGTTTTGCATTTATTTCAGTTGGTACTTTCAGAAGACTTTCAAAAAACTTCTGTGCAACATTACAATCTTCTTTACATTCAGAGGCATAAAGATTTTAATAAAAATCAACAGCTCTCTTACGAATCTCAGGAGGCTCTACCAAATCATTCCCATTATCATCCCGTAAGGAATTAATTAATCTACTTTGGCCATTTTTTTGTTCAAGACAACTGATTGGTGCATCCATCTCGTTTAAATTCTGAAAACAAGACCGCATTAATGCTCCTTGCCCTTTGATTCCCAACAGATCTGTTTTTCTTTTTAATAGATTTACAAATCCAATTCCAAACAAGTTGGGACACTGAATGCAATGATGTGGAAGTTTCATATTTAAATATTTTATTCAGAACACAACATAGATGACATGGCAAATGTTTAAACTGAGAAAAAGTCAGGTCTTTGTCGCATCTTCCTCTTTATGATGCGCCAAATGTTTTCTATGGGTGAAAGATCTGGACTGCAGGCTGGCCATTTCAGTACCCGGATCCTTCTACGCAGCCATGATGTTGTAATTGATGCAGTATGTGGTCTGGCATTGTCATGTTGGAAAATGCAAGGTCTTCCCTGAAAGAGACGATGTCTGGATGGGAGCATATGTTGTTCTAGAACTTGGATATACCTTTTCGGCATTGATGGTGCCTTTCCAGATGTGTAAGCTGCCCATGCCACACGCACTCATGCAACCCCATCCCATCAGAGATGCAGGCTTCTGAACTGAGCACTGAGAACAACTTGGGTTGTCCTCGTCCTCTTTAGTCCGGACGACATGGTGTCCCAGTTTTCCAAAAAGAACTTCAAATTTTGATTTGTCTGACCACAGAACAGTTTTCCACTTTGCCACAGTCCATTTTAAATGAGCCTTGGCCCAGAGAAAATGCCTGCGCTTCTGGATCATGTTTTGTGCAATTTTTCTCTGAGAAACTCCTTTCTGATATTGCTCCAGTATTTTTGGCCGCAGCATTGGGGGAATTGGTGATCCTCTGCCCATCTTGACTTCTGAGAGACACTGCCACTCTGAGAGGCTCTTTTTATACCCAATCATGTTGCCAATTGACCTAATAAGTTGCAAATTGTTCCTCCAGCTGTTCCTTATATGTACATTTAACTTTTCCGGCCTCTTATTGCTACCTGTCCCAACTTTTTTGGAATGTGTACATGAAATCCAAAATGAGCCAATATTTGACATGACATTTCAAAATGTCTCACTTTCAACATTTGATATGTTATCTATATTCTATTGTGAATAAAATATAAGTTTATGAGATTTGTAAATAATTGCATTCCTTTTTTATTCACAAATTGTACAGCGTCCCAACTTTTTTGGAATCTGGTTTGTAAAAGACTTTGATCTTGAGTGGAATCACTTAAAAACTTAAGTTCAATTATTTCAGATTAATTATTCCTCAGTTAATTTAACAATACTCCTGGAGGTATTAAGAGTGTATTGCTTACAAAATTGTTGAATCTGAACTTTTCCCACATCCCAGCATTGTTGAGTTGATTCAAATTTCTGTAAAATCATTTTCCATTGGTCCCAAAAAAACGAGTTTCTTGAAACAAGTATCATTTAACAATGAAACATTAAAATGCCAATAAGCACTCTTTGCTTTGACAGAATTAATAAAGACAACTCCACAAACCAAACCATGATCTGAAAAAATAACTGGAGTTATAGCACAGGATTTAAAAATCTGTTAATGATGTTTATAACAATATATTCGATCAATTCTTGCCATGGAAATAGAGTTGTCTCGATAATGTGCACAAGAATATTTTCTAAAATCTCCAGCTAAAAAAAGAAAATCAGCAGACTTCTTAAAAAAAAAAAAAAAAAAAAAAAAAAAAAAAAAAAAAAAAAGCACCCTTTCTTTTGCATTAACAGGAGCATATACATTAATCAAAATCACTTTTCTTTCATATTTTACAATGACTTTAATAAGCTTTCCTGCTGTTACAACTCAGGGTGTGCCGGAAGGAAACGGAATTCAAATAAAGATGGGTTTTAATATAAACATCGGTGAGATACAAACAGCAACACTGGTAACATAAATGAGAACAGACAGGGAGTGCTCGGAAGTGTGAACAATATAAAGGGAGTGCTAACGATGAGGGCCAGGTGTAGGGAATCCAGGGAGAGCGGGGAAAGATGATGAGGGAGTGCAATCAGGTGTGAGAGATGGAGGATTCTGGGAAATGACAGTTCGGGACAGGAGTGGATTGTAACACCTGCTATGACTTCTTCTATTTCATATGACAGAGGTATAAAAGATCTTGAAAAAAGAATGGCTACTCCAGCACTGACAGAAATTTTATGACTCATTATAACAGTGCCATCCCATTCCCTCTGCCAATCAACTTCATTCTCAATACATGAATGAGTTCCTTGTACAAAAGAAATGTCAATATTCTTTCATTTCATCAACTAAATAAACTCTTTTCTTAGCCTCTCGTGCTCCATTTAAGTTGAGTGAGGAAATCTTAAACTCAAAAAAAGTTATGACTATCAATACAACCCTCACAACATAACGTTGCCATGCATCATTGTGATCCAATTCTTCCTGTGTTATTTGTACTCATGCTTTCTCCACCAATTTCTTGAGATGATAAACTTCAGTGAGGCTATCTCCTCCCACATTTTTCATTATCACTTTCGCGGACATCCACATTTCTAATCCCTTTTGTTACTTTTAAGAAGCTATGGAATTGTTCTAAATCGTACTTCTCTTTTGCATTTATCATGATCTGAGTGGAATTTTTTTGGAATTTTTTTCAGATTCTGATGTGTAAATAAAATAAAATAAAATCACCTTTATTTATATAGCATTTTTTACAAGTCCAATTGTTTCAAAGCAGCTTCACAGTGTTATAAATAACGCAACAGAATTTGATTCGGCTGTACAGCCGTTCTGGTGAAAACGGTGATCCAGCTAATTTCAATTATCATATAGTGTCAATGCAAGTAGATCGGTAATATAGTTGAAATTTCGACCGCCTGCAGTTGATTTTGATATTCTAGGGATTATCAACTGGCCAGATTTTTGAGACCGCAATAGACGTGATGGAGTATAATGCATTAAGAGCTTGCTCAAGTACTGGGGAGCTAAACCACTTAGTGCTTTGCAAGTAATAAACAAGATTTTAAAATATATATGATGTTTAATAGTGTTGTATACGATGTATACAATGTTTAATAGGCAGTGTTGACAGAACCGGGCTAATATGGTCATACTTCCTGGTTCTAGTAAGAGCTTGAGCTGCTGCATTTTGGACCAGCTGGAGTTTGTTTATTAAGCGAGCAGGGCAACCACCCAGTAAAGCATTACAATAATCTAGCCTTGAGGTCATGAACGCATGAATTAACTGTTCAGCATTTTGCATTGAAAGCATGTGCCGTAATTTAGATATATTTTTAAGATGGCAGAATGCAGTTTTACAGATGCTAGAAACGTGGCTTTCAAATGAAAGATTGGTATCAAAGAGCACACCCAGGTTCAAAGCAATCTTTAGTGGTGGCAGTGACAGTCCTGCCATATTTGAAGCGAGGGGACAGCTTTGCAGCCTTAGCTAAATTAAGTATACATTAAAATAGGTAATGATCTGAGATGTCGTCACTCTGCTGCAGAATTTCAACGGTATCAACATTTATTCCATGTGACAGTATTAGGTCTAAAGTATGATTATGGCGATGAGTGGGTCCTGACACGTGTTGCCTTACTCCAATAGAGTTTAGAATGTCTCTAAATGCTAATCCCAATGCGTCTTTTTCATTGTCTATATGGATATTAAAATCACCAACAATTAGTACTTTATCTGCAGCCAGTACTAACTCTGATGGAAAATCAGTAAATTATTTAATAAAGTCTGTATTGTGCCCTGGTGGCCTGTATACAGTAGCCAACACAAATGTCAAACGGGATTTATCAATTACACTACATAATGCTACATAAAGCACCAAAACTTCAAAAGAATTATATTTGAAACTAGACTTCTGAGTAATACTGAAGATATTATTATAAATTACAGCAACCCCTCCCCCTTTACCTTTCAGACGCGGCTTGTGTTTATAACAATAATCTTGTGGGGTGGACTCATTTAAAGTAATGTAGTCGTCAGGTTTTAGCCAGGTTTCTGTCAAACACAGCACATCTAGATTATTATCTGTAATCATATTATTAACAGTAAGCGCTTTTGGGGAAAGGGATCGAATATTCAGCAACCCGAGCTTTATCATTTGATTATCTGTATTATATCTGTTGTTTATTTGTTGGACATCAATTAAGTTTTTACTGTTGAATGGTTTTGATGTTTTTTTGTATTTACTAATTCGGGGAACAGACACAGTCTCTATGTGATAATATCTAGGTGAAAGAGTCTCTATGTGTTGGGATTTATCTGATTCTGGTGACGTGAGACAGCTAGCAGACGGTCGGTTTAGCCAGTTTGTCTGCTTCCTGTCCTGGGCCCTAGTTAGTCAAGGTTTAGCTCTAAGACTATGTGCAAAATTACTAGAGAGAAGTGCGGATGGATCCAAGAAGGATGGATGCCATCCTTCTTCAACAGATCAGGTCTGCCCCAAAAGCTTTTCCAATTGTCTATGAACACTATGTTATTTTTCGGACACCACTTAGACAACCAACCAATGAGTGATGATAGTGAACATCCTTTGTCATTTTCTCTCTTACTACTTTATTTTCTTGTGCAGTAATATTAGTTTTTTTCAGTTAAATCTGCAGTACTCATTTGTATTTCACAGACATTTTGCTCAGCATTTTCTGTCACTTAATTTTCCATAACGTTAGTTGTATTACTACATTCGATTTCTTTCGTATCTGAATCCTCTTTTATTTTCAGGACAAGTTCTAACTAAGTGTCCTTCTTTTCCACAACTAAAACACTTCATTGTTTCAGTTGTGACAAAAATAACATAGTCAAACCCATCTATCTTGAATTTGAACGATACTTTCAACTCTTCAACTCCTTTCAATACCATAAACACTTGTCGTCTAAACGAAACTATGTGATTCAAAAGCGGCATAAAAAGCGGTATTTTTTTCATTACCGAAACACATACCGTATCAATTCATGTTCCAAAACATCATCCTTGATAAATGGTGGGACATTCGACAAAGGAATTTTCTTTGCTGGATTGACAAGGGGAAAAAAGTGCGGCTTTCACCACAATTCCCTGTTCAACAATCTTGTTCACTTTCTCTACTGAATCCAAGAAAAGAACCATCGCGCCATTCATTCTAGAAGCCGATTTTATGCTTGCATGCCCAATCACCTGTCCAACCGCAAGACTACACCTTAATTCCATGCCATTGGGTGAGTTGTTCAAAACCTACTCGCTCCTTCATGCTGACCGTTATGGCCAGCTACAAACAAAAAAGAAACCTACCCCCCTAACTTCCAAAAGAACGTTCTAACCAACTTTTTGAAAAAATAATCATAAAAACATGCAAAACTAACCGTGAAAGTTGGAAAAAACATAGTCGCTATCACATCCATACTCCAATCGCTCTGTCACACTCGCGCATGCACACAGAGAGAGAGAGAGAGAGAGAGAGAGAGAGAGACAGAGAGAGAGAGAGAGAGAGAGAGAGAGAGAGAGAGAGAGAGAGAGAGAGAGAGCAAACCCCCCCAGTGCCCAAGAAAGAGACCCAGAGGAAAAGAAGAGAGTCCCCAGTTACTGTTACAATCTTCTTATCCCTTCCTTGACTGAAACCCAAATGTGAGGCATTCAAACTAACCGATCAACTACAACAATCAATTACAACTTCCCCCGCTGTACTAAAGGTGTGACAAGTAGCAGACCCCAGCGTAGCCAGCCAGTTATTCTAAAATGTGTGTTCCGAGTCAGAATGTCTGTTTTTTTGTTCTGTGTGATCCCTGTGTGATTGCTGCCAATTTACCCAATAACATTTCGACACCCGGGTTGCCAGTTGGCGGAAAACACTGTGTATTGCCACCATAGAAGCCAGTAAACAAACTGGATCAGAGGTTGCAGTTGCGTCTACTTAAAGTGACAACCCATGTGAGCGTCAAGTGTGAAGAGGAGGGGCAAGGGAAAAACTGAATTTGGACAGCAGTAATATTACATACTGCACCTTAAGTAATATCAACCATCAAGTGTCATTTTTTCTTTTTTAAATAGGCTTGATTATCATAATGGATTTATTTAGAATAATGAATGTTTTGTCTAAAAAGTGAACAAATATATACTCATAAATTGTACATGAATGACATTTTTTATTTTTTTATTTTTAATTGATGCTAGATGTTCAATGACAAAAAGGGGGGAAACACCGACAAGTTCCGCATCCAAGGAGACGGGGTGACAAAAGAACCACTTAATTTGTTCTCCATTGACGAAGACACTGGGATTGTGTATGTACACCGGCCCATCGACCGCGAATTGAATCCCATCTTCCATGTAAGATCTCACATGTGGCAAAGCAAGATTTCAAGGCGGGATTTGATATGACAGTAATGCTAACAAAATAATACAGCGGGATTCAAAGAATGGACGGATTCAGTTTATGTTGATGTAGTTCAGAGTGGCATTTTGATTCTTTTGTAGGTGGACTTTGACGTGCTGGACAGGCAGACTGGCGTAGCGGTGGACAAAACGCTGTCATTTAATGTGGAAATAAAGGACATGAATGACAATCAACCTGTGTTCAAGCCGGACATTATCCGTACAGCAATTGCTGAGAACACTCCTGAAGGTTCAGAGAACACGTATTACTGCATACATGAAGATAAAGTGTAGTTTTGTCTGTTAAAATGCTTTTGTCTTTCATATAAACTGTTACCATTAAATGCCAAGCAGAGATATGTTCTCTTTTTGAACTATCATTGTTTGAACAGGCACTCCGCTGGCAACATTACAAGCTCATGACAATGATCAGATGGATACTCCTAATTCCCAGTTCACCATGAGGATGGTGTCACAAGAACCTGCCTCACCAAAAATTTCCCTGAAGGACATGACTGGGACCACAGAAATCAAACAGCTCACCTTCACGGGATGCTTTGATTATGATGTGAGTAACTAATGGCAAGGCAAATGTATGTTTTGAGAATTTTCCAGTATTTTTAATCTCTTGTCTCTTTTGTATTTTAGAAAGCAAAAACATATAAAGTGCTAGTTGAAGCAAAGGATAAAGGGTCACCTGCATTGTCTTCAACTGCAACTGTTTTTCTGGACATCACAAATTCCAACACCCATCTACCAGAATTCACTTCTGCCCAGGTGAGTCAGGCTAGACTTTTTTAGATTGATGTGCAAAAAAAGAGTGTAAACACTGTGACCAGGGTTTCCAGCAGCCCGTACCATGATGGTAATTGAACAAACTCAGGGTTACGGGATTCATTTCAAGTGGACAAGACCAATCCAATCCAATCATGCTTTGCTGTTACCATTATGCTGGTCATCAACGTTCTCTGTTAACTCAGGCCTTGATCCTAAATTCATGGAACGTGTGCACATAAAAGCATGACATCAGTAGTGAACAGCCAATCACATGCTGTAAAACGTGTGCAACGTTTTGTTATGGTTTACGAGTTGAACAACATGTTTCCTGGAATAAGTGTGAAACAGGGTTTTCTCTTGTTTGTTGGGTGTGTCAATAATGTCAGCCCAATCAGCAGCAATGTATATAAACCATACGGTATTAAAGAGACAGCTCGCACAATGGGTCCAAGTAAAGTCGTTTATAAATGTGGCCACTGCAGCTTGGAATATGCAACAATTGAAAATATTAGAAGACATGTTTGTCTTTTCATCCAGAAATGCGATGCAAATGTTGTATTAAACACGTATTTATACCGATCTCAGATATCAGGCTTATGCATCATCAGAACAGGGTGTTCAACGCACCACCGTTTCCGTTTAAAAATTTGTCCAATTTCAGTTTGAGATCTCTCACCCAGAACAAAACTTGGCCCGGAGCAGGTTAGCCGTGGAGCGCAAGTTATTATGGCAATAAACACAACTAAAAGCCAAACTAGTTTCATGGTGCCTAAAACCCATGGTGTAAAACTAAACTGAATCATACCTGGCTATCCACCTAAACTGTATATGCCCTAGGTCAGCAAAACAAAACAAAGAAAAAAAAAAAAAACCTAGCCCAGTGACCCTATTTTGAATATCAAAACTCAAAATATGCCACTCCTATTCCTAAAATACATATTTTACAGTCACTGTTATGCGTTATACAACAATTTCAACTTGAAAATCACTATGTAGTAGTAATCATAAACACAGCCTGTTTTCATAAAGGAGGAGCTCAAAGGTTTCCAGATCCCCTCAATCATAAAACTCATCATCTATCTAGCACAGTTTTATCATTGGTAGAATAAAAAATTGGTACATTTCAATACAAGCATTTCAGTCAAATACAATACATACAATATGAAAACCTGCAAGAAAACTGCAAAAAATAGCCAGTTTCTGCAGGGAAACCGAGGACTTGGCAATCATGACTGTGTGGTGTTGTCAAAACATTACAGTTTGCCTTCTGATATAGCAACATCGGGTCAGCCAATGGCATGAGTTTAGGGCAGAACAGTGTGTTTGGCTGACCAATGACAGAAGGGAAGTGTGTTTAGGAAACCTGTTTGTAAACAGTCAACTGGGTGCTTGTTACGGCAGACAGCATAGCAACTCACTCAAAACCAATCAGAATTCCTCAGCAACCACTGACGGCAGAAGGTCTGGACTCCATCGCAGCTTTCATTGATCAAGGACCGCTCAAGCGGATGTTTGACTGACATGTAATGCAACCAGTCACAGTTCGCTTTGTTCCACGTCATGTTTAGGGGCGTGATCATGTAAAGTCGATGTCCCTGCAATAACATCTATTACACCGGCGTGTATCTATAAATTATTAATTCAAGAATGTTGTGCAAGTTTACTGCAACAATGTAGCCAGCATCCTGGTATGCGCTCGTTGTCACAGTTGTAAACACAACAGCGTTCTTCTTCCACAAAGGAAGCATTTGTGGCGTGGCATTCGTTTCCGAGTGGGCCGTTAAAGAACGCAACACACACGTCTCGCAGACATCCTGTAGAATTCAACCAATCAGGTGATGACTTCAAAATTCCTGAAGTGATTCCAGATAAGTGTGTGTGGGCGTGACGTCTGAGGCTGAGACTAGCAACCACATAGCAACACTTTTTGTATGGGAAAACACCACTGACATTTTCTTCAGAAAATGCAAAAGATCAAGCAATTAAAAAAAAAAAAAAAATGTAATAGTACTAATTGATGCTGCACTAGTGGTGCAGAGATTACACACTTTACCCTAACTAAATAGTAGGCTTTATTGAGTCATTTGGTAACAAAGCTTGTGTGTGATATGATATACATTAATGCATCTGTGTGAAACAGTACAACACTGAAGTGATGGAAATGGAATCAAACAAGGAGATCCTAAGAATTGGCGTCAAAGACAAGGACACACCGAACACGCCTGCATCAAGAGTGGTGTTCTCCATCCTGAAGGGCAACGAAGATGGAAATTATCAGATCGAGACGGACCCCCAAACCAATGAAGGTGTGCTGTCTGTTATCAAGGTAAATGCCACTATTCCCTTTAATATTTTGTTCAATTATAAGAAAAAATGTATCAGGTGTATTCAAAGAGAATCAAGTTGTCACCTCTGTTTATATAGCACTTTAAACCAGTAATGATCAGTGGAGCAAAGATAATTAAATTCTGCTGTAAAGCAACACTAGAAAGGCATTAGAGTCATTGTTCAGTTGAAATCAGTTCAGTGTTGATTTAGTTCAGTTCAATAATAACAAGAAAACAGGGATGTCATCATCCAGCTCGGTTCAGTTCTCATCCGATTAGTGACCATGCAGTCAAATCAATAATATTTCAGAATATTAAGTCATATAGAAGTCATCACTGGGAGCTGGTTTACACAACTACTTATTACAGTATACAGTATATTACAGTTATTACAGTTTTTTTTTTTTTTTTTTGCCATGCATGTTAGTTTCACAATGTGTTGACCAAAATGGACAGCCTGTGGTTTTGTGGGCTCACAATATAAATGTGTTTCACAGGGGAAGAATTTTGAGAAAACTGAGATCACAGAACTGGAGATAGCAGTCGAGAACGAGGAGAAATTATTTCAGTGTGTTGATGGAAAGGTCCAAACAGGCTCCACACCAAAGCTTAACACTGTCAAAGTGGCAGTGAAAGTCATTGATGTGAATGATCCCCCTGTATTTAAGAAGACTGTTGAAACGATTTACCGAAATGAAAATGGAAATCCAGGAGATGTGTTGTTTGTACCTGAAGTCAAAGATGAAGACTCGGATGTAAGCAAAATCAGGTGTGGTTGAGCTGTGTATCATTTAAACTTTTAATTTTTGTGGATTTTTTTATCCCACTTTTTACTTTCATCATACTATAATATAATTGTGTAAATGTTTTTGGTTCGTAAGATTTTCAAAGTTATGATTTTAAATGTTAAGTCTCTTATACTCATCAAGGCTGCAAAATACAGTTATATACAGAAAATACAGTAAAAACATTAATATTGCAAAATATTATTACAATTTAAAATTACTATTTTCTATTTTAATTACATGTAATATTGTAATTTATTCATGTGATCAAAGCTGAATTTTCAGCATCATTTCTCCAGTCTTCAGTGTCACAATAATTCTGAAATGCAGATTTGGAGATTTCTTATTATAATCAATGTCGAAAACAGTTCTGGGTCACATTTTAGAGTAGGGTCCAATTCTCAATATTAACTATTAACTATGAATTGTCCTCAATAAACTCCTAATTATTACTGCTTACTGATAGTTAGTAAAGTAGTTAAGTTTAGGTATTGGGCAGACATTAATATGTGCTTTATACGTACTAATAAACAGCCAATACCATAGTAATATGCATGGTAATAAGCAACTAGTTAATAGTGAGAATTAGACCCTAAACTAAAGTGTTACCCAGTTGTGCTGCTTCATATGTTTGTGGAAACTGTGATGCATCTTTTTTAATTATCAATTCTAAAATAGCATTATTTTGTGACAATGTATGAAAATGTAAAAGTGATTATTGTCACTTTTGATCATTTTTATTCATCCTTGATATACTTAATAATAGTGAATACTGATCATGAGTAGAAAGTAAAGCAGAAGTATTATACTATCTGTATATATGTATGTAGGTATGAGCTAGTACAAGACCCAGCCAAATGGGTGAGTGTTGACCCGAAGACAGGAAAGATCACCACAGTTCAGAAGATGGACCGGGAGTCGTCATTTATCAAAAATGGCACCTACACTGTTGTAGTACAGGCTATAGATGACGGTAAGCAAGTATCTGTTCTCAGTATGTTCAAACAATCTGAACACTATTCCAAATGTGAACTACAACAACATACGAATGGAATACTAACTTACAGAATAGTGCATAGTAGGGAGCCTCTACGGGGGCATACTGTATTGTGATGATAAAAAAAAAATCCATTAAAACTTTTGCAGTACCTTGAGAAACTTTGCATTTGCAAACTGAAATAAAACATGACATAAACATGAGCACTTGAATGTGACCATAAAGAGACTTGACAAAACTCTCCAACAGCAGGATTACAATAGCAAAGCTAATCAAGAGACTAAGAAAACATTTGAAATCTAGGGGCAAGAAAGAAAACTACATATACCAGTAGTTCTCCAACTTTTTTGGTTGTGCCCCCTTTTAAACCTTTAAAAATTGGCATTTTGCAAGTAAACGCTCTTTCTCGAGCTCTCAAGTTTCTCGGGAGAATGTGAGAGTCGAGAGTATTGCATTATGGAATACAGTATTATATATATATATATATATATATATATATATATATATATATATATATATATATATATATATATATATATATATATATACACACACACCGATCAGGCATAACATATTATAAAAAAATATATATTATGACCACTGTCAGGTGAAGTGAATAACACTCATTATCTCTTCATCAAGGCACCTGTTAGTGGGTAGGATATATTAGGCAGCAAGTGAACATTTTGTGAACATCTCCAAAATTGCAGCTCTTGTGGGGTGTTCCCGGTCTGCAGTGGTCAGGATCTATCAAAAGTGCTCCAAGGAAGGGACAGTGGTGAACCGGCCACAGGGTCATGGGCGGCCGAGGCTCATTGATGCACGTGGGGGACCGAAGTCTGGCCTGTGTGGTTGATCAAACAGACGAGCTACTGTAGCTCAAATTGCTCAATAAGTTCATGCTGGTTCTGACAGAAAGGTGTCAGAATACACAGTGCATCTCAGTTTGTTGTGTATGGGGCTGCATAGCTGCAAACCAGTCAGGGTGCCCATGCTGACCCCTGTCCACTGAAAGAGCCAAAAGTGGGCACGTGAGCATCAGAACTGGACCACGGAGTAATGGAAGGAGTCCTGGACTGATGAATCACGTTCTCTTTTACATTGATGGCCGGGTGTGTGTACGTCGCTTACCTGGGGAACACATGGCACCAGGATGCACTATGGGAAGAAGGCAAGCTGGTAGAGGCAGTGTGATGCTTTGGGCAATGTTCTGCTGGGAAACCTTGGGTCCTACCATCCATGTGGTATTTCCTGGTGGCTGTGGCCTCTTTCAGCAGGATAATGCGCCCTGACACAAAGCAAAAATGGTTCAGGAATGGTTTGCAAGCACAACAGCGAGTTTGAGGTGTTGACTTGGCCTCCAAATTCCCCAGATCTCAATCCAGTCGAGCATCTGTGGGATGTGCTGAACAAACAAGTCTGATCCATGGAGGTCCCACCTCGCAATTTACTGGACTTAAAGGATCTGCTGCTAACATCTTGGTGCCAGCACAATATTTGTCATAATGTTATGCCTGATCGTGTATATATATATATATATATATATATATATATATATATATATATATATATATATATATATATATATATATATATATATATATATATATTTTTTTTTTTTTTTTTTTTTTTTTATGAAGAAGTATTTTGTCATTCTTAAAATTCCTCATTTAATCTCTGTACGCAATTTTTTTTTTTTTTTTTTTTTACATTCTGTTCACAGGACAGCCTCCAGCTACAGGTACATGTACTGTAGTAGTCTACGTGGGTGATGTGAATGATAATGCCCCCTATCTCACCTCCAAAAACATGGTCTTGTGTGGGAACAAGGTCGACCGTGTCAGTGTGACACCAGCAGACAATGACGGTCCTCCATTTTCAAGTCCTTTTACCTTCTCTCTGGGAGGAGAAGAAGAGCTTAAGAAACTCTGGAAGCTGGAGCCCACCACAGGTCAGTCACATATATTTACTTCATTTTAGGGATGTCCCAATCAAGTTTTTTGTGCCCCCGATTCGAGTCATTGAATATAGAGTATCTGCCCATACAGAGTCCCAGTTCGATACTTGTATTTACCTACTGCTTGGTGCACATTTTAAGTGCATTAAAGTTATTAAAATCAATGTAATGCATACAAGGATGTGCAGAAAGTTTCTCAGAGGCAGGGGCTCAATTGAAAATTAAAGGGAGCATCTGTCACTACAAAGTAATTCCAATATAACAATTGGTACATGTATATAAAGACATTGGTGGATGTAAACATCTGTTACAATGGGAGACATTTTAAACAGACTGTGTGGACACATTTATGAATATAAACTTCTTATATTTTATAAGCTTTGTGTTTTTTACTTGTCAGTCAAGTCTGAAGCAAACCATACTGTAAACATGGAAGCTTGAACATGCGCGTGTGGTGCACTTGAAGAGACCTGGGCTGTGTTTAACTCTACTTTTAGACATATGTTCGCAAACTTCCCTAAGCACTTCCCCTCGGGGGAACCCCCACTGCCATTTTGAAGTGCGTTCAACTTTGAGGGAAGTTTATTAGGACAGACCCTTGACCCCTCCATGGCAGACGATTGTGACGTCACAGCAGATTGTGCTTAATTTACCCCCACCCCACACAATTCTAGTGTATGAGATTAGAGTTATTTTGACTTTTAACAAGCATACTACTTGTAGCTACCTTAAGCTGACTGTTATAGTTTATTGTATTGTTATCATTTTCGTGTGTAATTTGTTATATTTTCTCCAGCAACCCAAGCATACATACAGGCCTATTAAATGGTGTGTAAAAAAATTCAGAAGGAAATAAACTGTAAATAATTAATCGGCTCCATATCGGATTCCAAGTGATCAAGGGCTTAGGCCAGGTGTTCCATTTACACACATTGCAAGGGTTCCACCAGTAGTGGGCACTCGTGCAACGTAAACAATAACGTACATCCAAGTGAACGAGACGGAGGGAAGTTACAGAGGTCAGACCTTATATTGACAAGAAGTGAAAGCCAATAGAACGTTCCATTGCAACACCAGCGCCCAGCAGTAGCCATACCCTTCTGCCATTTTAGGGTGAAAGCGACTCGGCATTCCACTAGCTTCTTGCTGTCACGATGGCAATATCAGCTGCTTTATATGCAATATATATTTCAGACCTAGTGGAGTAATAGTAATTAATAATAGTAACAGTAAATGTGTATATTTCTATCAAATGGAAATACTCAAAGTAGGCTAAAACTACCTCAAATGTGTACTTAATGGTTGGATTCCACAACAAGGTTTCATAAAATTTATTGAAGACTTAATCTGAGAAATGTTCTTTTGCACTTCTGATTTGGCTGTGAGATTTCTACACTTTTGTGAATAATTACCTGTCAGGGTCTTTGGGAAAATTAAGAAAGACAAGATGTGTACTGTCACACTGATTTTTGCAGTTTTTGCAGTAGATTGCCCAACATTGCGTTTTTTTAAATTATTATTATTATTCAAGTTTCGTTGTCATTCTGTCTGTTTCTGTGTATCTGTACTGTTGTTAAGTTGGCATTTTCACCCCAAAATGGCGGCCGTGCTACCGAAGCGCCACCTAGTGGCTGTTACCAAAAAAAGCATCAGCGTTTCGCCTCTTGTCTTCTATACTCTTTGACAGAGGGAAGGGCATACAAAGACTGGACTTAAACGCAGCTGTACTTCATGCACAAACATTAAGCTTCTTATTTTCTTTTTAATGGCAGTTGGCCAACCCACTTGAAAGTGCATACCGCCACCTACTGTATGACATCTGCATGACAGAAGACGTAAAATAAAGGATCGGGCTTGGGATACCGATCAGTTAAAAAAAGTGATAAATCGGCCACGATGTTGATCCTTGAGATCGGCTCAGGATCGTCTACATTTATGTACATTTATGTGAGAATTTATGTTTTTTCTTAGATTTTTTATTTTATTTTTATCTAACATAATTTAGTGAGGTGTATGCTGTAAGATCTCACATAGTTTGACACCAGTGTTATTTTAATATAATTGATTATGGTTTTTATCAATATTTTGAAAGAGTTTTTTTTTTTGTTTTCCGCTTCTCATTTAAATTTTCTTTGCAAGTACCACTATTACTATTTCTGACATACTTCTTCTTCTATTTCCTTTCGTACAAATTTGTTCATTTGTCCCATGACCCATGAATGAGGTGACAAATCGTTTGGCTTATTGAGGACAACACTGCTATGACATTTATAAGTGATCGGGTGTAGATTTTCATCCAGCAGGAGAAAAATTCTCTAAACTTAACATTGGACAGAGCTTTGTGACATTATATCTCTGCATCAGAATGCCATAGAGGCTTGTTTTCAGCTTCCATTTGGAAGTAGCCAAGTGGAAGTAGCCACGCCCTAGCCACCAGTTACAGCTCCCTTAAAAACACCCCATAGATGTCCATTGAATACAAATGAGATGGATTTATCTGGATCAGAAAAATATAAAGACATGGGGAGTCTTTTGACTCAGACTACTTGGAAGTCTTTTGACTCAGACTTCCAAGTAGTCTTGAATTATCATTCTCCCGAGCAATGAGTTAATCTGAATCTAGCAACCACATAGCAAAATAAACAAGCCATATCTCAGCATCAGAACATGGACATAGACATGGGAGTTGGCTCTCTAGCAATAACACAGAAAGTACACACCTAGTACACGCCAAAAAAAAAAAAAAACATTCAAAGCCTTTTTTATCAGATTGAATTGAATAGTCTGTTGATTAAGGATTGTTAAATTATTCAATTAAAATATGTAAGGATTATTTAATTCAATTTGATGGAATTTTACTATTAATTGAAATGCATAAATCTTAAAAAAAAGACTTAAAAAGCGCACTGCATTGAGCGTCACAACAGCGTTGCTCTCTATTTGAGCGTGTTTGTCTAGAGTCTACGTCTAAAATAACGAACTTGAGCGCGCAAAAGACGCAACATACAAGGCCCTTAGTCTTTAACTAAGGTTAAAGACTAAGTTTTTTTCAAAATTGTTCCCCTAACCCTTGGTTAGATCAGTGTAGCAGTCAATAAACGGGACAAGTTAGGTCACGTACAGGACGTCCCGGCTAATATGGGACTGTTGGCAACCCTACTTTATGCTGTATTTAATATTATAGAACATATAAATATCCTCATGTCATACGTGCATCTTTATTTAGAAAGGTTGCTCACCTATTTCATATTTCAACATGTTTCCGTTGATTTCACACATTTTAGTCTGGCAATAGTTCAACTAGCAGCCTACAATGTGAAGTTCATGTATCAATAATGCTAATATAAGTGAGAAGAAATGTTTTACCTTAAAAATTCTCATTTTAAAATCGCGTTCTGTTTCTTCTGAGGTAAATTCAAGGTAAACTCACAGCGTGTCTTCCAAACTCGATGAAAAGCAGATGATGAAGCGTTTACATGTCCGCGTTCCTTCACGTGGACGATTAGCGTGTGAATCGCTTTGTGCGTGTGGGTGCGGTCACATTAAAAATAATGAGGCGATGCTTAATGATCGCTGTTTTCATACTGATTACATATACAGAGAATATTTGTTTTTTATATAAATTACTTCATTTAAAAGACATTCCAAGCTTTATAAAGAGATATCTGTCCTGTGTGTGTGTGGCAAGTATTCGCTGAGTTACAATTCATTTTCTGACGCATTTCAGGGTTGACTTCACGGGGAGATAGACGGGAGAACGCGCATCCTGTTTGTTTTCTTTATTTTGTGAAAAGCACAACATTTATTTTTTATTTTGTAAAGACATATCGTTCATGTCTGTGAGGCCAACAATGACTATAGTATTTTAAGTTGTTTTACACCATCATGAGGAAAAATCCAGCAAAACACGTGGGCGCGTTCATTGGGTTAAAAGATTATTCCCTTTAATCATTTCAAACAGTCTTATGTCATTGACCTTAATAACCTAACATGACACACTGCCCACCAATTATGTCTTTCTCTTTTTTATGGTTTTAGTTAACTATAATAACCCTGTTTCACACTATCATTAACATTTTGCTGGGTTTATACCGTAGGAGCAAACACCTCTCTGATAAGTTTGACGACTCTGCCATATGGAAACTACTCAGTTCCTCTGAAGATGCAGGATCAACAAGCGCTGCAGTCAGAAGAGGTTCTGGAGGTGGTTGTGTGTGAATGTACAGGAGGAAACGTGTGTCGTGGGCGTCTTCCTTTCTCCTCAAGGCTGGGTCCAGCAGCCATCGGTCTCCTGTTTGCCGGACTTCTCCTTTTTGGCCGTGAGTTTTCAGACTAAATAACAACATCCACTAATAGTCCATCATAGTCGAAGCAATGTGCAGTTCATATAATATCACTTACTCTTACTGTATTTTTATTAAATCTTTTCAATGCATGTTATGTGCATAGTATAATGACACACCTTGTTGTTTTTTGCAGTTCTACTCCTCTGTTGTTTTCTCTGTGACTGTCAAAGCAAGAGCTTTCAACACATTCCTCTGAACCTGCAGGATGAGGGTAACCAAACCCTTGTCAAATACAACGAGGAGGGAGGAGGCTCAATCTTTAAGGTATGTGAAACTGGTCTTGTTCAATGTTCAAAGTTTACATCTTTAGTATAAGGCGGTAAAAACTTTCAGCCGTGTTCTCCATTTCTTAATAAGAAGTATGATTTGGTATTGGCTGTCCCTTATTTACGTGGCTTGTGCTACAAAAATGCTACTGCATTACTATATGTACATAGTATATATAACAAAAATATAACTTGTGGTGTTTTTGAATTAGACTGATTTGTGAATGTGTTTGGATTCAAAGCATTATCAGATTATTTAAGATAATCATTTTAGTATAAATCTAATAAGCATTAATTATTTTAGTTATTAATATGTTTTTTTTTTTCATTAAGCTTATTACTTAAGCTCATTTTATTAATGCACTCTGTAGTAATGACATCAAAATCAACCACTGAAAAATCTATTTAGTTTGATCTATTTAGGTTACTTGCATGGACGAACATTTCTGATTTAAGGACGATAACTATAAATATAACATTAAAGATATAGTTCTAAAAATCTTTCTCAATATTAAAGAGTAGTTCACACCAAAGCTATAATGATAACAGCACAGAGAAACAATGTAGTTGGAATCCGCTGGTGTGGGGGCACTAATATACACTCACCTAAAGGATTATTAGGAACACCATACTAATACTGTGTTTGATCCCCTTTCGCCTTCAGAACTGCCTTAATTCTACGTGGCATTGATTCAACAAGGTGCTGAAAGCATTCTTTAGAAATGTTGGCCCATATTGATAGGATAGCATCTTGCAGTTGATGGAGATTTGTGGGATGCACATCCAGGGCACGAAGCTCCCATTCCACCACATCCCAAAGATCAAATCAAATCAAATCACCTTTATTTATATAGCGCTTTTAACAAGTCCAATTGTTTCAAAGCAGCTTCACATTGTTAAAAGTAAAATAATGCAACAGAATTTGTACAGCCGTTCTGGTGAAACGGTGATGTTATCCAGCTAATTTCAAGTATCATATAGTGTCAATGCGGGCAGATCGGTAATATAGAAGAAATTTAGGTGTCCCCAACTGAGCAAGCCAAAAGCCAGAGGCAACGGTGGCAAGGAACCAAAACTCCTTCAGGGTCAGAATGGAGAAAAAAACCTTGGGAGAAACCAGGCTCAGTCGGGGTGCCAGTTCTCCTCTGGCCGACGAACAAACAGTGTATGATTATAATTCTGGCAACATAGCAGGTCTTAATTCATATTAGGCAAATAGATATTTGTTAGATTATTCGAGAGATTGGAGTCGTCACGCCGAAGACGGGTTTAATGAGGATGTCGTGTCGATGCAGCCGATGTCATACAAGATGCTCTATTGGGTTGAGATCTGGTGACTGTGGGGGCCATTTTAATACAGTGAACTCATTGTCATGTTCAAGAAACCAATTTGAAATGATTCGAGCTTTGTGACATGGTGCATTATCCTGCTGGAAGTAGCCATCAGAGAATGGGTACATGGTGGTCATAAAGAGATGGACATGGTCAGAAACAATGCTCAGGTAGGCCGTGGCATTTAAACGATACCCAATTGGCACTAAGGGGCCTAAAGTGTGCCAAGAAAACATCCCCCACAACATTACACCACCACCACCAGCCTGCACAGTGGTAACAAGGCATGATGGATCCATGTTCTCATTCTGTTTATGCCAAGATTCAAGATTCAAGAGTTTTATTTGTCACATACACAGTTATATACAGAATATACAACCGGCAGTGAAATGTAAACAGGTCCGCTCCATGGACAGTGCAAATTCACAGTTAAAACACAAGGAAGAAATTATAATAGAAATAGGATAAAAAATATATATATATATATATGTAGAATTATAAATAATCGAGTCAAGTAGAGGAAAAAAAAATAATTAAAAATAAGAATAAGAAGTGGAATAAAATAATTGAGGTAGACTGTGCAGTGAGTAAACTGTAGACTTATAAATATGTGGTTAACAAATGTATAAAGAGTATAATGTGCAAACAGGTTGTTACACAGTAACAACGAGAACAGAAAGTGCAGTGCAATGTCAGCATGTTTATCCTGAAGTGAAGTCACGTGATGTTAAGTGACTGAGTTCAGGAGTCTGATGGCCTGGGGGAAGAAGCTCCTCCTGAGTCTCTCAGTTTTGGCCATCAGGCTTCGGAAGCGCTTACCAGATGGCAGCAGCGTGAAATGAGGGTTTGCAGGGTGATTAGAGTCTTTGATGATCTTAGTAGCTCTGCCTTTGCAGCGTTTGGTGTAGACGTCCTGCAGAGACGGAGAGCTGACCCTGAGATACGCTCGGATAAAGCGCATCGACTCTTTGCAGGGCTTTGCGGTCATGACTGGTGCTGTTCCCATACCACGCTGTGATGCACTGAGTTAGTACACTTTCTATCGCCCCTAAATAGAACGTTTTCAGGATAGCTGGTGAAACCCTGAATTTCCTCACCTGGCGCAGGTGGTACAGTCTTTGCCTGGCTTTTTTCACCTGTGTCTGAATGTGAGCAGTCCAGGTCAGGTCCTCGGAGATGTTTCCACCCAGGTACTTGAAGCTGCTCACTCTCTCTACTGGTGACCCGCTGATCATGAGGGGGGAGTATGTCCGTTGCTGTCTCTTCCTGAAGTCCACAATCATTTCTTTGGTCTTGCCAACATTCAGAGAGAGACAGTTGTCCTGGCACCATGATGTTAGATGCTCCACCTCGTCCAAGTATGCCATCTCATTGTTGTTGGAAATGAGGCCCAGGACAACAGTATCATCAGCAAATTTGATGATAGAGGTGGAGCTGTGTGTGGACAAACAGTCATGTGTGTAGAGAGAGTAGAGCAGGAGACTGAGGACACAGCCCTGTGGAGCTCCCATACTCAGGGTGATGGAGGTGGAGGTGGACTGGCCTATTCTCACCACCTGAGGCCTGCCAGTGAGGAAGTCCTCAATCCAGTGGCAGAGAGAAGGATCCAGGCCGAGATCCAGGAGTTTGGAGGTTAGCTTGATGGGAACTATGGTGTTAAAGGCTGAGCTATAGTCAATAAATAGCAGCCTTACGTAGTTCCCACTTTCTGCCAAATTCTGACTCTACCATCTGAATGTCTCAACAGAAATCGAGACTCATCAGACCAGGCAACATTTTTCCAGTCTTCAACTGTCCAATTTTGGTGAGCTCGTGAAAATTGTAGCCTCTTTTTCCTATTTGTAGTGGAGATGAGTGGTACCCGGTGGGGTCTTCTGCTGTTGTAGCCCATCTGCCTCAAGGTTGTGCGTGTTGTGGCTTCACAAATGCTTTGCTCCATACCTCGGTTGTAACGAGTGGTTATTTCAGTCAAAGTTGCTCTTCTATCAGCTTGAATCAGTCGGCCCATTCTCCTCTGACCTCTAGCATCAACAAGGCATTTTCACCCACAGGGCCGGCCGCATACTGGATGTTTTTCCCTTTTCACACCATTCTTTGTAAACCCTAGAAATGGTTGTGCGTGAAAATCCCAGTAACTGAGCAGATTGTGAAATACTCAGACCGGCCCATCTGGCACCAACAACCATGCCACGCTCAAAATTGCTTAAATCACCTTTCTTTCCCATTCTGACATTCAGTTTGGAGTTCAGGAGATTGTCTTGACCAGGACCACACCCCTAAATGCATTGAAGCAACTGCCATGTGATTGGTTGATTAGATAATTGCATTCATGAAAAATTGAACAGGTGCTCCTAATAATCCTTTAGGTGAGTGTAGTTATCTTTAGTTTATAGTTATCATTCTTGGTGTGAACGGGCCTTTAGATGCGTTCCTGAGTCAATACATTCTTATCCGAAAATGTGATGCTAACCATATCCCTACCCCTAAATCTAACCCTGCTCACAAATCAGAGGGAAATGATGGTGAATAATCATCCTGATGGCCTGTAATGTTTTTTTCTCTCCTCAGCCTGAATCCATGTTTGCTTCCAATATTGGTCTGACGGATGGAATGAAAATTGCATCTGCACCGGTACATAAAAGTTTTTTTTTCTCAGTAGTTTTTTTTTTTTTTTCTTTTTTTTCTGTTGCTTTTCCCATTGATTTAATGTCTGTTGGTGAAAGCCATATGATTAGACATGCATGTTGTATCCCATTTTGGCACAGTGAACAGGATCCCAAGATGAGTTGTAGCTATGTGTCGCTACATGCAGTTCATAAAACTGACACTTGAAAGCAGGTTGTTGGCTCAACTGAATGTTAGTAATATACACTTGCTTTAACAGCTGCCAAGCTTCTTTTACATGTTAGGACCTGTTAGGATGCCAGAATGTAATCAAATGATTTCATGGGCACCAATGGGAGTTCTTTCTCACAGTTTTGTGGTGACTTTTACTCCATTTCTTTTAAATTCTAATGCAAAAATGATCAAAAGTGACAGTAAAGATCATTATAATGTTACAAAAGATTTCTATTTTAAATAAATGCTGTTCTTTTGAACTTTCTATTCAACAGCAACTGTTTTAAACATTGATAATGATAATAAATATTTCAAATCATCATATCGTGACACTGAAGACTGGAGTAATGATGCTGAAAATTCAGCTTTGATCACAGGAATTAATTACATTTTACAATATATCACAATAGAAAGTATTCAAAAGTATATGCAGGGCTCAACATTTAAGCCTTTTTTAAGATCCGTAACTGTTCAGATTTGAACTGTTAAGTAACAACAGGACTAAAAGAAAGGATGTGACATTGCCTTTCAACTCATACTGCAAGTAAATAACAGCTACTAACAACTTGCATTTTACTGTTGTTCCAGCCTGAGTACATGGTTACTGATGGATACAGGAATGGAACGCTGAGAAGCCTTGCAGGGGTGAGTGTCAAATCAATGCGTGAACTGCCAAGAATGAACCTTAAATCATTCTGTTGACAAGGAAAAGCTGACTATAAGCAAATCATGCAAATCTGCAAAATGGATTTAAATATCCTCCTGGGACCCACAAATAGACTTTTTGTCCGCTGTAGTGGACATTATATTTTAGTGAATTTCTCTGATATCATACATACATACATGTAGAGAGCATTCAGGGCTTTTCAGAGATACCAAATGTTTGGAGGTTTCACCAGGACAGCAACTTCTTCTTGGTCTTTAAAAATAACTGACATTAATGTTTAGCACTCTTATAGAAAATTATATATATATATATATATATATATATATATATATATATATATATATATATATATATATATATATATATATATATATATATATATATATATTTATTTATTTATTTATTTATTTATTTATTTATTTATTTATTATTTGTTTTTATTATAATTTAAATCTGATTAATTTTCTAATTGTTTGTTATAAATGTTATGGGGATTATAATCAAAATATGACTTTCTGTTACAGAACAGGGCATTGATTTCATACATGTCCACTGTAGAAGACGTCAGGACTTAAAGCATGTTTATCAGGCATTTTGGAGACATATCAAGTGAATAGGGAAAGAAATTACATATCAATATTCATATGAAATATTAGATCTTATTATTAAAATGTTGCCAATTATTACTCCCATTATTACACTTCTTTTCTCATTACATGTTGCACTAAGAACACATTAATATGCAAATTAGATGCAGTGAATGGATAGATTGTATTGAATGGGAAAATCCAAGTATGCCCACCCGCATATTGCATAAAGTAAAATGGTATATCAAGATTCAAGATTCAAGAGTTTTATTTGTCACATACACAGTTATATACAGAATATACAACCGGCAGTGAAATGTAAACAGGTCCGCTCCATGGACAGTGCAAATTCACAGTTAAAAACACAAGGAGGAAATTATATAGAAATAGGATAAAAAAAGTACTATATATATATATATATATGTAAAATTATAAATAATCAAGTCAAGAGAAAAAAAACGTAAAAAATAAGAATAAAGTGGAATAAAATAATTGAAGTAGACTGTGCAGTGAGTAAACTGTAGACTTATAAATATGTGGTTAACAAATGTATAAAAGAGTATAATGTGCAAACAGGTTTATAACAGGTTGTTACACAGTAACAACGAGAACAGAAAGTGCAGTGCAATGTCAGTGTACCGATGCTTATCCTGAAGTGAAGTCACGTGATGTTAAGTGACTGAGTTCAGGAGTCTGATGGCCTGGGGGAAGAAGCTCCTTCTGAGTCTCTCAGTTTTGGCCATCAGGCTTCGGAAGCGCTTACCAGATGGCAGCAGCGTGAAATGAGGGTTTGCAGGGTGATTAGAGTCCTTGATGATCTTAGTAGCTCTACCTTTGCAGTGTTTGGTGTAGACGTCCTGCAGAGACGGGAGAGCTGACCCTGAGATACGCTCGGATAAGCGCACGACTCTTTGCAGGGCTTTGCGATCATGACTGGTGCTGTTCCCATACCACGCTGTGATGCACTGAGTTAATACACTTTCTATCGCCCCTAAATAGAACGTTTTCAGGATAGCTGGTGAAACCCTGAATTTCCTCAGCTGGCACAGGTGGTACAGTCTTTGCCTGGCTTTTTTCACCTGTGTCTGAATGTGAGCAGTCCAGGTCAGGTCCTCCGAGATGTTTCCACCCAGGTACTTGAAGCTGCTCACTCTCTCTACTGGTGACCCGCTGATCATGAGGGGGGAGTATGTCCGTTGCTGTCTCTTCCTGAAGTCCACAATCATTTCTTTGGTCTTGCCAACATTCAGAGAGAGACAGTTGTCCTGGCACCATGATGTTAGATGCTCCACCTCGTCCAAGTATGCCGTCTCATTGTTGTTGGAAATGAGGCCCAGGACAACAGTATCATCAGCAAATTTGATGATAGAGGTGGAGCTGTGTGTGGACAAACAGTCATGTGTATAGAGAGAGTAGAGCAGGGGACTCAGGACACAGCCCTGTGGAGCTCCCACACTCAGGGTGATGGAGGTGGAGGTGGACTGGCCTATTCTCACCACCTGAGGCCTGCCAGTGAGGAAGTCCTCAATCCAGTGGCAGAGAGAAGAATTCAGGCCGAGATCCAGGAGTTTGGAGGTTAGCTTGGTGGGAACTATGGTGTTAAAGGCTGAGCTATAGTCAATAAATAGCAGCCTTACGTAGTTCCCACTTTTGCTGTCGATGTGAGTGAGGGAGGAGTGGAGGGCATGAGAGACTGCATCTTCAGTCGATCTATTGGGACGATAGGCAAACTGAAGAGGGTCCAAAGTGTCAGGAATGTAGGCGCAAATGGTGTTTTTAATGAGTCTCTCAAAGACCTTCATGACTATAGACGTGAGAGCCACTGGACGATAGTCATTTAGGCAAGAGGGTTTACTGTTCTTAGGGACAGGGATGATGGTGGATTTTTTGAAGGAGGTGGGGACCACAGATGTAGCGAGGGACTCATTAAAGATAGATGTAAACAACCCGGTGAGCTGATCAGCACAGGACCGTAGAACACGACCTGAAATACCATCCGGCCCGGCAGCTTTCCTGACGTCCACACGCTTGAGTGCTCTCCGAATTTCATCCTCTGAGACAGAGATCACGTGATTGTTGCTGCTCTGAGTAATTTCCTCTAACGCGCCACTTGGCGGAGTCGCGTTGCTGCGGTTACAGTCAAAGCGAGCGTAGAAAGAGTTTAACTCGTTCACGAGCAATGGGTCAGCGTTCACCTCTGCAGAGGATTTAGATCCAAACGAGCAGATGGACCTCAGACCTTGCCACATGCGCCGCGAGTCGTTGAGTTGGAAATGAGACTCCACTCTGTCTTTATATCGGAGCTTTGCGGCTTTAACTGCACGCCGCAGAGCATAACAGGACGTTCTGTATTCAGTCATATTCCCTGAATGGAGGCCGGCGTTGTAAGCAGCAGTGCGTGCGTTCACTGCCGCGCTGATTGAATTGTCCACCCACGGTTTCTGATTTGAGAAGGACGTTATTGTTGTTGTTTGCGTGGCTTGCTCTGTAAGCGTGTTGATGAAGCAAAGCGCCACGTCTGTGAACTCGTTTACGTCGGCTGAACTCGCTCAGAACATGTCCCAGTCAACATCATCCAGAGCTGCCTGTAGCGCAGTCTCTGAGTGGGGTGACCAACGCTTAACTTCCCGCCTCACCGGGGGTTCCTGGAGGAGCTTTTGTTTGTATTCGGGAGTGAGGAAAATGGCGGCATGATCCGATTTGCCAAACGCTGGAAGTGACCGCGCTTTATAGGCGTTCTTAAATGGAGAGTAGCAATGATCCAGTGTGTTTGCTCCTCGTGTGGGGCAGGAGACGTGCTGGTGAAAGTTTGGCAGGACTTTCTTTAGGTTTGCTTTGTTAAAATCGCCCGCGACAATGAATGCCGCGTCGGGATGTTTGTTTATGATGCCGCTGGCAACATCATGAAGGCCAGATAAAGCCAGCGCTGTGTCTGCCTGCGGTGGGATGTAAACAGCGGTCGCGACAACCGCAGGAAACTCCCTCGGCAGATAGAATGGACGGCAAATGATTGTTAAATGTTCCAGATGAGGCGAGCAGGACCGCGAGAGAATGGTGATGTTCCTGGAATTTCTTGTTGATCATGAAGCATACTCCACCGCCTTTGGATTTACCGGCCTCGGCTGTTCTGTCCATCCGAAAAACAGAGAAGTTCTCCCGACGGCGTCACAGCTGTGTCGGGACCGCGGGCGTGAGCCATGTTTCAGACAAACAATAGATGTTACAGTCTCTCATGTCCCGTTGAAAACTTATCCTGGCTCTAAGATCGTCCATCTTATTATCCAAGGATTGAACATTTGCTAGAAGAATGCTCGGGAGAGGAGGTCTGAATGCCCTTTTCCTCAGTCTGTTACGGATACCAGCGCGTTTCCCACGGTGTTTCTTGATTCTTCGCCGTTGACTCGTCTGTCCATTGTTCAACTCGGCGTTGCGAAGAATCTCAGATGGCCACAGAGGATCGGTGAAAGTGTCCTGAAACAGTCCAGTGTAGAGGTAACCAATGTCCAAAAGAGTTTTGCTGTCATAGTAGATCAATGCAGATGATAAGTTTGTAAAAACTGAGAGTAAAAGAAAGTAAAATAGTGTCAACTACAGAGGACATATCATAACATATGAATGAAATATTATCATTTGTTTCTTATGCTCTAAACAATTTAATGACATGAAAAAATACTCAATTCAAACAACTTTTTTTTTTTTTCTGGGTCCCAGGAGGATATGGTAACAATATGGTATCAGCTTAGTTATTTTACTCTAAGTGGTACTTTTTGATAATTCTGGATAAATATTAACCTAGGATCAGATTTGTTTCCTTGAACTTTTATGCAATAGCTATGTATTTGCCTAACAGAGTGGGAGTGTATGAGTGGGAAAGAAAAATGAAATGATAAAGCATCCAAAAGCTTTCAAATGACAAAGCGAGTTGAGTCTGGTTAGTTTTCCTAGTTATTTCACCTAAAATGTGCCTAAAAAGCACTGTAAATGATGAATGACTCAATACAGAAATGAGGATGTGATTTGTGTAAAAACATGATTTTTAGAGGGTCTATCCCTATACCTAACCATCAGTGGTGCGTGAGATTATCATAAGAAAACTAATAATGAGAACAAACATGCATTCATACAATTAGCCACCAATTTGACATAATGTAAAATAGTTGCAAATTGCTATAAGATTGTGTTGGCTTTTGCTAGACGTGACATTTTTGTCTGTTTAAAACACAATTTTTAACAATTCAAAAAATTTTATAATTCTAAATATCATATGTCATGGTCATAAATCAGTGTTCTTTTGGTAATGTGAAATATTAACTTAAATGTATTCCTTCTCTCACAGTATCAGTATAGCTCTGCGGCGTTCCAGGAAATGTCCAATGGCGGAGGTGTGATGAGCATGGTGAGTGACGGCATCCATCAAACTGAGATATGAGTGAGGCAGGACAGACAGGAAGGGGAAGAGTTGTTAAAGAAAACAAAAAAAATTTAGGTTTTTGTACCTTGTATCTTGACACAAGTCACAGTGGGGTTCAAATGTCTGAGACCACATAGAAAATCTGCAAATCGAGTTCAGGGTAAAACTATGTAAAATGAAGAAGGAGTTCTCATTCTGCATTTTTTTTTAATTGTTAATCAAATGTAAATGATTGGATTTACAGACCGTAGAAATCCATTTTACAACCAAGTTTGCCATTACAGCATCATTACTCAAAAAATTCTTCTAATACTCTGATTTTGTGTTCAAGTGCCATTTTTTATTATTATCAATGCTGATATTGATCTTTTTTTCTGTGTAATGTGTCATTGCTGAATACATTTATTTCAGTCATGACAACTCTTGAAAATATTTAATTGTTATTGAATATGGCAATTTATTTATTGAATATATTAATGTATTTGGTCTTGGCAGAGTAGATCAGCTATACTGCTGCTGCAGATTAAGTATGTACTTGCTACTGCTAATAGACCCACAGACACACTGCTGTGATCATGTAAGATCTGCTGCTGCATGAATAGACATGAATTAATTCTGTAGCAGATCTGACATGTGGAGCTGGGGAGGTGGAGGGGTTCAGAGGAACTCTGGCTTACAGCAAACACTGAACTAGACTGTTTAAATGTTGAGCAAGCGATCTCATTGGCTGCAGGATCAGCAGAGGCCAATCAGTTTGTACCATGTGGTAATGATGCGATTGAGGTTCTAGAGGTTCTAGAGGTTCAATATCAACTAGATATTAATTTTAAAAAATCTTACTGACCCCAAAGATCAATATACAGTAAGTGTTAAATTTGATTATAATGGATATTTAATAATGTAGTTGTTTTTTCCTCTCTAAGCCATATCAGAGCGTGTCAACGTTCCGAAGGGAAAGCTTAAAGGTAAGCTTTTCAAATGATTCATATAAATAAAATAAAAAATAAAAAAATGGATTTTAAGAAGAAAAAAATTAACACTAATCAGCTGTAAAGGTTTTGAAACTTGTTATTGTTACATAGTCATACTTTTTAGACCATTTTTATTGTAGTAATAGCTAAACATGTTAAAAACAGAAATAAACAAGTAAAATTAAATACAATTTTAAGCAAAAAAGACAAGTTTCAACCTGTTTCAACTGAAGTCTGAATGAAGTATCACACTTGTTTTTTTTAAGAATGGAGGCAGCCAGCTGTCCCGGTCATTCAGCCTGGCTCGAACAGAAAAAAACCTGGCAGAACGCATTGAGAGGGTGAGTCCACTACAGAAAAAACAGTTAACTGGCATGATTTTCAGGAAACCTGTAGTAAATATGAGATAAGAAAGAACAAAAATAATTTTCAGGTAGCCTATAATTTACGTAAGTAATAAGGTATTTGAGGCTGTGCTGTATGTGAATAAGTCATGGCTGAAGGGTGTTGTTAGGCATGACGCAAAGTCGTGACTTATTCACGATACAGCACTAGCCTCAAGTACCTTATTATAAAACGGTTACCACACAATACAGATATTAATGCCAAAAAATATGTATTAATGCAACTTCCATTAAGTAAAATCACTAAAAGCCTTCTTTCTGCTGGAAAAAATAGTCCCTGACAGTGAATAGCAACAGAAGTCACATTATTTCGGCATTAGATGGCAGCAAAGACTGTCTTTATGAGTGAGTCACTCAGTAGAGAAGACTTTTATATTGAAAGGATTGAAACTTGCCGTGAACACGGAGAAAAAAACGCAACAGACAAATGCTTTGACTAGCGCTGTCAGAGTCACTCACTCAATCTCTCTCACACAATACTCTTCTACATCATACAATAAGCTTCAATGAACAATGTCAACGAGAACAAACATATACATATACATATATATATATATATATATATATATATATATATATATATATATATATATATATATATATATGTTGCTAAGAGTGGTTGCTAAGGTGTTTGCGTTACACAGAACCGTTAGTGAAGCGGTCATAGCCATGCTTTTTATTGTGAATAAAACACAGCTATTGACCAACCAGAATCAAGAACTGCAACTAACTGTTTTATAAACTTTAAGAATGTTATTTTTAAAGAATATATTTAAACAATTCATTTTAAATAATGTCCTAGTGTATTTTAAAATTTTAATTAACTTTTCTTCATACTGTAATAAAGAATATTGAACTTTGTATTGGTTTGTCATGTCAATAGTGTGTTAGAAATTACATTTAAAGTCATTTCATTTTAAAATATTATTCAGTGTCTTTTTCTACACTTCCTGGTATAGTCTTGTTGGCAGTGTGCTCTAAGAAAGGCAATAAAGGCCAACAAATAACTTTAGGAAAATAAATATCCTTCTAGGATGCTTTTAGTATAGTGTAGTCTAGTTTAGTATAGTGCACTTAATATCAAAAGAGAACGAGGGAACAAGAGATAAGGAAATTTTCATTTCACCAGTGAGATTTCACAGTGATTAATTTATAATAACCACTTATGTTATATTGTTTAAACTCCTGTGTGAACTTTAGAATACTTTAAAAATAGTACTTACTACGGAAATATAATGCAAAGAAGATACTTAAGTGCAAGTGAAATGTAATGTTTTCAGACATTGTATGTAAACTACACATATTAGTTTACATTATTTTTTATATTTTAGGCTACTTTTTGACCCATTTATGTAGGACTTAAGTACATCTTTATTTATAATTGTAATGCCTTTGAAATATTTTGGTTAAAATGTACTGACAAACATTTAAAATAAATATAATTTAATGCCATTTCTATTAAAAATATTTGTAATTACTCATTTTTAATGACAAAGCTGCAATTTAGTACATTTAAAATATTTTAATGTACTTTACATGTGCTCTAGTATGTTCTTTAAGTCAGTCTTTAAAGCATGACAAACGTTTAAAACATAATGACATTATTTCAAAGTGCACTTTTTGAAAGCAAATATCTGCAAATACATACAATATCTGAAGAATTGCACATTCAGTATAATTAAGTGCACAAGGGTTATATTAAAGTATGTTTAAGGGTAAATGTGAATCAACATACACAGGTTAATTTCATTTCATTTATGTCAGTTGTAACTGTTCAAATATTATTGCACTGCATTACTTGCCTTTGGCACACTACTGGTGGATAAGAGACTTCAACTTGTTCTGATTTGAAAATCCAGTGCACTGTCGCCACCTGTCTGCTAGATCCTTCATAGCACAATGTAATATTAATGTACGAAGATCTGCAGACCATGGAGACACCATGAGTTATCAAAACCATTAAGATTATGATTTTTCTCTTTCTACTATGTTATTCTATAGAAGATCAGCGGGTTTCCGGAAGCACTGAAGGACTATCCTCAATATTCCCCATATCAGTATGAATATGAGGGGAAGGGCAGTAATTGCCAGTCACTGGATCAGCTGACTGTTAGCAACCTTGGTGATAACCTGGACTTCCTGCAGAACCTTGGGCCAAAGTTCAGCACTCTGGGTGGGATATGTCAACAGTCAATGCAGCGCAGGAATGTCCGACTGTGAAAATGGATGATGATTTGAGGCTTCAGCAATTCTGTTTTATATACCTCCACATTTCTATAATGCTTGTTACACATTTCTATAATGCTTTCAGCTCAGTTGCAAAGGGGTACCAGGGATTTTTTTGTGATTTTTAGTGCTCTTGGACATGGGTGATTATGGACAAGCGGTGAACATTACGGCTTCAGTGCCAAGACTGGCCTCAAGGAACGATGGGATACACTGTGTATTCATGCTCACGATGAATGTATAAGGAAGCATGTTAGGTGCTTGAATTGAAAAAAAAAAATTGAAAGCTACTTGAAGCCTGCCTGCATGATCAGAGGTCGTTGGTATGTCTTAACAGTGACCAAAGAGCTTCTTCTCTTACTGATGAACTAAGCCACTGTCCTGATTGGCTCTCGTCTGAATTTCCATCTTTTTTTCCTCAGCAAATGCCACACATCCCAACCACACTTAGCCATGCTGATTGTGTAAGTGAGTGTTTGTCTGGGGTTGTCCTGCACTTACATGATGCTATGGGACGCTGCCTTTAGGTTCTGTATTATTTTGTGCACTTTGCTAGGATGACTTTGCACTGCAGAATCGCCTGTGTATTTAAAGAGATAGTCCAGCTGGAAATGTAAATTCTATCATTCACTCACCTTCATGTTTTTCCAAACATATGAACGCTTATAAGGTAATTGTGTCTTTTTTATCTCTTCTGAATTGTTAGTTTACATCTTGCATTTTTTTTTTTTGGTTAAAAATGATCCAAAATAAATTTGAGCAAGTACAAAACCAGCTAGTATTCAAAACGATCTCCTTACATTACATACATACCTCGATTCACAATGGTAGGCTTGTAATAATGTGTTATAATTTGAGTGGTACTTGTGGATTTCCGTGGGAAATTCAAGCATATCTTTGCTGTCACATCTGTATACATAAAGGAGGAGTCTGGCTAGTAGTAGTATCGTGTGTGAGGATGCTGCAAGTGGCGGATCATTTATAGCCTTTTCTCACAGCAGCTGGAGTAATTAAATTGATCATTTTGATAACGGATTGTAATCCAGAAAGGCCCAAACGACAACTGGAGATTCACCCGTAGTCAAAAGCAAAACATTAGACTGTACAGAAATTTAAATCTACAGGTACCGCTAATACACACTAAATACACACACTAATACACAGTCACGCAATGCTGATGTTGTTAACATTAACAATTTGAGAACAAAGTATAACAATAATAATAATTTGCATGGTTTGATGTGATATGAGCTAAGCAATTTTCACATCCTCCATAGACTCCGCTATAGCTCCGCCACCATGCTGTGTAGATGCACCAAACTCGGGTCGAAGTAAGGTCTCTAGGAGCCCCCCAGGGCCGAGATATAGGGCCCAACAGGAAAGGGTGCACTTCGGAAAGTAAGGGTCACAGAGGCTCTGGACACTGGGGCCTGAGAAGGCCCCTAGAGACCCCTCACCGCCCCTCACCGCTCAACCGGGTTATACATAAGGAAGGTCCCTTATGTATAACCGGGTTTATCTCGGAAGTCTAGCCGGCTTGGAGCTCCATACTCCGGGCGTGGGGAGGTACCCATGGGACCCCCCTAACCCCAGAATATGGAGCCCCAAGTCGACTTGGCTTCGGAGTTATGCCCGGTCAACTGTGATGCATCCCACCTGCTATATATATTCGACAGGGCCCCTGTATGCAGTCTGTGTACGGTTCAATTTTAGGCAAATGATGCATAATTAATAAGAGTAATGTACATCATTGTGTTGTGCTGTGTCCCCTGAGAAGTGTACAGTAGGTTTTAGCACAGAAAACCACTGTAAATATGAAATATGACCCATTAATGCACTGTGCACGGACTGCGCACAGGGACTCTGTCTAATGAGTTACAAGTGTACTTCACCATATGTAATAACATTTCCTAAAATTCTGATTTTGGGTTTCCGAGAATTCATCCACTTAAAAAAAACTAAGTCCAAAACAGCATCCCACCTGCGGTCTATTCCCCTGTATGCCGACCATGTACGGTCAAAAATAGGATTTTGACCGGGTGTATCTCGGAAACCAAGCCGAGTTGGAGCTCCATACTCCGGGCATGGGGAGGTACCCATAGGGCCCCCCTAACCCCAGATTATGGAGCCCCAAATCATCTTGACTTCGGAGTTATGCCAGTCAAAAATGGGAATTTGACCGGGTGTATCTCAGAAACCAAGCCGAGTTGGAGCTCCAAACTCCGGGCATGGGGAGGTACCCATAGGGCCCCCCTAACCGCAGAATATGGAGCCCTATGACGGCTTGGTTCTCGAGATACATCCGGTCAACTGTGATGCATCCCATCTGCCGTCTATTCGACAGGGCCCCTGTATTCAGTCCGTGTACAGTTCGATTTTAGGCAAATTAAGCATAATTAATAAGAGCAATGTACATCATTGTGTTGTACTGTGTCCTCTGAGTGGTGTACAGTAGGTTTTAGCACAGAAAACCACTGTAAATATGAAATATGACCCATTAATATACTGTACACAGACTGAGCACAGGGACCCTGTCGAATTAGTTAAAGGTGTACAGTTCAATTTTAGGCAAATGATGCATAATTAATAAATTCAGAAATTCCGAGAATTCATCTACTTCAAAAAAACTAAGTCCAAAACAGTATCCCACCTGCTGTCTATTCGACAGGGCCCCTGTATTCAATCCATGTACGGTTCAATTTTAGGCAAATTAAGCATAATTAATAAGAGTAATGTACATCATGGTGTTGTACTGTGTCCTCTGAGTGGTGTACAGTAGGTTTTAGCACAGAAAACCACTGTAAATATGAAATATGACCCATTAATGCAGTGTACACAGACTGCGAATAGGGACCCTGTCGAATGAGTTACAGGTGTACGGTTCAATTTTAGGCAAATGCTGCATAATTAATAAGAGTAATGTACATCATGGTGTTGTACTGTGTCCCCTGAGTGGTGTACAGTAGGTTTTAGCACAGAAAACCACTGTAAATATGAAATATGACCCATTAATGCAGTGTACACAGACTGCGAAATAGGGACCCTGTCGAATGAGTTACAGGTGTACGGTTCGATTGATTAAGGGAATTCTGGACAAATAGTATTGCGGAGGGATCGATGACTCTAATTGTACACCAGTCTCATGATTATTCTACTGTCCATTGGAAGTTTCACCCTTACAGCGTGTAAGGCACTGCAAGGGGGCCTAGGCTCTGTATGGACACCACTAGGGGTGCCCTAGAGTGTCTGGGTTGTACAGGAACAGCCTAAATATCCCTTACTACCCTTTGTTCCACAACTAGCCTAAAGTGTCCCCTAACTGCCTAATCTTCACCAATAGTCTTCCTCTTGTCCGCAAAGTGCCTAAATTGTCCCCTTCCTGCCTAATCTTGCTCCTTTTGTCCACGAGTAGCCAAAAGTGCCCCCTGACTGCATAATCTTCACCGTAGTCTTCCTCTTGTCCGCAAAGTGCCTAAACTGTCCCCTTCCTGCCTAATCTTCCTCATTTTGTCTACGAGAAGCCTAAAGTGTCCGCTTCCTGCCTACTTCATCATTTTCACCCAGATTGTCTGTTTTGTCACCTAACTGCCTATTGTTCATCTTGGTTGTCTAATATTCATCTCTTAATAAACAATTACTCTAGAACTACACTATGTTCTAAAAGGATCTATAACTCAGGATAGGAATGATATATCAACAAATCCCCAATTATATTCTGAAGGCTGTACGGGAGGGATTTGTTGATATATCATTCCTATCCTGAGTTATAGATCATTTTACTCAAAAAACGTGGCGGAATTAGAATTTTTTTGTGTGTGTTTTTCTCTAATTTACTAAAGCACAAAATAAGATATCCAAAATCCCCTCTGTAAAAGCCCTTTCGTCTAATGTCAACAAATAAAACCAAGAATGTTAAACCTGGTCCTTTCCAATTTCCAGATTTTGTTTTTGGAAATGTATATAAATGAGCGTGTATATAAGGCCTCATTTGCATAATAAAACATGAATTTACACAACTTGTAATACTTTTTTCTTCTTATGTTTATGCCAGTAATAAGCTGGAGAAGTTTCACAGTGATCTCTTCCAATTAATAATAATAATAATAATAATAATAATAAATCCCTCTTCACCTGTAGTTTCTCGCCTTAACATCTTGCCATTGTTTTGTTTTTTTAATACACTTGACCTGTGTGTACATGCAGAATTGAGAAAATATGAAATATAAACTGAGATCTAAACTTGTAATTCTGAGAAAAAGACAGAATTGAGCAAAAAATTCACAATAGCCTATAATTTTGTTATAATTCTGTAATTCTGTATTACTTTTTCTTCTGTGGAACACAAAATAAGATACTTTTGAAAGGACACTGGGAACCCCCCAAAAAACATTTGACTTCCATATGGACGAGGCGTACAGCTTTTGATGTTTTTGAAGTAAATAATGACTCAATATTCATTTTGAGTTAACTTTCCCTTTAAAGACTGAGTGTTAAAAAAACAATTGAATAGAGACAAAGAACATGCAGAAGCCATTTCAAGAGCAATAAGAGAAAGAAAATGAAGGTAAAGATCGGTTATCACTTCAGCAGTATCTGAGAGTCTGGCAGGTGGCAGTAATGCACCATCAATAGTCAGTGCATCCCTCTTCCGTATTTGTGTTCCCTCTTCTTAAAGGGCCTTTGCTCACCTGGGTTTTGTCATTGGTGGGAGGCTTTATGAAGAGTGACAGGAACTTTTTTTGTTGTTGTTGTTGGGTGTTTGTCATATTACACTCTTAAAAATGATGTGTTAAAAATGAACACAAAATGTGTAAAAGGATTTGTAACACATTTTGTGTTACTATAGACATATGACATATTGTGTTCAACTGTTTAGCCTACTGTGTAAAACACATTTAGTAGCCTAGTACATGTTTATATAAAAGGCATATTTTCTGTTGCAAATACTCAACGGGTGGTGTCAACATTAACAACTGGATTTATTTATCATGTTGCAAATGTGAATAAAGCATTTTAACCCGCTGGGGAAAAACAACTGTTGGGATTACGGGAATGTCCTTGTGCGCCTTGCCAGAACGTTCTTTTCCAACCGGTTTAGCCAGCCGTCAGAAATGCGTCTGTCTGCCTCAGATGAGTGAATTTAATTAAACGTGTAATATAGTAAATGTTTCTCCGCCTAACATGAGAAAGATTTGTGTTAATTGCCCAGGAAACACAATTTGTTCGTTTTAACCGTTGTTATGCCGTTTCCATGTAGACAAATGTTTAAGTTTGTTAAGCACAAAGGCCAGCGAGCTCTCACGTTTTGCAAAGCTGTTTATGTATTTATTTATTGTCTTGTAATTGTTTTTTAAAAGACTTAAGGGTTAATATGCATGGCACCTAAAGTTTGAACTTCTAACAGTCCTTTTACCAAATACTATGCGGTAGTTAAAACGACGTTGTGGCGACGAGACTATTTAAAATGGTACTGATTACAGGATGAATACATTTAACATTTACATTTTCTCATTGTATTAAATTATGACTCTTATATGATTACGGCATTATAATATGGTGTTTTATCTTTTATCTAGGTAATGGAAGACGAGGATCAAATCATGTTTAACAATTTTACACAGACTGTCTTCAGACGGGGAGGAAACATGGAGAAAACTGTCCAAAGTGCTTGCAAAATATTTAATATTCTGGGTAAATATGAACTATATGTGTGTGTGTGGCGATTATTTCTTTGACTCCAATTTTCAAGTTCATTAGCTAATATATAGTTCTATTCAACGTTGTTTTTACAGTACCTAACAGATATTTAATGCATGTTGTTATTTAAAGAAGTGTTTGATTAATGTTTTGAAATGCTTATTTTTCTACTAACAGTGTTTTACAGTTAATTCCATGTTAAAACCAGAATAAATGCTAAATAAACGCAGTATGTGAACAGGATTCAATGCTTCAGTGTGATTTCGTGATAAGTGTACATATTGTATTCTGACCTAGCTTTTTTGATCATCTTTTATAGTAAAAAGTAAATCATAAATCTATGACACACAGCCGTGTTAGATATGTAGAGCTTTACTAAATTAACACATATTCTGTGTTGCATTTAACACAACATGTGCTGTCCCTGAGCACACTCAGAACGCTGTTTTCAACACATTTGTTTTAAGAGTGTACATTTACATTTTGTAAGTGTGAACACAATGCAGTGTTCATCTTTTCTTTTATATTGCTTATTGTATTGTAAAAAAAAAAAAAAAAAAAAACCCATAGTTTTGTTGTTTAGGTGCTGAGGGCCTGAGATGTTGTCTGTTTGTATGCTCGCTTTTCCTTGAGGAACATTATCTGAATAAATGGGATTACAATGATGTCCAATATGTTAACATTAGTTAATGTGTTGTGGCATCACAACAATATTTTACAGCATTTATTAATCTAGTTTAAGTCATGCATCAAAACACTATTAATATAACTGTAATTCATTCCTAATACATTGATGCTATTTTAAACAACATTATTGTATCTTAAATTTTAAAATAGTATCAGTACATAAAGAAATGAGCATTAACCTAGATTAATAAATGCTGTCAAAGTTTATACTGTAGTTCATGTTTATTAAACTAATCCTGAAACACGTTACAATAGTGTTTTATACAGTTAATGAGCAGGGTGACGTCTAGCCTGAATCAAAATCTTAAGAAGTTTATGATGTTGAATAAAGGACACTTTTTCTAAGAAGGTTTCTGAGAACAGAATGTTGCGTGCTGCTTTTGCGTTCAGTTATTTGCCATGCGGTTTGTCGGTCATTCAGAACTCATCTTTTACTCACTGTTTGTTCTTTGTCAGCATTGACATGTTGGTTCTTTCTACCCACCTGGCATGTCATAACACATGGCAATGTCACCAGGAGTTCACTATGTTTTTTTGTCACCTGAACCTTTTTGACATTGAAATATATAGTTAGATTTTTTTGTTAATATTTCAATAATTTGTAAACAAATAAAAAAATAATAGTAATAATTCACAGTTCTTTGGTGACTGTTAGTGGTCACATGACATGCAGGTATTTATTTTTATTTTTTATATATAATTTTTAGGAAATGTTTTATTTAAAAGATTTAATTATTAGCTTTTCATCAACTCACAAACCGCAGTTTGGGAAACCGACTATTGGGTTGGGCAGTAGAAAGTAGAAAGAATAGCTCAAGGAAAAAAAAATATATATATATATATATATATATTAATAATAATAATAATAATAATATATATATATACAAATAATGCTGACGGTGTTCTTTCCCACAGATGGGAGACTGATAAGCCCACTGCATTTACTGGAAAACAGATGAAATATGGGATTAAATATTACTAGACGTGTGTGAACTTGTAAACCCAGTTTTTGGAGATTTTCCTTCTATTTTTTGGACACCTCATGTTTAGTAAATATTTGGTGGCAGCTGAAGAAGATTTATCACTTAATTTTTCACTTAATTCTTTTACAAACGTTTTAGCTACAAATAATATAATATTAATAAAATAAAGCCCCTTAAGTGCACAAAAAGAGAGCACACTTTCTTTCTTAACACACTTAAGTACAGTTTTAAAACACTTTGCATTAATGCCAAATTAAGTTTTTTTCTTTAAAGTACATTTTAAATTAATACGTTTTAATGAGCTTTTGTCATGCTTTAAACACTTATTTAGATGCACTGACAAACTGTTTTCAGAAGCTGCATGTTTGAGCGCGTGTCTGTGCCTTGCATTGTGTTTGTGTGTCAGTTGAAAGTCTCTACATAAGGATTTGTCATCTCTAAAGTATAGGAGATGTATGACGCCTAGTGTTAATTTTGTCACCTATTTTTAATTTAGTCATTCACATATCTTTTTTTGTTAGTGAAGGTTTAGTTGACTAAAAGTCTCATAATTTTAGTCAAAAGAAAACTACACGATACATACGTGTGCACTTAGGCTACATGTAATTGTTAAACTTGATTTCCTTACATATAAATTTGCTTTTATGCCTAATTACAGTTGTTTTTATTATGATATCAAGGCCCACACGCATAAATAAGTTACAAACCCGATTCCAAAAAAGTTGGGACACTGTACAAATTGTGAATAAAAAAAAAAAAAGCAATAATTTACAAATCTCATAAACTTATATTTTATTCACAGTAGAATGCAGATAACATATCAAATGTTGAAAGTGAGACATTTTGAAATGTCGCGCCAAATATTGGCTCATTTTGGATTTCATGAGAGCTACACATTCCAAAAAAGTTGGGACAGGTAGCAATAAGAGGCCGGAAAAGTTAAATGTACATATAAGGAACAGCTGGAGGACCAATTTGCAACTTATTAGGTCAATTGGCAACATGATTGGGTATAAAAAGAGCCTCTCAGAGTGGCAGTGTCTCTCAGAAGTCAAGATGGGCAGAGGATCACCAATTCCCCCAATGCTGCGGCCAAAAATACTGGAGCAATATCAGAAAGGAGTTTCTCAGAGAAAAGTTGCAAAGAGTTTGAAGAGTTATCATTATCTACACTGCATAATATCATCCAAAGATTCAGAGAATCTGGAACAATCTCTGTGCGTAAGGGTCAAGGCCAGAAAACCATACTGGATGCCCGTGATCTTCGGCCCTTAGACGGCACTGCATCACATGCAGGAATGCTACTGTAATGGAAATCACAACATGGGCTCAGGAATACTTCCAGAAAACATTGTCGGTTAACACAATCCACCGTGCCATTCGCTGTTGCCGGCTAAAACTCTATAGGTCAAAAAAGAAGCCATATCTAAACATGATCCAGAGGCGCAGGCGTTTTCTCTGGGCCAAGGCTCATTTAAAATGGACTGTGGCAAAGTGGAAAACTGTTCTGTGGTCAGACGAATCAAAATTTGAAATTCTTTTTGGAAAACTGGGACGCCATGTCATCCGGACTAAAGAGGACAAGGATGAAAGAATTGAAAATAATCAAAGATATTTGATTTTTGAAAATGAACAAAGACATTTGCTTTACTGTTTTCAACCCCCATCTCTCTCCAGGAGGGCCATTTGGAATTCCTAAAGACAAAGAAATGCTGAAGGCCTGTAGGCCAAATGTGTGTCACACCTGTAACACCGTGGGGGAAGTTTGGTCTGATTGGTCAGTTTGAATGGCTCACGTTAGGGTTTCACATGGTCAAGGAATAGATAAAAGAAGATTGTAACTGTTGCTCTGTCTTTTATTCTCTGGCTCTCTCTTCTCTCTTCTGGCCTTCTCTTTGGCTCTTCTTGCCTTTGCTCTCTTCTCTTCTTTGTCTCTCTCTCTCTCTCTCAGGTAAAATTCATGCTGGGTACGATTAATGGTATAAGTTTTCATCATCTCATTTATTTTGTAACTATTTTAAGTGTAACCATAACTAGATTTTGTCATTAAATTCTTTCAATTACAAATGATGTGCTAACTAGTTTTGATTTGGTATTGACTTTGAAGTGTTACCTATTGCAATACAATATAGTCACATTATAGCCACGCTCTCCCACACGTTTAGCTATTGTAACTGCGCTTATTTCCGTCGTTGGTATAAGCTGCAGTGGGTGGTAAAGACAAGAAATGTACAGTTTTCTATCATCTTGCTGATAACGTTTCTTTAGTCATTCGGCAACCCTGCAGTCAGAACCGCTGTAGAGGATCCACCCTTACAGATGGTGCCGAAACCCGGGAATCCCTTGCAGTGAATCTTCTGAAATTCATCAGAATGAGGACATTTTTTCACAGCTGATCGTGAATGGATTAAAGCTGACCTTTTGACCAAGGAATTGGTAAGTCTGTTTTCATTGTTTATGAAGTACATGAAACAGAAATTAGAAGGTTTTAAATAGCTGCAATAGTCCCATTACTGTACAATCCAAGAATATTCAGATTATCTCCTCGGGGATGGAAGGGAAAATTTCTGATAACAGTGACTTATTGTTTGCTTTATGGAGTGAAAAAGTTGAGCCTACCTTGTCCAAACTCAAGACAGAGTATATTGGAATTAAAAGTTCAGATGATGAAATGATTCGATGGTGGGACATAATTGGCAAACACCAAAAGAAATCAAAACATGGTAAAATAATTGAGGCTTTAAACTTCATAAGTTTTAAAAGGCTACATAATGTGATACCATTTCTATTATCAAGTGTAGATGAGAAATGTAAAGAAGTGCATTCTAAAAATGCAGAAGCAGAGAGGGAAAGATTCAAGAGCTTCAAGCACAGCTAGATAAATTACTAGCTGAGCAGTTTCGCCTGACTGAAAAGTGTAAAAATCACAAGGAGACCATTGCAGATCTCAAGGCTAAGCTAAATGCTAAAAAGTTCATGTCTCCCCAAAACGCTTAACAGCGATGGGACTAAAAGCATGTTCACTTCTTAGATGAGCTGACTTGCTCTAATGAATCTGAAACATTTAGTTCAGAAAATGCATGTGCAACTCAAGAAAGTGTGCCCATTTCAGTTCTTAAGGTGATGCAGTACCGTAATAGCGCAGAGTCATGTACCAGTACGCATGGTGTACAAGCATTAGAGAGTCATGAAAATCCTCAAACTCCAGGAGAACATAGCATTCAATCCTATGGCAAAGAGAACAGGTTTTGCAATTCCTGTAGGAAAATAGGCCATTCAGAGGAGAGATGCTGGTCACTGGGTAAAGGTCGACCTCCACCTTATTTTCAGAAAACTAGGAAATCACTTTCTAAGGGTAAAGATCAGCGCTCATTTGCAGGTAAAACTCTTAGTGAGTTAACCGCAGTGTTCATGCAAGGCCTTCAGCTGTTAACCGTATTGGCTAGTGGACTAGCAGTCTCATAGCAGTGAGTTTAATAGTGAAACATCTAAATTGCAATGATCCTGTTTGCATTTTCAAATTTGTAATTGTAATAAACACATTGTGCGCATTGAACACACATTATAGTTGTTTGTGGTAATATATACACATAGACTAGTTAAGTTTATTCTTTAAAACACATGATTGCTTTACTGTAAGTGTTGTATGAAACACTTAGGATAAAGGTTGTTGATGCTTTGCATTCTAGGCCATGTATCTTGTGAAAATTGGAATAACTTTAATACTGGAATTGTTTAGCCATTTCCAGTTTCATGTGTTTCTATGTTGAATTTGTTTGTCTCCTGAGTGGAAAACTCTGCTATTTTCCATATAGCTGCAGTAAAACCATGTACAGGAGCATAGAATTGCCATGTGGCTACAGTGTAATTTACAACTGCACTAACCATGAAAATGCTTTCATCACAGCAGGATTCGGTAACTCTGACCTTTGCACTTTATCATGCTCCCTAACAAAAACACTGGTTTGAGCCAACCACACCTTACTCACATTCTCATGCTGGCTTCCTGTTACAACAGGACCAAATTTGCATCACAATTGTAAAACCTCCTTACCGTGTTTGGGGCATGATTTACACATAGCCACAGCTAAATGCAGCCACATAGATTTGATCTTCACAGACAAAGTCAAATCTACATCAGCCTCACAAAATGTATTCTATTTTATTTAAGTCTTTACATCTAGACTGTATTATAACTGTGAATTTCTCCCAGTTAATGTTTTTGTTTTTCTTCAGATTTACTAAATCAGTTAGTTATTATGTGTCTCACCAAGTTAAATATCAAAATTTAAGTGAATTTATGCATTTCTCATTCTTACCTAAGTGCAAACATTTATTTTATCATTGTATTGTAACAATGCATTTGATTTTGAACTTATTTGATTTCTGAGTCTTTGTATTTTGTCCATTTGACTTGCAACAATGTTTTTGGACATCTATGTAATTTAATTTCTGTATTTGGTTACACTGAATATTTTGCTGATACTCTTCATGAAAAGGGTGATTAAAACCAACAATGATTGTTGTTTTTTATTATAAGGCAATTTATTTTAATGTTTCCAGAAACAATGTAAGAGCTTGTGAGATCTTCTTGTATGAAACACTTAGGATAAAGGTTGTTGATGCTTTGCATTCTAGGCCATGTATCTTGTGAAAATTGGAATAACTTTAATACTGGAATTGTTTAGCCATTTCCAGTTTCATGTGTTTCTATGTTGAATTTGTTTGTCTCCTGAGTGGAAACTCTGCTATTTTCCATATAGCTGCAGTAAAACCATGTACAGGAGCATAGAATTGCCATGTGGCTACAGTGTAATTTACAACTGCACTAACCATGAAAATGCTTTCATCACAGCAGGATTCGGTAACTCTGACCTTTGCACTTTATCATGCTCCCTAACAAAAACACTGGTTTGAGCCAACCACACCTTACTCACATTCTCATGCTGGCTTCCTGTTACAACAGGACCAAATTTGCATCACAATTGTAAAACCTCCTTACCGTGTTTGGGGCATGATTTACACATAGCCACAGCTAAATGCAGCCACATAGATTTGATCTTCACAGACAAAGTCAAATCTACATCAGCCTCACAAAATGTATTCTATTTTATTTAAGTCTTTACATCTAGACTGTATTATAACTGTGAATTTCTCCCAGTTAATGTTTTTGTTTTTCTTCAGATTTACTAAATCAGTTAGTTATTATGTGTCTCACCAAGTTAAATATCAAAATTTAAGTGAATTTATGCATTTCTCATTCTTACCTAAGTGCAAACATTTATTTTATCATTGTATTGTAACAATGCATTTGATTTTGAACTTATTTGATTTCTGAGTCTTTGTATTTTGTCCATTTGACTTGCAACAATGTTTTTGGACATCTATGTAATTTAATTTTTCAAACTTCTGACCAATGACAAATATCATGTATGCTTTTGTTCTTTGTTGTGCTATATGTTCTTCTAATCACAGGATCCCTGCTGCACAAGTTCACATCCTGTGTCCTCAGAAAGAGGGACAAGCGTTTGCTCTAACCTTCAGTGACTGTTCTCAAGGTGTGAAGGATTCAATGGACGTTTTGCATATCAATGATTGGTGCAACACCATTTGATGGAGCCTTCTCATGCAGGACTGAGATGAGAACAAAGACTGAAGACTGACCAGCTGCTTTTGCAACAAGTGTGGACGAGAAGTCTGAAGATAACATCTACACACAACAGAAAGCATGTCTTTGTGGACTGTGCCACCTTTGTACTCAATGATTGTGGCCAATGGTGCCAAGAGGGGACTGAAAGAATTGAAAATAATCAAAGATATTTGATTTTTGAAAATGAACAAAGACATTTGCTTTACTGTTTTCAACCCCCATCTCTCTCCAGGAGGGCCATTTGGAATTCCTAAAGACAAAGAAATGCTGAAGGCCTGTAGGCCAAATGTGTGTCACACCTGCAACACCGTGGGGGAAGTTTGGTCTGATTGGTCAGTTTGAATGGCTCACGTTAGGGTTTCAGTCACATGGTCAAGGAATAGATAAAAGAAGATTGTAACTGTTGCTCTGTCTTTTATTCTCTGGCTCTCTCTTCTTGGGGGCCTTCTCTTTGGCTCTTCTTGCCTTTGCTCTCTTCTCTTCTTTGTCTCTCTCTCCCTTCTCTCTCTCTCTCTCTCTCTCTCTCTCTCAGGTAAAATTCATGCTGGGTACGATTAATGGTATAAGTTTTCATCATCTCATACATTTATTTTGTAACTATTTTAAGTGTAACCATAACTAGATTTTGTCATTAAATTCTTTCAATTACAAATGATGTGCTAACTAGTTTTGATTTGGTATTGACTTTGAAGTGTTACCTATTGCAATACAATATAGTCACATTATAGCCACGCTCTCCCACATGTTTAGCTATTGTAACTGCGCTTATTTCCGTCGTTGGTATAAGCTGCAGTGGGTGGTAAAGACGAGAAATGTACAGTTTTCTATCATCTTGCTGATAACGTTTCTTTAGTCATTCGGCAACCCTGCAGTCAGAACCGCTGTAGAGGATCCACCCTTACAAGGACAACCCAAGTTGTTCTCAGCGCTCAGTTCAGAAGCCTGCATCTCTGATGGGATGGGGTTGCATGAGTGCGTGTGGCATGGGCAGCTTACACATCTGGAAAGGCACCATCAATGCTGAAAGGTATATCCAAGTTCTAGAACAACATATGCTCTGCATTTTCCAACATGACAATGCCAGACCACATACCGTATCAATTACAACATCATGGCTGCGTAGAAGAAGGATCCGGGTACTGAAATGGCCAGCCTGCAGTCCAGAGCTTTCACCCATAGAAAACATTTGGCGTATCATAAAGAGGAAGATGCGACAAAGAAGACCTAAGACAGTTGAGCAACTAGAAGCCTGTATTAGACAAGAATGGGACAACATTCCTATTCCTAAACTTGAGCAACTTGTCTCCTCAGTCCCCAGACGTTTGCAGACTGTTATAAAAAGAAGAGGGGATGCCACACAGTGGGAAACATGGCCTTGTCCCAACTTTTTTGAGATGTGTTGATGCCATGAAATTTAAAATCAACTTATTTTTCCCTTAAAATGATAAATTTTCTCAGTTTAAACATTTGATATGTCATCTATCCATCTACCCAATCTCACACCTCACACCCGTTCTGATCTGCACTTCACACGTCCCCCAACACCTCCTGCACCCCCTCTCCTCCCCCCCGCCATCCAACCTGAGCTTAAGGTCTGTGTGGAGCAGGTAACCAAAATCTTCAAAAGACAGAAGATAAGGAAAGCTTCAGGCCCAGACGGCATCTCATCTGCTTGTTTGAAAGCCTGCGCTGACCAACTGGCCCCAGTCTTCACGCAGATCTTCAATAGATCATTGGAGCAGTGTGAAGTTCCCTGTTGCTTCAAACGCTCCACCATCATTCCTGTCCCCAAAAAACCCCAAATCACTGGACTTAATGACTACAGACCTGTCGCTCTCACATCTGTGGTCATGAAGTCATTTGAAAGACTGGTTCTGGCCCACCTGAAGGACATCACTGGACCCTTGCTGGATCCTCTTCAATTTGCCTACAGAGCAAACAGGTCTGTGAATGATGCAGTCAACATGGGACTGCATTATATCCTGCAACATCTCGACAGACCTGGGACTTATGCAAGGATCTTATTTGTGGACTTCAGTTTGGCCTTCAATACCATCATGCCTGATCTTCTTACAGCTAAACTGATCCAGCTCTCCATGCCATCCTCAATCTGTCAGTGGATCACCAGCTTCCTGACAGACCGGCAGCAGCGAGTGAGACTGGGGAAACTCACATCCAAGACTCTCACTACCAGCACTGGCGCCCCCCAGGGGTGTGTTCTCTCCCCACTGCTCTTCTCCCTGTACACCAATGACTGCACTTCTAAAGACCCTTCTGTGAAGCTCCTGAAATTCGCAGACGACACCACCGTCATCGGCCTCATCGGCCGCATTGAGTCTGTTTTGTGCACATCCATCACTGTCTGGTTTGGTTCAGCTACCAAATCTGACATCAGGAGACTACATCGTACAATCCGGACTGCAGAGAGGATTATTGGTGCCCCCCTGCCAACCCTCCAGGACCTGTACTCTTCCAGAGTGAGGAAGAGGGCAGGTAAAATCATCACAGACTCTGCTCACCCTGGACACTTCCTGTTTGAACTGTTATTGCTGTTATAACTGTTATATATATATATATATATATATATATATATATATATATATATATATATATATATATATATATATATATATATATATATATATATATATATATATATATATACATACCTTTATTTTATTTTGTACTATTTTTCATATTGGTATATTTGTGTTCATGTTGTGTTGTATTGTATATGTGCACTGGAAGCTTCAGCACCAAGACAAATTCCTTGTGTGTGCAAGCACACTTGGCAATAAAGCTCTTTTTCTGATTCTGATTCTGATCTATGTTGAATTCTGAATAAAATATTGAAATTTGTAACTTCCACATCATTGCATTCTGTTTTTATTCACAATTTGTACAATTTGTTTTATGTCACAACTTTTTTGGAATCGGGTTTGTATATAAAATATATATATAACCTGCATAATGTTTGTGCCACAACACCATAGCTCATTGGTCGATTTACAGTGTAGATGCCTAAAATCAGCATTAGCTTATGAGACGTTATGAGACTTATTACTCTGTGCGCGTGCGTTCCTGTGATGAGTGCGAGCCGTCAGCACCATAGATATGTATACGTATCTATGGTCAGCACTGACTCAGCAGCCCCTCACGCAATGTTGTCATGACAACTGGTACACAATATTCACTTCAGGAGGTTTTATTATTAGTATTATTGTATTATTTCTTATCATATACCTTATAAAAAAAGACGAGAGTCGGTTAGTTTCTATTGAGCCTGATTTCTCAAAATGATGTGTGTGTGCGTGCGTGTGTGTGCTTATCTTGGCAACAAGATAACAACAGTATGACAACAGTGCGAGTTATAGTAAGCATGAGCACCGGCGCCCGCTGCGCTGATGGCTCGCACTGATCACAGGAAAGCGCACATGGCCGAGCTCAGTGTTTTGACTGAATAATACGGTTTCTTTCTCTCAAAACCTTATAGTCTTCCTCCTGAACACTTTCTATATATGGCGCGCGTCTCACTGTATCATTGCGTGATACTTCTGTATCCTTTTTGTAATGTTTTAGCCTGGTCGCTATTCACTGCCATTATAGGAAGGAGCATGTGCAGGACTATTTTTAAAATTTCTGCTTTTGAGGTCCGAAAAGGATATAAGGACATATGGCATTAGAACAACAGAAGGGTAAAGTAAAAGATGGCTTTATTTTCATTTCAGGGTGAACTATCCCTTTAAGTTAACTTACCTGGGCTGGATTTCCCGAAACCTTCTTAACACTACGTCATTCTTAAGTTGTAACTTAAGGTGTACCTTAACGTTAATACGTGTTTCACTGAAACGTTCTTAGTTAAGTATGCCTTATGTAAGTCATTCGTTTGTTCATAATCACTATTGACAGTTCATTCCGACAGTGGCCACCAATGTTTCTTTACAAGTGTTTTCATGCAAAGAATACAATTTTCATTACACTTATGGTTGTTAGCTTTTTAATTATATTATCCAAAGGTACATCAGCTGGAAAACCATTATGGAGTCCATTTAAAGGGAATGATTTTGGAGGGGAGTTTGGTAAAAAAATGTCAGCGATACAGCGATAATAATCGATTTCATTGAGCCATTGATAAACCAAATCAGCACCACCACCACGGACAGCACCAGCTGCTGCCGCTCTCCTCTTTCTTTCTTTTTCTCCACTATAATATGTTTCGATTATATGCGCCTTTATTGAAGGTCATCCAAATAACAGAAATGACTGATTTACACCAATAATGTAATGTGGGCAATAAACCTGCCTGTGGAGTAAATTAAGACTATGGCACCATAAGCATACCTGAGAGAGGTTGCGGGTTCACACAATCATTTCAAAAATATAAAATATCAGCAATTTGGATTATATTTATAAGATCTCACGAGTCCTGATAAATGCAATTTCAACTGTTTCTGAAGAAGAGAACACCACTTTCTCACATAACGCAAATTAAACAGCCCCTGCATAGAGTTAATAATCGATTTTTTGAGCCATTGATAAACCAAATCAGCACCACCACCACGGACAGCACCTGCTAACGTCGCACTTAAGAAGGTATACCATAAGCAACCTCCTAAGGTATAGATCGGGGAACACGCCTAGAAATGGCATACCTTTAGTTAAATTATACCTTTAGAGTCTTCGTAGGGCGCTAAGAGACAACGTTATCATGAAATGCAGCCCTGAATGTGTGGGTGATTAGACTTTAGATGTTGCTTAAGGTTGATTCTGTATTTCCCCGATATTTTTTTGTCCATAGTCCCGTCAGTTATGACACATTCTGACTTTTTGGCATTGTTTGTAAAAAATACGACCAGATATCGAGCCTCTTCCTTCTACCTAGCATGTCGTCAATGCTCGTGTTCGCTTCTGTCTATAGATGTTGTGTTCTTGCTCCATGTAGTTTTGTATTGCAGCCACAGGATGGTTAAGGAGACATGTACTTGAGCAACAGCGCAAACTCATTCAGAATATTTTGAAGGCGTAACAGCTGAATATTCTATCTCATAATGAAAAAGTAGAGACGATTGTAGACGAAAATGAAAAGATTTTATCTTAGTTTTTATTTCATGCAAAACGTCGGAGTACCGACGCCACGTCGGAGTACCGACGAATAGGAATCTCGCTCGCGAGAGCCAATCTACTTCGAGTGTAACTAAAACGAGCCAATGCACATTGGCATGCAATGATTGCACCAGGTGCTCATGCCACGCTGTGCGGGTATAAATGAGACACAGGTGATTGCATCAAATTAGCCTTTTGCTGAGGAGCCGAGTAGGTAGGCAGGCACCCCAGCAGGGTACAGAGGACATGGCGACGGGACGTGGCGTCTCCGTTCCCTCCTTCAGGGAACGAGGGTTACATACGTAACCGAGACGTTCCCATTCAGTCGGTCACTCTCGACGCCACGTCGGAGTACCGACGAATAGGAATCCCTACCAAAGTGCCATGGCCTCTGCCCCTTCCAGTGCCCAGTGTGAGCCACCTGAGCTCTCTTACCTGATGAGACGGGCTCACACCAGGAAGTCCATCACTGCTGTTCCGCATGACCCTGTTCAGTGATTATTGGATGACACTGGGAAAGCGTGCCCTAGAAAAGGGGCCGCTGCGGAGCCCACATCGCACCCGGAGGAGTTATGTGGAGTACAAAGCTGAGCCGTAGTCCGCAAGGGAGGAGGGGCTCAGTCCCGGTGACGGGAAGGCTCTCCCGAGGAAAGACACAGGCTTCCCGTAGGAGCGACCGTGGAAGAAATATGGGATCCCCGCAGGGTCACTCATATAAGCCCAGCCCATTACCAGTTCTCAAGGATTCAGCGGCAGGCCTGATGCCCGGCGCCCGCGACGTCCGCACCGAGGGAGATGGAGGACTCACAGAGTTTGCTTCTGGAGAATAAGAGCGCCGGAGCGCAGCAAGCCGACAAGAGCCGGGGCCTCTCAGTGCTTCTACCCGTTTGAGGTGAGAACACAGGAGGAGACCGGCTCTACACGTATCGCTATAGAATCTAGCGAACGTGTTGGGTGTCGCCCAGCCCGCAGCTCTACAGATGTCTGACAGCGAGGCGCCACGTGCCAGCGCCCAGGAGGATGCAACACTTCTAGTAGAGTGTGCTCGCACCCGAGCGGACAGGGCACACCTTGTGCTTGGTAAGCCAAGGTGATGGCATCCACTATCCAGTGGGCCATCCTCTGCTTGGAGACAGCCTTTCCCTTCTGCTGGCCTCCGTGACAGACAAAGAGCTGATCTGAGGTTCTGAAGCTTTGAGTTCTATCCACGTAGATCCGCAGAGCGCGGACGGGACAGAGCAAAGCTAGGGCTGGGTCTGCCTCCTCCGGGGGCAGCGCTTGCAGGTTCACCACCTGGTCCCTGAAGGGAGTGGTAGGAACCTTGGGCACATAGCCAGGCCGGGGCCTTAGTACCACGTGGGTATTACCCGGCCTGAACTCTAGGCACGATTCGTCGACCGAAAATGCCTGCAGGTCCCCTACCCTCTTGATGGAGGCCAATGCAGCCAACAGCAAAGTCTTCATAGACAGAATCTTTAGCTCTGCTGACTGCAAAGGCTCGAATGGGGCATTCTGGAGTGCTCGAGCACCAGAGCAAGATCCCAAGAGGGTATGGAGGGGGGGTCGAGGAGGATTTAACCGTCTCGCCCCTAAGGAACCTGACGACCAGGTCGTGCTTCCCAACCGTCTTACCTTCTACGTGGTCGTGATAGGCGGATATAGCAGCAACATAGACCTTGAGGGTGGAGGGTGACAGCCTACGCTCCAACCCTTGTTGCAGGAAGGAAAGCACAGACGCGATCGAACATCTTCGGGGGTCCTCTCGGCGAGAAGAACACCACTCGACGAACAGGTTCCACTTCGAGGTGTAAGCCTGTCTTGTAGACGGTGCACGTGCCGAAGTGATGGTGTTAACTACCTCTTGGGGTAAGTCACCTAGAACCTCCGCGTCCCGTCCCGGGGCCAGACATGAAGCTTCCACAGGTCTGGACGCGGGTGCCACAGGGTGCCCCGTCTCTGAGTCAGAAGGTCCTTCCTCAGAGGAATCGGCCAAGGAGGGGCTGTCGCGAGGAGCATAAGTTCTGGGAACCAGGTCCGGTTGGGCCAGTACGGCGCCACCAACAGGAGCTGCTCCTCGTCCTCCCTGACCTTGCACAGTGTCTGTGCAAGTAGGCTCACTGGGGGAAACGCATATTTGCGCAGCCCCTGGGGCCAGCTGTGCGCAAGGGCATCCGTGCCGAGTGTACCCTCGGTCAGCGAATAGAACCACTGGCAGTGGGACGTTTCTGGGGAAGCAAACAGGTCGACCTGTGCCACCCCGAACTGTCTCCCGATCAGCTGAACCACCTGGGGGTGAAGTCGCCACTCCCCTGGGAGCGCAGCTCGTGAGAGCTCGTCGGCCACACGGTTGCGCACACCAGGGACATGAATGGCCTGAAGCGACCTCAGACACTTCTGACTCCAGAGGAGGAGATGGCGGGCGAGTTGCGACATGCGACGGGAGCGCAGACCACCTTGTCGGTTGATATACGCAACAGCCGCAGTGTTGTCCGTGTGGACCAGTACATCTTTGCCCCATAACCGCCCTTTGAGGTGGCTCAGAGCAAGATGTACTGCTAGCAACTCGAGGCAATTGATGTGCCAATGCAGGTGCGGGCCCGTCCAAACCCCTGACACTGCATGCCCGTTGTACGTGGCTCCCCAGCCCATGGCGGAGGCATCCGTGAAAACCACAGTATGCCTGGACACCTGTTCCAGGGGCACTCCAGCCCGAAGGAACGAAGGGTCTGACCACGGACTGAAGGACTGGCGACAGGCCGGTGTGATGCTCACCCGGTGAGTGCCGCGTTGCCACGCCCATCTCAGGACGTTACTGCCGCCGCGGCTGCCATATGCCCCAGGAGCCTCTGAAACCGTTTCAGTGGAACCGCCATCCTGCCCTGAAACGTGTTCAGGCAGTTCAGCATCGACTGGACATGCTCCTCTGTGAGGCGCGCTGCCTGCTCGACCGAATCCAACTCCATACCAAGAAAAGAGATCCTCTGCCCGGGGGCGAGTTTGCTCCTTTCCCAGTTGACCCGAAGACCCAACTGGCTGAGGTGTCTGAGCACCAGGTCCCTGTGTTCGCACAACTGATCCCAGGACTGTGCTAGAAAGAGCCAGTCGCCGAGATAGTTGAGGATGCGAACGCCCCGTTCTCTCATGGGCACGAGGGCCCCCTCCGTGACTTTCATAAAGACATGGGGACAGGGCCAGCCCGAAAGGGCAGGACTTTGTACTGATATGCTCAACCCTCGAACGCAAAGCGCAGAAATGGCCTGTGTCGAGGAAGGATCGAGACATGAAAGTACGCTGGCGTCCTTCAGGTCGACCGCTGCAAACCAATCTTGGGGACGGATGCATTGAAAATGCGCTTCTGCATGAGCGTCTTGAACGGTAGCTTGTGGAGGCTCGATTCAGGACTCGCAGGTCCAAGATTGGCCGTAACCCACCGGCTTTCTTGGGTACAATGAAGTACGGGCTGTAGAGGCCGGTCTTCATATCGGCTGAGAGGACCGGCTCTATCGCATCCTTCGCCAGCAGGACAGCGATCTCCACACACAGAACATGGGCATCTGCAGCATTCACCGAAGTGAAGCGGATGCCCCTGATCCTGGGGGAGCGCCAGGCGAACTGAATCGCGTAGCCGAGCCTGATGGTCCGAATGAGCCAGCGAGACGGACCGAGGAGCACTAGCCAGGCTCCCAGGGACCGTACAAGCAGGACCATAGGGACCACCGGCGTACCCACCGTGGGGCAGCGAGGTGGAATGCAGGTACCGGACTGGTGCGGCTGTCTCGTGGAGGCGGCCCGCAGCGAGGTGAGAGTGTGCCGTGCAACACTTACCTGATTCCACAGGTGGGCAGCAGGAACATGAGGGGGTTGTCCACTGCTGCCCGCTGGCGAAGAGGGAGGATGAGTGTGGTCCGGCGTTTGACCGGCCACAACTTTCCGAGCCCCCTGCGGACCCGGAGATGGAAGGAACTGCTCTTGTGTTGAGAATTTGGGTACCGCTGGGGCTGAGCCCAGCGGCGGAACAGAGACAAAATGGAACACAAGATTCTCCTCCCGGCCCTCCACCGGGGGATGGAGCGGTGTGGTCACCATCTCCAGAAGAGCAGTCCTCCTCACCTCCGGGTCGCCCGTCTTGTGGCAGCCTGCCCTTGGCCTTGCCTCCCCTCTTGGCAGGCGTCTGGACGGGTAGGGCGGCCTGCTTGCGCCCCAGGCTCCACAACGCCGCTTGGGTGGAGGCTGCTGCTGCGGCGCGGGAGCGGAGGCAGACGCAGGCGGCCGCCCTCGGCGACGAGCAGGCTGAGGCGCTGCCGGCGGCGGGTGGAGACAGCAGCTGACCGCCGAGGCAGAATGTGACTGACCGCCTCAGTCTGCTTCTGTGCGGCCGAGAACTGATGGGCGAAGTTCTGGGCCGCGTCGCCGAAGAGGCCAGTCTGGGAGACGGGGGAGTTAAGGAACCTGACTTTGTCGGTCTCCCTCATGTCTGCCAGACACAGCCAGAGGTGGCGTTCCTGGACCACCATAGTGGACATCGTGCGACCCACGGCGCGAGGAACCTTCGCCGCACGGCGCGAGGTCGTTGCGGTTCTCAGTTCCTGGAGAACTGCTGGATCGTGACCACCCTCGTGCAAGGTCTTCAGAGCCGGGGCCTGATGGACCTGCAACAACGCCGTGAGCGTGTAAAGCGGAGCCTGCCTCTCCACAAGCCAGGTAGGCCTTCCCGATCAGATCGGATGAGTACCTACAGGCCCCGGAGGGAAGACACGGGTTCCCCTGGAAGTGGAGTTAGGGCACAGTTGCATAGCAACGGCCCGTTCCACGGGGAACCTGCGTGTATCCCTTTGCAGGTCCGCCATCGAGGGTGGTGAGGAGGAGGATCCACTAGGCCGGTTTCGGGCAGTAAAAGGTGCCGCCCACGACCTTGTGAGCTCCTCGTGCACCTCCGGGAAAAAAGGCACCGGGTGGGGCGCTGAGAACCAGCACGGGCCACCCGAGAAACCAATCATCCAGCCTTGAGGGTTCGGGACACGGTGGAGGGTTCCACACGAGCCCGACTCTCTCGGCGGCCCGGCAAGCATAGCCATCATCTCCGGATCAGTATCGGGCACAGCGGGTCTACCCGGAGGAGCCCCTGCGCCGACACATCCTCTCCAGAGAGTTCTGACCCTCCCTCCGATGCAGCGATGGACATCTGGTCCTCAAGGGGGAGCCCCAAAGGATACGGATGGTGCACATCTCGTGGACGGCCCACCGCGTGCTCCAATGGCAGCTCTACTGGCTGCGGAGTGCGAGAGGGATGAGGGTTCCCGGGGTTGGTTCCTGGGGAAACGCGCCACCGTAACCCTCAAATCAGCCGGGCTACTGCCTGAAGTAACTCTCTGAGGAGAGTTAGATCGCGGCAGAGGCACAGAGGCTCCGCCCCTTGCGAGACGGAACCGCGATCGCAACTCCGAGATGGTCATGTTCCCGCAGTGAGAACATGATTCATCCACCAGCGCTGCCTCAGCGTGTTGAACGCCCAAACACGAGATACAGCGCTGATGACCATCCCTCGGTGACAGGAAACCACAGATAGAATGTCATCTTGAAAAAGACGCAAGCTCTATCTGTGTAAGCTCTTTCAGAAGGACGCTCTCCTTGGTGCTGAAGCACGCAGGGGGAGGGGTCGCGGCGACACCGTCAGGGATAGTGCAGCCTGACGTGCGCGCTCTCTCACACGGCGCTCTCTTACCAGCCGTGGGAACGGCTTTTTAGCGCTCTCCACCTAGCGCACCGAACCGGCTGTGAGAACAGCCTTTGTGATCGTTCTGTTCAAACAACAAAGAGAGATGACCGGAAAACCACACGACCCACTGCTGTGCCGTCACACCAACACCGAATGAAGAGATCGCTTCCGAAAGGCGGCTTCCGTCTTCAGTCAGGACTGCGAAGTAAGGAGTGATATCTGTAGTAACCATCTACCACTCGGCTCCGAAGCAAAATGCTAATTTGATGCAATCACCTGTGTCTCATTTATACCCGCACAGCGTGGCATGAGCACCTGGTGCAATCATTGCATGCCAATGTGCATTGGCTCGTTTTAGTTACACTCGAAGTAGATTGGCTCTCGCGAGCGAGATTCCTATTCGTCGGTACTCCGACGTGGCGTCGAGAGTGACCGACTGAATGGGAACATTTTAGTCTCGTCTTTTTTCGTCAACAATAATGCATGTTAATTTAGTCTTAGTCATGGAAAAAAAGGTTGTTGACGAACATATTTAGTCTCGTCTGACGAAATTAACACTAGTGACGCCATGCCCCTGCTTTATTACAGCAGATGAATCAGACTACATGTGCATAGGTTATGTGCATGGGTGAGGAGTATGCTAGGTCAGTCCTCAAGGGGGCTGACTGTGCACATTGTAAACACTTCAGTATGCATAAGCTCCGTTCCCGCATGGCTCTCTTCCTGAGGGCCCAATTCAAGCACCTGCACCTCGTAGCTCAGGTCCACTGCTGCCAAGGCTCAGGTCATGGGTATCGCAGGTAAAGTTGGTAGAGGCAGAGTATGAGATGGCGAAAACATTCTAACTCACACACTGACTCGGTAGACCCCGTTTTGGATCTCAAAGCAAATTCTTCGGACCAAAACAAGGAACTAATGCTATCTGCATCTGACTCCGAAGTTCTGGATGCTGACAAGCAGGCTCAATTTGCTGCATTTGAGGAGCCTCTGGAGGTTGTAACTTGGTTGATCAGTTGGCCCAATGAGAAGCAAGCCATCAGTCGTTGTAAAGTTTGGAAGTGATTTGGTGTGTCCATTAAAACACATTAGACCATAATCGCATGGAATCAGACAAAGTGGAATGGGAATAGAGAATATGGAATACCGCTAGATGCGGAATATAGGGAATATAGAGTTGTCTGGGTTCTATAAAAAAGCAAAAACAAAGAACATTAACCCTCCTATTATCTTTGGCGTCAGTTTGACCCCAATCAATGTATCTGTAAATACACAACTGATTTTTTTGCTTTTTTTGCTTCAGATTGAATGACTTTCCCTAATTTAATGGGGACAACTCTAAAATGAACATAATGATAAAATTCTAAACTCTAAAATTATAGACATCATACACCTATACACATTTTGTAGCATCTGTGTTCTTTGGGGTCAGTTTGTTATTATGGTCCCGCTCCCCACTTGAATGACAGGGTAGATATAGTGTTGCTAATGTCATCAAAATGGTTCTAGGGCCCATCAGATATGCTGTCAGCCATAATGACCTGAGACATAAACAATTGTAAAAAACAAAAAACAAACAAAAAAAAACAAACATTCATATTCTGGAGGTTTAAATTGCTATTGGTCAAAATGACAGTTCAAACATCAAAACAGTAAGAACATAACCTCAAGAATTAACATTATGAAACGATTCAAAAGGAATAAACTTACATTGTCAGGAAAGATCTAATTTAGGAGAGAAGAAAAAGGACAGTTTGCTTCAGCTGCATGTTGCACACACAAATACACTAAACAAAGGCAGCTTATCAATCATTTGGTGCACCTGAGGAGACCTGGGTCCTTCCATGACTGGCTATGTCATGTGATCCCAAGAGGATTCTCAACAGTTGTTCTAAGCTTGATGATCGATGCCTCACCTCAGCTATAGTCCCCAGCCTCTCTCACAGAGATCAGTTCTCGATGGCCAACTAGACCTTGGCCTTTGGGGGGACCCTCATCTTTCTAGGCACATAAATTGTCTCGAGATGAGGGCAGTGTTTCTAGCACTAAGACACTTCCTCCCACAGCTGAGGGGCTACAATGTGTTGGTCCACAAGGACAACACTACGGTAGTCTATTACATCAATAATTGGACTTAAGGTTCACTTTTCAGGAGTGGACTCACTGTCCCCTCTGGGTCGCCCTCACACCTCCAGCTCCCCTGGGGCTGGATGCCATGGTGTAAATATGTACGCCTTTCTTTCAATAGATAACTATTGCCACTATTTCTGATAGCCACATACCCTTAGAAGGATCTTCTTTTGAGAGGCAGCCCTTGGTGTCTCAGTTCTTGTGCAATACCAGACGGATGAGACCTATCTACTGGTTGTGAGCTCCCTCCTATGATCTAGCATTGGTCCTAGGAGCCTTAGTAGAATCCACATTTGAGCCCTTGGAGTCGGTCTCTGAAAAAATAGTGACTCTTAAGGTCACCTAATTAGCATTGACTTCACTTAAAAATAGTAGGAGGCCCTGTCAGTAGCCTCCTTCTGCTTGGATTTTGGATCTCCTCCAGGTGATGTCAGAACTATACTGTACCCTAGATCGAACTATATCCCTAAAGTATCCTCTGGAGCTGGTCAGCCGGTTATCCTGCAGGCGTTATTTCCTTCACCTCATGAGACGAGAGAGCAGGGAAACTTTCATTTGTTATATCCAATTTGTGTGTATATCCAAATCCTCTCAGCTTTTGGTCTGTTTTGGTGGCCGCAACAGAGGTGATGCAGTCACCAAGCAGTATATTTTACATTGGATCACAGGCTATCACCCTCTCCTATGGGGCATGCAGAATGGTCTTGTCTTTAGGGCTCAGGGCCCACTCTACTAGGAGTATGGCGTCTTCCAAAGCTCTTGCTTGTGCCACACCCTTACATGATGTGCAGCGGCAAGTTGGCCCTCTCCGTACACGTTCATCAGGTTTTACAGTTCAGAAGTGTATTAAACCCCAGGGCCGCAAGTCCTTCAGGGTTGATCCAGAGATTGATCAACAATTGTCTGTGCAGATCATCCCTGTGGGGCAGGCTCTGTTCCCATGCCATGGTATTCAAGATCTCATAGTGTCAACGGCATGGCACAGCATCAAAGTTATTTTTTAATGGGGGACGTCTGGGGTTATGTATGTAACCGGTTCCCCTGAGAAGGGAACGAGAAACTGTGTTATGTTGCCACGCCTTGCTTACACCTGTGTGTCTTCGTCAGATGCGTCTTCTTCAGTTCGTCAGTTCTTCTGCATCTTGTTTCCTTCTCTGACAACCAGGTTACTTACGTAACCCCAGATGTTAATTATAATTAAGTACATTTTTTCAAAAGTATGCTAACGTGTACTTCTTTTTCACAAGGGTAGTTCACACACACAAAAAAACATTTTGTTGTTCCAACCCATTTTCTAATGTAAAACACAAAATTTACAGTGGGGTCCAAAACAACACTGAATGAGAATGAGAATTTTTGTCAAAATATATCCCTTTGTGTTCCACAGAAGAAAGTAAGTCATACATGGTTAGAGAATCACAAGGGTGTTAAATGTAAAATAATTTTTTGAAAACGTAAACATGCAGAAAGTTTTGTCTGATGGGTAGGTTTAGTGTAGGGGGATGGACTATACAATTTGTACAGTATAAAAATCATTATGTCTATGTAAATTCCACATAAAACATCTTGGTCTTGTTGAAGTGAGAGGCCTGTTTGATCAAGTTGAAACCCTTGTCAGGCTGCTTCTAGCCATTCCAGTCTCATCAGCTGAGGCTGAAAGAAGTTTCAGTGCTCTTAGGAGATTGAAAACGTGGCTCAGAACAGCAGTGGAACAAGTGACACTTACCACTACTGCTGTGTGCCATGTACACCAGGACAAACTGAACACATATGCCAAAAGTTTATTTCTGTTATTGACAGACACAGACATGTTTGGTTTCTTCAAATAGAGACAGTAGACACATTGACTATTGCATTCCACTATGAACGGATTAAAGTTAAGTTTCTTTTAAACTGCCTCCTTGTCTTTATTAGTTACATGTAACATTGCATAATTCATTAATTAACATATTGTTTAGGTCAATACTAAAAACCTTAATATATACATATATTCATGAATCCTCAGCTTCCAGGGATGTCCCCACCAATTTCAAAATCAAACCTACGCCCTTGGTTAAATATATAATTTAGAAAATGCATTTCTGTTCCAACATCTCACTCAACACGATTGCCAAACTCCTGTCACGCTGTTTGCACCCACTGTTGTAAGTGTTGTTTTTTTTGTTTGTTTTTTTGTTTTTTTTTAAAAGGTGTGAGAGACACTGATAGATTGGTTCTGTTTTTCTTTGGTTACTCATACATTCAACGACCAGGTGATTTTTTTCTGATTAAATCAAAATACCTGCTTACAGTAAATGCATGATGTTAACTGTGACATAAATGTTGTGAAGTAAATGAAGCAAATTAGATCAAATTTTTAAAACCTTTAAAGTTTGTTCTTTATGGACTATCATCTATTTTTCATTATATAATTATTTATGTAATTATTCTTTAGTTACAAACTATTTCAGTATTAGTATTTCTTGACATCTATAACACACGTTTAAAGGGGACATATTATGCAAAATTCACTTTTACATGATGTTTGAACATAAATCTAACACTGAAACACTTCCTCCCACAGCTGAGGGGCTACAATGTGTTGGTCCACAAGGACAAGGACAAGGTCGCCCAAGTCTCCCAAGTGCGTTCCTTTCTCCTGCTCTGGGCAAAAGGCAGACTGCTTTCTAAGGGTATCTTCATTTCAGGTTAAAAGAATGTTAGACCATATGCTGTCGAGGCATATGCTGATGCCCAGGGAATATTGACTGCATCTTCAAGTGGTGGTGTCTATATGGCAGAGGTACGACCGAGCAGAAGTGGGCTTGTTCACCTCCAAGGAGTCAACCCACTGTGCCCTCTGGTTCGCCCTCACACCTTCAGCTCCCTTGGGGCTGCCATTGCCGAGGCTTCATCTGTATGCCTTTCTTTCGATTGCTCTGGATTCGCCAGGACCAAGTTCACCTACAGATTTACGAAACCGCACATTAGCGTGAGAGCACATTTCCATAAAAGCGCCGATGGGAGGGGACAGTTCTACGTGTGATCTATTGATAACGCGCAAATTAAAGCACACAGACGCAGCCGGATAATTTCCATAATGACCAACACAATCTACCTGTTAGTATGTGGTTTAAGACGTGTGTAAATAATGCAGACACCAGTAAATTGAAGAAGAGCAAACCTTTTGTAAATCACCTCGCATGATTCATTTAAATACCTTCATACTCCCATAAATTATGCATCTGAAAGGGAAACCCCTACAAATACATATGTAATAAGGTCAGCTGCAAAAATAACCCAGTCCATGCCTTTTCAGCATTAGTTTATCACTGCATGTCTTTAGTAAATCCTGACAGTAGTTTTTTTTTTTTGTTTAACACCAAAAGAGGGTTTGCGCTGACACAAGCCGATATGCCACCCAGTGGCCTAACAGAATTAACTGTAGAGGTTAAGCCCAACCCAAGACAATCCCCAGCCAACATGTCCAAGTGGGCCCCACATTGACCAAGTTTTATATGGGCTATGTGGGCATCAACTGGGCATGGGATCAAAGTGGGCACATTGATGGGCTGAATGTGGGCCCCATTTTGAATAAATTGTGGGGCCCAGTTAGGTTGCCCACATTGTTAATTTGAGGGTCCCATATGGGCCACATTTGTGCTTTATTTAGAATTGAAAAGTTTTGTTTTTGTACAATTATGGGTAACGGCGTAACCCTAACAACTTGTTACATTTTATTACATTTTTAGTACTTCATGTTTATATATTTATATAAGCATGTTCTGTCCTCGACTGGAGCTGCCCTCGAAAATGTCACCATTTTATAGCTCATTCAAAACAACCCGCAAATACATTGCAAAAAAGCCTGACCAGCATACGGCGGCCTGTTTATCGGAGAAAACATGTAGTGGTCATGCTCACCAACAGAGGGGGCTGTGCAGCTACACTTGGTCGTGCGCGGCGCTACTTCATGAAGAAGACATGGATCGTCATAAAAAGTGAAGCCGCCGCTCATGCGTTCTATTGAATCAAAAGGGAATTATATGATTTTACTGAGAAAACATTACCTAAGGAAACACCGTTTTTATATCTGAAGTCTCCCTGCACACGCTTACAACACAAACGTCCTAAGCATGTAAATTGTTATTCGTTTAAAGTCGGGGATTTCCCCTGCTTATTAAAAAGTTACATTCATTCATTACAGTAGTGAACATCAGCTCAGCGGGATGCATTACAAATGTCAAAGAGCGCATTTTGAAATCGAAATAAAGATTTATGCCTTGCAACCTGAAATCGTCTTGTACTGTTGTGATTATGTAATTATGTTGTGCTGTAGTATTGTTTTCATTCATACAGTAAGCTAACTACAAATGTTTCAACAATGACTTCGTTAACAGCATGCATTTTGAAGCAGTTAATGATTTAAACGATGATTAAATCATTATTTAATTCAACACCATGGCATACATAACACTTATATGGAATACTTAGCCTATACTCATATGGAAACTGTAAATGGCATACATTTGCCTTTAAGAGTCTGAAATAGATCTTGCTCAATCAGGAACTAAAATACACACATCATAACTTATTCAGACAGATAACGCTGCCTGCTTTATTTCCGAGATGATGCATGGCATACTTTGAATTGTAATACAATATAGAGGCTTGTATTAATATTTATTGTAAGCTATTCGAATCAATGTCTGCATCTAAACACATATATATGTTAATGTTTACTATTTCCTCCATAATTACGTTACATTTATAAAGAAATATATTTTTTGTGTTTGGTCAGTTATCCGTATCGGCAATCGGCAATGTGCATCAATGATTTCATTATGACTCACACTCTCGGAAAAGACCATAAACATTACAATTAAGATCTGAAGTAACTATTAATTTACATACATATATAGTAAAACAAATCCTGTGAGACTGATATGCTGCAAATCATTTGATTTTAGGGCAATGTTTTGGCTGTGCCTCAATGATGCCCTCTGTTGGTAGGGAATAGTAAGATGGCCACTCGAACACTTTCGGTGGCTTCAGCGCCTGATGGCAGTTTAGAACGCAATGAGCAAACCAGTCATTTATATAGATCAGTGATCTGGACCAGAGCAAAGCGCCATTATCATCACATATCAAAATAAACATTGTTATCGGTTTCAAGGTAGTAACATGCTAACTATCACGTTAAATTAAAGTAATACTGTTTGTATGTTTTATAACAGGCCTCAGCAGGCTGCTAGATTGTTTTGCACGATTGCACGGAGTTCTGGAGTCACAACGCAGCAATTTTCACACTCATATCGTATACTCAGATATGAATAAAATAAAATAAATAATAGACGTGCACATTACTTTGTGTTCAAAAATAGTTAAAAGTTGATAGTTGTAAGGTATAATAAAAACAACTTTTGAAAGTTAAATTTAATTTAATAATGTTAAAAAATAGTTAAATGCCGCTTTACTTATCTTATCATCTTATATTTATGTGTTATTTTTGTAATGTAATGTGCTTTTGTAAAGTCATACTTCTGTTATATCAGGCACATCATTTTGAACTTTTACAATTTTACAATGACCACTATTAATCGCGTTATTTATTTATTTTTTTACAAAATCATAATAATTATTAATGTAATAATATAAGGAACACACAAATCTATTGTCCCCTTTTTAATAAATACATATAACAAATTAGATTTTGGTGATATTTTGACCACTCAAATATGAAATGTACCAAGTTTCCATTTCATTTTTTTTTATGAATACGATGCATGCTTTTTAAGAAAGTGCTCTTGTTAATGATTTGATAGTATTTTAAAATAATTGCCTTTTCTCATTATTGTTCTATATGAAGCTGATGGGTCTGCCTCAACCCAGGGGTGATGGATTGAAGAATTTTCAATGCTCTTATCCTGTTTTATTATACTTTTCTTCTTATGATCAATAAAAACGTGGTTTAAAAATTCTGACTTGAAAGTAATTTCAAGAGTACAAATATTTTGTCATGTAATTTAAATTCAAGCCAAAATATTTTGATAGCGGCTGGTTCTGAAATATATCTGTCATGATAGTGTAATGGAGGCCAGCTAGTGAGAGCTGTGCAGGTAAACTCCCCTCATGTCAAGAGACACTCTAGTGCCTAACACGAGAAGTTTCACGCCTTATTGTTAGAGCGTCAGACTCCCATGCGGAAAGACCCAGGTTCAAACACCGCTTGAAGTGGGCGGTATGAACCAGAGAAATTACAACAGCAGTTACTCACAATCAATTTGTCTTTAGTGATTTTGCCTTCAAAAAAAGTACAAGAACGTTCCCTTTTATCAAAAATATTGACAAGACAACCAGCAAAAAAAGGTGCCATGCTTCGTCTCGTGGTGCCGTCTGATATATTCTTTACAAACAGCCAGAACTTTGTTGCAGATATGACACACCAGCTTTGCGTTCACAAAACCAGGTAGGATGAACGCATAGTTGTCTTTCCATTCTTCTTTGTATGCCCTATTTTCACTGTTGACTTTCCTCTTTAGACTCTTTGATAGTGCTATGTAGCGAATATCTAGCCCCAGGGGAAATGGTGCGGGATTTATGCATGCGTTTAATCGTGTTACGATCAAACATGCACAGATCCGCACAGAGGGGAATTTTGATATTAACAATTGATTAAAACGGATTAAAACAATTATTAATATCTAGGGCTTAATTCAACTTTTAGAAATTTCTTTGATTCTAGAATTGAGTTCAAAGGACGGATAATTGTCCACCAAATATCTCCCTTTTAATAACTCTTAAACACGTTTCTCTGGCCAGGAGAAATATCTTTCTTTTAATTTGTAACAGGGTCGGTTCACCGTAAAAGTGACCTATGTATGAGCAAACCAAGCGCAATCACGTGTGAATATATATATTTTAATAAATCAACAAACAATAAACAAACATACACAAATTAACTGAAAGAAGGAAGGAGAGAGAGAGAGAGAGAGAGAGAGAGAGAGAGAGAGAGAGAGAGAGAGAGAGAGAGAGAGAGAAGGCAACGGTAATACTATCGACACACCCTATGAGCACAAGCAAGATATCAGTCCCAACTTATTGGTATAAGCTCAAGACTTTATAACGACAGCTTAAGGGATACTTGCATATGTTTCCTTGGTTGTGAGCTCGTGCGTTTAGGGGAATTCCGCGATCCGGTCCGTGTTTCAATCTTGCCGGGTGGTTCCTTGGAGTCCGCGGGAAATTCAACTTTGGTTCCTTTGTGTGATGAGATCCGTTGGAGGATGGCGAAGAGGAAAGCCAACAGAGGTGGCAACAGGAAGCAAAACGAAAAGAGAAGAGAAGAGAGAAGAGAAGAGAGAGAGAGACAGCGTCTGTGGCCCATTTTTAAAGGGCCGCGACGGGGCACGCCTCTTTTGTCGGAACAGCCAATCAGAACGAAGGAACTCAGAAGCGGGAAATCTCCCTTTGTCTTAGGCCTTGCCTCATTAACATGTTTTATGGCTCTTTCTTAGATAACCCCCAAGTCTGCCTTTGGTACGCAGACTTTGGGGTTTTGGCATGAAAGAAAGAGTCTGGTGCATCATAGTACCCCTACAAATTGCGAGACAAAGATTTCGAGACCAAGCATGGGGAGTTTAACTTAAGAGTTAAAGGAACGGCGAGGATTGACGTCATTCTTCCTTAAGCATTCACTGGCTATAAGTTTCTAACCTATCAAACACATCTAAAATGGTTATAACAAAAAGCATGCATACATACAGGGAACAGCACACCTAAAATGAAAAATAACTAAGTTAAAAGTCATATAATCTGTTCGGATGTCCTTTGGTATGTGTGAGGTGGGGGCTGGTTTTATAATGGTCTCTCATGAGCTGCACGAGCATGGTTTGTGTCCTTTTAGCACCGTTAACCTGTCAATCTGTAGACTTCACGGCGCCGGTCTTGCTTGAGTCATTATAAATAATCAAAGTATTGGTCCGTTGATCATTTATGAGCACCGTCCATACGCTACATATCCCCCCTTTGGCCGACGAAGTTCGTGTTTGAACATCGTCGGACATTAGTTCCGATAGTCGAATGGCAGGTGTCTCACGATGGTCGACTTGAATGATGGGCGTTGAATCTCTGTGGCAGGCCGAACCTAGAGAAGATGTGGTTCTTCAGGAGGTCTGCCGTGGTTTGGGCAGTGTCGTTGGGTGCTGGCCGACACTCCACCCACTTGGTGAATTGTTGAGTTTATGGTCTTTTCAACGGCAGTCTTTTGCTTGGTGTATGCTTTATGGGCGAGGTCCCGCAACTGTCGGATGGACATGTTGCGGGGACAGGCCAGAACTCCTAGATGGTGACTCACTGTGTGATGCAGGTTTCGGAGAAACAAAGTTTTGAAGTTAAAGTCCTCCTCCATCCCAGGTTCGCATGCGTGCTCGAAGTAGGTCTGTCGCAGCCGATTGTAGTATGCTTGCGGGGTTTCTGCTCGGCCCTGCTTAAGGTCCATAGCAGCGATGAGCCCCTGGTCTGACTCAGGGTCAGAAAACTCTTTAATCAAAGCCTGTCGCAGTTGCTGGTAGTCGGTTTTGACAGTTTGTGGTTGTCGGTCCAGGAAGCTGCGTACATCTCGGCTTGATGTGATTCTGCGCAAATACAATCTGTCCCATGTTGTCACATTGTCCACAGTTTGTGAAAGAAAGTCTATGTCCTGCAGATACGCGTGCACGTCGTGTCCTTCTGCGGGGCTTGGGTTGAATGTGGGAATGTTTCTGGCCCGCTTGTCGAGTTCTTTGTCTCGTTGGAGTTTCTCATTTAAGTCCTCTTGGTGTTCTTTCTCAACTTGTTCTCGTTGCTCAGTGTCGGCACGAAGTTCTGTCAGTGCATCTTGGAGTCTCTCGACTTCGTCCTGTAGCTCTGCGTGGGTCTCATCCGCTTCGCGGCGCCGTTCCTGAGTCTCGACGAGTAGCTGGTCTAGACGAGTCTGGGCGTCGGCCTGGTTCCTCTGGGCCTCCTCAGCTTGAAGTTTGAGCGCTGTCGTCTCCTGCTCCAGCTGGACGTTGTTATTCTCGTTGAGCCGTGTCTGGACGATCAGATTGTGGGCGAGCCTCCCGATGATCTTGGCCCACTCTTTGTGATTGTAACGCTGCGTGGGATCATGGGCCATCAGCATGTTCAGGTCGTTGTCCAGTTGTTCTCTGCTCAGCTGCTGTAGGTCGCCAGTGCCTCTGGGCAGGAAATCGTGGGTCAGAGCAGACAGCCAGGTCTTGAGGTTGTCCCAGTGGGCAGCAGGGCTGGATGAACAGGACATCTTGGCGTACTGTTGACGAGAGAGCGCAGCACAAAAGAAACGCAATGCAAGTCCTTGCCGAATTGAGAGCTAAGTTTTTTTTTTGTTTTGTTTTGGTTTTAAAATACCAAATTGGGCTAACAGTCTATGCTGTTAGTGAGCTAAGGTTCAGATACTTAATATCTTTGGCCGTGAATATTGGTGAGGGCCAAGCCTAAATAAAGATTTTGACGGCGGCAGCCTATTGGGTCGTGTGATGACTCTGGCGGCTGGGTTCTAATCTAATATTTAGCTTTCCTTGCTGGCTCTCATAGGTTCTGTCGGTATGTGAACTAAAAGAAACACAACACGACGGTGAGATACATAGGGTAGGATAAAACAAACAAAAATATTAAAGGGGAAGGGTAAAAACAAGAATAAGTGAAAAATGAAAATTAAATTATAAAAAAAAAATTTAAATAAAAAAAAAAAAAACAAGGATTGAAAATTTATAAAAATAATAAATCAAAATAAGGTGGATTAAAATAAAATTAAAAATCAAAACAAAGTAACAGGAAGTGGTAAGGAGAGGGAGGAGAAACTCTAAGCTTGTTTTCGCCACTAGGTGTTATTACGGGTCTGACAGAGCGGTGGCGCTGTCGAGTAATAACCTGTAGTGAGACTGTGTGCTTAGAGTGTAAGGTCCCAAAGGCACTCAATGTTAATTTAAAAATGTTGAATTTAAACTCAGTTTAAACCAAATTTCAAATAACCAGGTGCTAGGGTGCTAGAATAATTTTTGTGAATTTCCTGTTACAGTAAATAGGCTCTCAAAGCAGAAATAACACTTTCAAATGAAACTCATGGGAGGAAAGATCTGAGCATGACCTCCAGGGGGCGTGTTACTCATTGAGTGCCTGTGGTGACACAGATACAACTTTATTTGAATTTAAGTAAAATTTGTTTACCATAAATTCAAATAAGTGTGAAGAGTCGTAGAGACAGAGAGTGTCAAATAACGGTAACAGTGAGGAGAATTACAGTTCTGAGCAGAACTAAGACAGCAAAAGGGGAAGGTAGAATTAACCTTCAAAGAAAAGCAGCAGAAGGGAAGCAGAACTACGAATAATGTCCACAAGATGGCGTTATCGAGTTCGCTACGGAGATGACGTAGGGAGGAGGGACTGCGTTCACCTGGTCAGAGGGGTAGTACCAACCCCAGCGCTCGTGATTTCAATTTTGGGTGTGTTCACTGGTTCAGTGATTACAAATTAACCACGCATACAATAAATCTCTCTCTATATATATATAACTTTAGTTTCTCTTTCGATCGGAGGATCGAGGGAGTGCCTGGCATGAACCTTTCACTACCATTAAAGCACAAATATAAACGAACAGGATTTCTTCACTGCCGCTTTGGTTAAGCTGGATCAGAGCTTATACCTGGCTCCTGGCTAAGTCACACAATAGTGTCGTGATTTGCCTTGGGTGCAAGTGGGTAATTACTTCACATGGACTCAAACGGAGCGAAATACGCTTAGTTTACAGCATCGGGCATACACGATGAATTGACTAGCGTAATAAAAGGCCTTTAAAAGCGATCGGAGGAAACTCGCTCGGATCACGTGTTCCACTGCAGACTTATTCGTCCTTACAGGGATTTAAACAAACAATTATTAAAATGGTTTGCAACGAAATTTCTCCGTCTTTGCAGAAGCGACTTTAATATTGTGACTGCAGTTTAACGGATTTACTTGTTAACAAAGGCTAAATGATAGACAAATAGTCGTGTTAACACACCGAGTTAGGAATGAACTCATTTAATTTGGGCGAGTGCGTTCTGCCCGCGACGCGCGTGTAACAAACAAAACATATACACACACACTTAGTTCGAACTGAGTTTGCTCAACATAGGTTTAAAGCGATGGCCGCATTAACTCCACCACTAATGTAGCGAATATCTAGCCCCAGGGGAAATGGTGCGGGATTTATGCATGCGTTTAATCGTGTTACGATCAAACATGCACAGATCCGCACAGAGGGGAATTTTGATATTAACAATTGATTAAAACGGATTAAAACAATTATTAATATCTAGGGCTTAATTCAACTTTTAGAAATTTCTTTGATTCTAGAATTGAGTTCAAAGGACGGATAATTGTCCACCAAATATCTCCCTTTTAATAACTCTTAAACACGTTTCTCTGGCCAGGAGAAATATCTTTCTTTTAATTTGTAACAGGGTCGGTTCACCGTAAAAGTGACCTATGTATGAGCAAACCAAGCGCAATCACGTGTGAATATATATATTTTAATAAATCAACAAACAATAAACAAACATACACAAATTAACTGAAAGAAGGAAGAAGAGAGAGAGAGAGAGAGAGAGAGAGAGATAAGGCAACGGTAATACTATCGACACACCCTATGAGCACAAGCAAGAAATCAGTCCAACTTATTGGTATAAGCTCAAGACTTTATAACGACAGTTTAAGGGATACTTGCATATGTTTCCTTGGTTGTGAGCTTGTGCGTTTAGGGGAATTCCACGATCCGGTCCGTGTTTCAATCTTGCCGGGTGGTTCCTTGGAGTCCGCGGGAAATTCAACTTTGGTTCCTTTGTGTGATGAGATCCGTTGGAAGATGGCGAAGAGGTAAGCCAACAGAGGTGGCAACAGGAAGCAAAACGAAGAGAGAAGAGAAGAGAGAAGAGAAGAGAGAGACAGCGTCTGTGGCCCATTTTTAAAGGGCCGCGACGGGGCACGCCTCTTTTGTCGGAACAGCCAATCAGAGCGAAGGAACTCAGAAGCGGGAAATCTCCCTTTGTCTTTGGGCCTCGCCTCATTAACATGTTTTATGGCTCTCTCTTAGATAACCCCCAAGTCTGCCTTTGGTACGCAGACTTTGGGGTTTTGGCATGAAAGAAAGAGTCTGATGCATCATAGTACCCCACAACACACCTAGCTGGCCTACAAATTGCGAGACAAAGATTTCGAGACCAAGCATGGGGAGTTTAACTTAAGAGTTAAAGGAACGGCGAGGATTGACGTCATTCTTCCTTAAGCATTCACTGGCTATAAGTTTCTAACCTATCAAACACATCTAAAGTGGTTATAACAAAAAGCATGCATACATACAGGGAACAGCACACCTAAAATGAAAAATAACTAAGTTAAAAGTCATATAATCTGTTCGGATGTCCTTTGGTATGTGTGAGGTGGGGGCTGGTTTTTATAATGGTCTCTCATGAGCTGCACGAGCATGGTTTGTGTCCTTTTAGCACCGTTAACCTGTCAGTCTGTAGACTTCACGGCGCCGGTCTTGCTTGAGTCATTATAAATAATCAAAGTATTGGTCCGTTGATCATTTATGAGCACCGTCCATACGCTACAGCTAGCTTAAATGTCAACATCACTCTGCACGTAACGTAATTGTGTACCTCCAGCACGCAAACAATTAAAAAAACTGTTTAGTACGTGAGGATGCCAAGGAATAATTCTGAGTGTAAATGTAGGCTACATCAAATTACAATAAGTTAGGCTCCATTGTGTAACAAGCAAATTAAAATACACATTTATTATTCAAAATATGGAAAGAGGAAATAAAACATAGTTCGTTAAGAGGATGACTCAAACATGCCATTAATGGGCTTATTCAAGTTTTTTTAGTTATTTTTATCCATTCCGCATCTCCCACATATGTGTGTTTTAGCAAGGCAGTCTGTGTTGCAAGTTGGTGAATGAAGATACTTGCCAGGTTACGTGTCACTACTGCTTTATTAATATATCCAATTAATTTATCCATGTAACAGAGTACCAGCTCACCACCAGTTACAAAAGACACTGTATCAATTGTCATCAATTTATTTCTTAAATTATCCCATGACTATATTCTGGCCCACCATCTAGTGGCAATTTTTTTTTATTGGCCCATGGCCAAAAATACTTGCCAACCCCTGGCCTAGGCACTTAAAGATGGGCCGAGAGCTTAGAAGGCAAAATAAGGCTGTTAGGTTAGCTATTTTATAATAACAAGCCAGTACAAGCCAGTGATGCTACTACACCTCCCCTTTTAAGTAATGACTCTTTTCTTATAGTAACATGTTGAAAACATCTTTGCTGAACCTTCAAACTTGAATTTAATTACAGGTCACATGCAACACATCCTCATAAACGAACAATGAACAACTTTTTTTTCCCCTCTCTTTTTTCACAAATTCAAATGTTCAGGAGGCCATGACACTCGACCAGCACTGGTCACATAAGGTGCTCTACTCATGTCAGTGTCTCTGGACATGTTCAAATCCCTAGTAGCATGCACATGAATGTCAGTGTCACTCGGTTTCAGGGATGTGTCAGTGGTTTCCATGGAATTTTGAGGTAAGGGCCCATGAACTGCCCGCATGTGAGTGCGGTTTCTCCTTATCAGACCTCCATCAGTGTGTATGAAGTAAGACCTAGGTGTTTCTGCTTGACGACAGTCCCTTGTGATTTCTCTCTCTGCAGCCACACTCTTTGTCCAGTCTGCAATGTTGGTAAGGGACGTGCCTTGTAACGCATGTTGTACCTGCGTTGCTGTCTCTCTTTTGCCCAGCTGTCTGATTCCCTGAATCTTTTAATGTTTGGCCAACGAGGGGTTAGAAAAGTTGGGAGCTGTGGTATGGTAGAACACAGTTGTCTCCCCATTAAAAGCTGTGCTGGAGAGTACCCATTCTCCAAAGGGGTAGAGTGATATGTCATCAAAGCTTTCGACTTCTCACCACCCTCTTTTCAGAGTCCTTTCACAGTAGCCACTGCGCGCTCTGCCTCCCCATTTGCTTGTGGGAATCCTGGGCTGCTGGTGATGTGTGTGAACTCATATTCCCTGGCAAAGTTCTTAAAGAGTGCACAGCTATATTGTGGCCCATTATGGGACATAACAGTCTCTGGGATTCCATCTGGGAAACACCTATTTTAAAGCCACAATCACAGTATTAGCTGTGGCTACATTTAGGCAAGCTATATTCAATGTAATGTGAAAAATAGTCTTCAACCTGAAGGTATGTATTTTTCTCCCAGAAAAATAAGTCTGTACCCACCCGCTGCCATGTTCTCTCCAGCACTGAAGTGGTTAACAAAGGCTCTCTGTGCTCAACACTGTGTTGTGAGCATGTGCTGCAGTTTTCCACCAGCTGATTGATATGCACAGACAGTCCTGGCCACCAGACAGCCTGGCGAGCCCTAGCTCGACACTTTACTATACCCTGGTGACCTTTGTGTATACTGTGGAGGATTTCTTGCCTCAAGCTGTCGGGAATCACAATTCTCTAGCCCCTTAGGAGCAGCTCTCCAGCCACAGGAAGATTTTCTCTCTCAGGCCAATGTGGTCCCAGCTCTGGTGGAAGGACATGTTTCTCAGGCCACTCAGTCTTACAGTATTGGATGAGTTTAGCGCAGATATACTCTATATAGCAGATATAGCACTATAGCAGAAGGATCAGCCTACTGGTTCTTGGTTATTGTATTCAGCCTCGTTTCTGTAGCTGGAAGGGCTTGAATTATCGAATCCACAAACACCTTAACGTCACTCTCATTCTCTTTCTCCACCTCTGTGAATGTGGAATCCTTGAGCTCATTGGAGCCCTTGATAATGTGTCGGTGGTTATCATTTGCTTACCTGGCACATGCACATATCGAAAGTGAACTTCATCAGCCTCAGACAGAACCGCAATATTCGTGGAGGGAGTTACTCTAGTGCTTTGGTGCTTAGCAGTGAGAGCAGTGGTCTAAACTAGTCTAAACTTTAGACCCAGGAGGTATAATGACAGCCGTTCACACGCCCACATGGCAGCTAAGGCCTCCTTTTCGATTTGGGCATCATTTTTTTCTACATCAGACAGACTCTGTGAGAACCGGAACAGAACCAGTTTCCATGTTCCATCTGCTTGCTTTTGGTTCAGTCAAGCCAAAGGAAGAGGCGTCAGCAGAAACAGTCTCTGTTTTTGGGGAGTATAATGCCAACACATGCTGTGAACTCAGTTCTGATTTTAATTTCTGAAAAGCCTCTTTTTGTGGTGATTCCCAGCACCATTCATTTTTTCTCACTGAGCGGATCTTTGATTGGACGGGTGTAGGATGCAAGGTGGGGTAAAAATTTACCCAGATAATTAGTCATTCCCATCACTCTCCTCACTCCATCTACCCCGGTTGGTTCAGGCATCTCCAAGATCGCCCTGACTTTGTCTGGATCTGGTGCAACACCGTCTGGCCCTATTCGGTGCTCCAGAAATATCATGTTATCCACAGCAAACACACACTTCTCGTTTAAAATCAAGCCTTCATCTCTCAGTCTCTTAAGGACGCGATGCAGTCTCTCGTTGTGTTGCTGCATATTCTCCTTATAGAATAATATGTCATCAGCATGACACACAATCTTCCAGCATCTCCGTATCTTTCCTTGGGCCTTGGGCACTACCACCATGCCTGGACACCATGGATGGGTTGAGTCACTTTAGAAATCACTCCCATATCCTCCATGTGTTTTAACTCTGCTTGCACCTTATCTCTCATTGGCAGGGGCACACGGTGTGGAGACGATAGAGCATATGGTACAGCAGCTGGCTCCAAATCAATTTTGTATGGTTCCTTTAACCCCTTTGACCCCCTTTCGCCTTCAGAACTGCCTTAATTCTACATGGCATTGATTCAACAAGGTGCTAAAAGCATTCTTTAGAAATGTTGGCCCATATTGATAGGATAGCATCTTGCAGTTGATGGAGATTTGTGGGATGCACATCCAGGGCACAAAGCTCCTGTTCCACCACATCCCAAAGATGCTCTATTGGGTTGAAATCTGGTGACTGTGGGGGCCATTTTAGCACAGTGAACTCATTGTCATGTTCAAGAAACCAATTTGAAATGATTCAAGCTTTGTGACATGGTGCATTATCCTGCTGGAAGTAGCCATCAGAGAATGGGTACATGGTGGTCATAAAGGGATGGACATGGTCAGAAACAATGCTCAGGTAGGCCGTGGTATTTAAACGATGCCCAATTGGCACTAAGGGGCCTAAAGTGTGCCAAGAAAACATCCCCCACACCATTACACCACCACCATCAGCCTGCACAGTGGTAACAAGGCATGATGGATCGCCAATTTCTGACTCTACTATCTGAATGTCTCAACCGAAATCGAGACCAGGCAACATTTTTCCAGTCTTCAACTGTCCAATTTTGGTGAGCTTGTGCAAAGTGTAGCCTCTTTTTCCTATTTGTAGTGGAGATGAGTGGTACCCGGTGGGGTCTTCTGCTGTTGTAGCCCATCCGCCTCAACGTTGTGCGTGTTGTGGCTTCACAAATGCTTTGCTGCATACCTCGGTTGGAACGAGTGGTTATTTCAGTCAAAGTTGCTCTTCTATCAGCTTGAATCAGTCAGCCCATTCTCCTCTGACCTCTAGCATCAACAAGGCATTTTTGCCCACAGGATTGCCGCATACTGGATGTTTTTCCCTTTTCACACCATTCTTTGTAAACCCTAGAAATGGTTGTGTGTGAAAATCCCAGTACCTGAGTACATTGTGAAATACTCAGACCGGCCCATCTGGCACCAACAACCATGCCATGCTCAAAATTGCTTAAATCACCTTTCTTTCCCATTCTGACATTCAGTTTGGAGTTCAGGAGATTGTCTTGACCAGGACCACACCCCTAAATGCATTGAAGCAACTGCCATGTGATTGGTTAATTAGATAATTGCATTAATGAGAAATTGAACAGGTGTTCCTAATAATCCTTTAGGTGAGTGTATATATATATATATATATATATATATATATATATATATATATATATATATCCTCTCCTTGAACTGTCACCTTATCGTGGTGGAGGGGTTTGAGTACCCGAATGACCCTGGGAGCTATGTTGTCTGGGGCTATATGCCCCTGGTAGGGTCTCCCAAGGCAAACAGGTCCTTGGTGACGGGCCAGACTAAGAGCAGTTCAAAAAAACCCAGTATGAGTCTAATTAAAACAAGGACCAAACGTCGCCCGGCATGGCGCAGCCGGGCCCCTGGAGCCAGGCCGGGGTTGGGGCTCGTATGCAGCGCCTGGTGGCCGGGCCTGCCCCCATGGGGCCCGGCCGGGCTCAGCCCGAACGAGCGACGTGGGGGCCACCCTCCCGTGGGCTCACCACCTGCGGAGGGATCATATGGGGCCGGTGCATAGTGGATCGGGCAACAGTCGAAGGCTAGGCCCCCGACGACCCGATCTCTGGACACGGAAACTGGCGGGGAAGGAGCCTGAGCTTGTGCGGGAGGTTGAGAGGTACCGGCTAGAGATAGTCGGGCTCACTTCCACGCACAGCTTGGGCTCTGGAACCACACTTCTTGAGAGAGGCTGGACTCTCTACCACTCTGGAGTTGCCCATGGTGAGAGGCGGCGGGCTGGAGTGGGTTTGCTTATAGCCCCCCAGCTCAGCTGCCATGTGTTGGAGTTCAACCCGGTGAATGAGAGGGTCGCTTCCCTGCGCCTTCGGGTAGGGGATAGGTCTCTCACTGTCGTATGTGCCTACGGGCCAAACGGCAGTGCGGATTACCCCGCCCTAATGGGGTCTCTGGGAGGGTGCTGGAAAGTGCTCCAACTGGAGACTCCATCATTCTACTGGGGACTTCAACGCACACGTGGGCAGTGACAGTGATACCTGGAGGGGCGTGATTGGGAGGAACGGCCCTCTGATCTGAACCCGAGTGGGGTTCTGTTATTGATTTCTGTGCTAGCCACGGCTTATCCATAACGAACACCATGTTCAAGCATAAGGGTGTCCATCAGTGCACGTGGCACCAGGACACCCTAGACCGGAGGTCGATGATCGACTTTGTGGTCGTCTCATCTGACCTCCGGCCATATGTCTTGGACACTCGGGTGAAGAGAGGTGCGGAGCTGTCAACTGATCACCACCTGGTGGTGAGTTGGATCCGATGGTGGGGGAGGAAGCTAGACAGACTCGGGAGACCCAAACGTACTGTGAGGGTCTGTTGGGAACGTTGGCCGAGCCCCCTGTCAGAGAGATCTTCAACTCCCACCTCCGACAGAGCTTCGACCGGATCCCGAGGGAGTCTGGAGATATTGAGTCCGAGTGGACCATGTTCTCCACCTCCCTTGTCGACGCGGCTGCTCGGAGCTGTGGCCGTAAGGTCTCTGGTGCCTGTCGAGGTGGAAATCCCCGAACCCGGTGGTGGACACCGAAGTAAGGGATGCCGTCAAGCTGAAGAAGGAGTCCTATCGGGCCTGGTTGGCTTGTGGGACTCCTGAGGCAGCTGACGGGTACAGGCAGACCAAGCGGACTGCAGCCCGGATAGTTGTGGAGGCAAAAAATCGGGCCTGGGAGGAGTTCGGTGAGGCCATGGAGAAAGACTATGGCCTCGAAGAGATTCTGGCAAACCGTTCGCCGCCTCAGGAGGGGGAAGCAGTGCCCTACCAACACTGTTTACAGTGGAGATGGCCAGCTGTTGACCTCAACTGGGGATATCGTCGGACGGTGGAAGGAATACTTTGAGGATCTCCTCAATCCCACCAACACGTCTTCCATTGAGGAAGCAGTGGCTGAGGGCTCAGAGGTGGATTCATCCATCACCCGGGCTGAAGTCATCGAGGTAGTTAAAAAGCTCCTCGGTGGCAAGGCACCGGGGGTCGATGAGATCCGCCCTGAGTCCCTCAAGTCTCTGGATGTTGTGGGGCTGTCTTGGCTGACACACCTCTGCAACATCGCGTGGCGGTTGGGAACAGTGCCTCTGGACTGGCAGACCGGGGTGGTGGTCCCTCTTTTCAAGAAGGGGGACCGGAGAGTGTGTTCCAACTACAGGGGGATCACACTTCTCAGCCTCCCCGGGAAAGTCTATGCCAGGGTACTGGAGAGGAGAATTCGGCCGATAGTGGAACCTCGGATTCAGGAGGAACAGTGTGGTTTTCGTCCCGGTCGTGGAACACTGGACCAGCTCTATACCTTTTCCAGGGTGCTGGAGGGTTCATGGGAGTTTGCCCAACCAATCCACATGTGTTTTGTGGATTTGGAGAAGGCATTCGACTGTGTCCTTCGTGGTGTCCTGTGGAGGGTGCTCTGGGAGTATGGGGTCCGGGGCCCCTTGCTTAGGCTGTTTGGTCCCTGTCACGACCAGAGCAGGAGCTTGGTCCGCATTGCCGGCAGCAAGTCGGACTTGTTCCCGGTGCATGTTGGACTCCGGCAGGGCTGCCCTTTGTCACCGGTTCTGTTCATAATTTTTATGGACAGAATTTCTAGGCGCAGCCAGGGCCTGAGGGTGTCCGGTTTGGGAACCACATGATTTCGTCGCTGCTTTTTGCGGATGACGTTGTCATGTTGGCCTCCTCAGACCAGGACCTTCAGCGTGCACTGGGGCGGTTTGCAGCCGAGTGTGAAGCGGCCGGGATGAGAATCAGCACCTCCAAATCCGAGGCCATGGTTCTCAGTCGGAAAAGGGTGGCTTGCCCACTTCAGGTTGGTGGAGAGTATTTGCCTCAGGTGGAGGTGTTCAGGTATCTTGGGGTCTTGTTCACGAGTGAGGGAAGGATGGAACGGGAGATTGACAGACGGATCGGTGCAGCTTCTGCAGTGCGCGTCGATGTACCGGTCTGTCGTGGTGAAGAAGGAGCTGAGCTGTAAGGCGAAGCTCTCGATTTACCGGTCAATCTACGTTCCTACTCTCACCTATGGTCATGAGCTGTGGGTCATGACCGAAAGGACAAGATCCCGGATACAGGCGGCCGAAATGAGCTTTCTCCGCAGGGTTGCTGGGCGCTCCCTTAGAGATAGGGTATGTAGGGATATGTAGAAGCTCAGTTACTCGGGAGGAGCTCAGAGTAGAGCCGTTGCTCCTCCACATCGAGAGGAGCCAGTTGAGGTGGCTCGGGCATCTATTTCGGATGCCTCCTGGACGCCTTCCCGGGGAGGTGTTTCGGGCATGTCCCACCGGGAGGAGGCCCCGGGGAAGACCTAGGACACGCTGGAGGGATTATGTCTCCCGGCTGGCCTGGGAACGCCTCGGGGTTCCCCCGGAAGAGCTGGAGGAAGTGGCTAGGGAGAGGGAAGTCTGGCCGTCTCTGCTTAGACTGTTGCCCCCGCGACCCGGCCCCGGATAAGCGGAAGATAATGGATGGATGGATGGATATATATATATAATATTGTAATAATGTAATATGTCTTTTATCAGCAGTTTGCTACCTCATTTCCTTCCTGAGTTATTGCATGTCAAATATTTGTTTCTCAGCATTAGATTTGACTCTCCTTGTGAGGGCTTCAATAGCAGGGAGCCCTAATAAGGGCTTGGACAGACCAGCAACTACATAAATGTCCTGTTCTGTAGCTTTATTTTTGATGCTTAATCGCTCTTTAAATCGCCCCTTCACATCCTGCCTTTGATTTACTGGTCCGTACAGCACTTTCAGAGGTGGCTGCAACACCCCATATTTCTTAGTGGAGAAACTGCTGCTTGGAACTGCAGCACTCGTATCCAGTTTGAAAACTGTGTTTTCCCCATTCAGCACTATCAGCTCATTCCACCCATCAGTTCCCATCTCTCCAAGAAAAGCAAATTCCCCTCCTCATAACTCTCTGGATGCCCCTCTGTTATGTTATGGACCCCTCTAACTGAATTCTTTTTGCAAAATGCCCCTTGCGATGACATCTCCTGCAGTCAGCATCTCTAGCTGGGCAGTCTTTTCAGGGGTGATTTTTAATGTTTCCACATCTACCACATCCAAGTGACTGGTTCTCTGTTTAGGTGGCTTTTGTGATTTCCTTTCCTTCTTGTGTATAGCCTCAACGTGTCCTGTCGACTGCTCTGCTCCGCCCAGTATTGGCTGTTGTTTTTTCACTGCTGCACTTTGCCTCACTCTCATTATAGCTTTCTCCAGCGTCAGATCCGCGTCCAACTGCAAGCTTTCTGACAACTTGGCATCGCAAATGCTGACCATGATCCGGTCTCTTATCAGATTTTCCTTTAGAGCACCGAACTCACATTGTTCGGCGAGTGAATGAATTGCTGTAATAAATGACTCAATGCTCTCTTGATTCCGCTTGTTGAATCACACACGAAGATAACATTCCTCTTGGTAACGCAGTGCTTGTTAAAAGCCACCGTAAGGGCAGCATATGATTTCTTCTGAGCATCAGTTAGTGGTAACATATACAATATATCCTCGGCATCACCTCCCGCTGCATACATGAAAGTGTTCACCTGACATTCCTCTGGCTTTCAATCCAAACTAGATCCGATTCTGTAGCGCTCAAAATACTTCATCCATCTTGGCCATTCACTTGTATTGGTAAAGTCGAACTTGCACAGATGGGACTGGCGCTTCTCTCTCAATCTTCCCCTTATTTCATTGAAATAAGCACCCTTCTATGGGCTCTATTTAGGTTCAGTTCACTTCTGACACCATGTTAAGTTAGCTATTTTATAATAACAAGCTAGGAACACAAGTGATATTCAGCATAGCTCTTTTACTCAGGAACTGACATCATAACTGTGAATTTGCACTGTCCATGGAGCGGACCTGTTTACATTTCACTGCCGGTTGTATATTCTGTATATAACTGTGTATGTGACAAATAAAACTCTTGAATCTTGAATCTTGAATAACTCGTGTCACCACTCATATGTCCGTACTACACCAGTAGCATCACACCACAAGTTCCCATTACAGAACAAAGGCGAACGCCTGATGTTAGCGACTAAGACCTAGATTGGAGTCACAAGGAAAATTGAGGTAGTCGCTTTTTATTTAAAACAAATGTTCCTCAATTTATCAAAATTACTAATGGACAAATAAAATAGATAACATGTTTAGTTAATTTATGTAGATTTGTTTATTTACATTACTTACATTCATGTAATGTAAACAGTGTTGAATTCAATAGCACACATACATCACTCACCCAGATGTCTATTTCAAGTTGTGATGTGTTCATCTGCAATACTTATCAAAGATTTCCATGTCAGATGTTAAATAGATATGTAGTAAGGGTAACTAAACCCTAAACAACTTTTTTTAGTTAATGATTTGCAAGACTGGGGCTTTATTAGTGCTGTTCATTGATTTGAGTAAATGTTTTGACATTTAGGTATAAAGTGTTTTAATTCTAACACATGGTGTAAAAGCGTCTGAGTGCTGCCCTCTAATTTTGTTGCATTCACAGCATATATTTTTTGGGTGTCTTTTGATCCAGTCATCTCTTTTTATTGCATCTGTGCAAGCTCGTGGGAACAGGCGATATCTATGGCCTTATCTAATGTTAGCTCAGCTCCCTGGCTTAACAGCTTTTCGTGGACCCGCGGAGAGTTCGTGGCGAACACAATGCGGTCCCTGACCATTTCGTCACTGTTTGGGTAACCGCAGTCTTTTACGAGTAGCTTCAGCTCAGCTCAGTTTCGCCTGCATTTTCTCATGGAAGCGATATGTGGCATATATCGGGTTGGATTTGGGAGTAATATAAGCCATAAATAAAGAAGGTAACTGCACTTCTCTGATTCGCGTTTGTCCCGCAATGGGCAATGTTTGAACCGCCTCCATGCTTCAGGCAAGGTGGCAGAATTCCAATCCATCCGTGGTGCTGGAATGCCATACGTCTCCATGATCTTTGCTGTGGGTGGGTCTTCATTACTCTGACACCATGTTATGGTTGCCCTTTGGCAAGTTGTTAACTTTTATATATAATAAAGAGAAGAGACTGGTGTAACTTTGATCACTATTTACTCAGACCTCTTTTGCACACATGAGATTCTCTTACCACTTGGTAGTCTTGTGATAATGATGTCACACAGTATGTTGTACTAACTGAGGAATTAATAACATCAGGATGTTACAACTACCTCACCCCTGGATCACACCCCTGAGCTCACCACGCCCTAAGAATGTTTTCCTGCATTGATCACATGAGAACGGCTTCACTCCTGTATGAACTCTCATGTTACATGAAGTAGAAACATGAAACTTACTTGACACTTGCTATCAACATTCTAATGAAGAAAACACGGTTAAATAATGCAGTTGTCAGTACACGTTTAGTTACCCTTTAAAACCTTATTTTTGTTATGTCTTTACGTAAGAGTTTAATAAAGACTTAAGGTCTTTGAAAGATGTTTTGCTCCATCATGCGTATCATTACAGCCACCGTGACAGTAATCCAGATTACATTCATGCTGGTGTCTTTAGGAATCCAAACAAATGATAAGCTCTGAATTCTAAAAAAATGAAGACAGATACATTACTTTTGTCAACTACAACAGTAATCGGGGCAGCCATGGCCTTATGGTTAGGGAGTCAGACTTCGTCGCGGTTAATTAACCCTAAAGGCTCTGGTACACCGAGTGTTTCTTTTGCATGGAACGGAACGGTTGCAACTTGAAGAAAAAAATGAAAACAAAGTTACACCAGCGGTGCACCAGCCTAAAGTTCCATGCTTATCAGAGACACAGAGGCTACTAGTGTACACACTGGATTAACTATGGCAGAGGGACCAGACAGCAAAGCTTTATTTCCACCAAAGAAACCCCTGAAGTCGGCAGTCTATAGCCGAGCCCCCAGCGTGAGTTTTTGTAAATTATTTTAGAATGTATTATTTCCATGCCGACGCGTCATGCAGTCACAATACAGAGAAGTATCACGTTTATTTAGTTTTTCCTTTTTTATTCAAATTATTTACAAACTTGTTAACAATATCATGAATTATGATTTATTCTGATTGTCCAATATGTGAATGTGTCATTTAAACACCTTTATAATGACCATGTTAGATGATATAATGTGCGATGAGTTTACAATTCAGTTTTCATCACGTAAATTCAACAGTTTCCCCTGAAATACATACAAGTGCCCAGTGAACAGTGGGAGAAGAACAAACTTTATGAGTAAAGAATAGCATTTATTTAAATTATAATTGAAAGCATTATTATTGCAGCTTCCATTCATATATATATATATATATATATATATATATATATATATATATATATATATATATATATATATATATATAGTGATATATATGAATAGTGATATATAAATAGTAATATATATGAATAGTGATATATATGATTAGTGATATATATGAATAGTGATATATATGAATAGTAATATATATGAATAATGATATATATGATTAGTGATATATATGAATAGTGATATATATGAATAGTGATATATGAATAGTGATATATAAATAGTAATATATATGAATAGTGATATATATGAATAGTGATATATGAATAGTGATATATAAATAGTAATATATATGAATAGTGATATATATGATTAGTGATATATATGAATAGTGATATATATATGATTAGTGATATATATGAATAGTGATATATGAATAGTGATATATATGAATAGTGATATATATGATTAGTGATATATATGAATAGTGATATATATGAATAGTGATATATATGAATAGTGATATATATGATTAGTGATATATATGAATAGTGATATATATGATTAATGATATATGAATAGTGATGTATATGATTAGTGATATATATGAATAGTGATATATGAATAGTGATATATGATTAGTGATATATATATGAATAGTGATATATATGATTAGTGATATATATGAATAATGATATATATGATTAGTGATATATATGAATAGTGATATATATGAATAGTGATATATATGATTAGTGATATATGAATAGTGATATATATGATTAGTGATATATATGAATAATGATATATATGATTAGTGATATATATGAATAGTGATATATATGAATAGTGATATATATGATTAGTGATATATATGAATAGTGATATATATGATTAGTGATATATGAATAGTGATATATGATTAGTGATATATATGAATAGTGATATATGAATAGTGATATATATGATTAGTGATATATATGAATAGTGATATATGAATAGTGATATATGAATAGTGATATATATGATTAGTGATATATATGAATAGTGATATATATGATTAGTGATATATATGAATAGTGATATATATGAATAGTGATATATATGATTAGTGATATATGAATAGTGATATATGAATAGTGATATATATGATTAGTGATATATATGAATAGTGATATATGAATAGTGATATATATGATTAGTGATATATATGAATAGTGATATATGAATAGTGATATATGAATAGTGATATATATGATTAGTGATATATATGAATAGTGATATATGAATAGTGATATATATGATTAGTGATATATGAATAGTGATATATATGATTAGTGATATATATGAATAATGATATATATGATTAGTGATATATATGAATAGTGATATATATGAATAGTGATATATATGATTAGTGATATATGAATAGTGATATATATGATTAGTGATATATATGAATAATGATATATATGATTAGTGATATATATGAATAGTGATATATATGAATAATGATATATATGATTAGTGATATATATGAATAGTGATATATATATGATTAGTGATATATATGAATAGTGATATATATGAATAGTGATATATGAATAGTGATATATGATTAGTGATATATGAATAGTGATATATATGATTAGTGATATATATGAATAATGATATATATGATTAGTGATATATATGAATAGTGATATATATGAATAGTGATATATATGATTAGTGATATATGAATAGTGATATATGAATAGTGATATATATGAATAGTGATATATGAATAGTGATATATATGATTAGTGATATATATGAATAGTGATATATGAATAGTGATATATGAATAGTGATATATATGATTAGTGATATATATGAATAGTGATATATGAATAGTGATATATATGATTAGTGATATATGAATAGTGATATATATGATTAGTGATATATATGAATAATGATATATATGATTAGTGATATATATGTATAGTGATATATATGAATAGTGATATATATGATTAGTGATATATGAATAGTGATATATATGATTAGTGATATATATGAATAATGATATATATGATTAGTGATATATATGAATAGTGATATATATGAATAATGATATATATGATTAGTGATATATATGATTAGTGATATATATGAATAGTGATATATATGAATAGTGATATATGAATAGTGATATATGAATAGTGATATATGAATAGTGATATCAGTGCCAGCCAAAGTGCAGAAGCACGTTTTAATTTATCAGTGATGCAAACAACTAAAATAATACACATGACTTTCTCAGGTCGCATGTAAAATTAGATGAATTATTTAAAAGATTATTAAAACCAATACATATGGACAGTTGGTGACAGTTCAGTTTATTCCCCTCATATTGACATGGATGTTTACAGAGCAGAGGTTACCTTTCTTTATTTCCTTTCTTTAATTCCAAAGGAGAGATGGACTTTTCTCTATATTATTATTTTGTGCTGTATTATTTGGATACTGTGTTATTTCTGGTTCAAAGGGTAGCAAAAATAACACTTTAAAATCTAAAGAGTGTTCATGTTATTTTATACATTATTGTGAAATTAATGAATGCATAATAATTGTGAAACCGAGATTATTTTTCAGACTATAATCTTACCAACAAAATCTATAATTGTTGCATCCCTACTTGTAACCTGATGAGTCAGTTCTCAATACCGGCAGGAAATGCTGTTGGTTTATCCATATTAGTCAGGCATACATTTGAAATGTTATCTTTCTGTGTGTGATTTGGCCATTTACACTCCCTGTGAAATGACATATCTTCTGTGGAAAGTATATTGAGAGACATGTAAGTTCATAGCCAGACTACATCAGGTTTATAGTTAATAGTTATAGTTGCTGGGTGTTTTCTATGAATGTTACATCCCACCCCCACCCCACCCATCAGCAAACATTATTTTTATAAACATAAGTAAGTAACAAAAAAGGGATAAAACCAGCAAATAGTGAGAAATGCATTTTATTCATTTTTATTTATTCACAGACACAGATAATATTGCCATCTAAACAGCAGAAACAAATGAAACATACTCTAACATCACAGCTTTTGTACCGTGAACTTTTCCTGTATACCAATATCCAATAGAGGTCTGCTAAGGTAAGATTTGTAAAATGCAAATAATTGACTAAACATATAATTGACTCATTTAGCGTGTGCTAACTTGCCAAGCCTGTTCTGTGCTCAGGAAAGATGATATAGTGAATAGTGATGTTTTTGTAAAGGTGACAGTCAAGTGCTCTGATAATGCCCTCTGATAAAACGATCTCCGCATTGCTGGAAATTAGGTGTGCCTTGAGTCAGATCACTTCATCATTTACTGTTCTTCAGCGTTTCCAAAGAATTCTAATTGAGAGTGAAATTTATGTCAGAAGTGAGTCAAAAAGGAAGTCATTTTCGGGTTTTGTTTGCACAGAAAACATGCTGAGCTTTAATGACTTAATAATTATTATAATGTTTTTTGTTTTTTTGTTTTGTTTTTTAAATAACAGAAAATATGATACATATCTTAACCTGCGCCCCTATTTTTGAAAATTTTCTGAAAACGACATACCCAAATAAAAATGTCTGCAGCTCTTAAACCCTATGGTCTATATTCATAAATCTGGTCTATTTTTAAACTAGACACTTGAAATTGTGTTACCCAAGAGTGATAATAACTCAAAGTAGTATAGGAACAGAGTACAAGGGAGTTCAAGGAAAATATACATGTAAGTGACTTATGTTTTTAGGGAAAAAATAGAGACTTTAATGTTAAGGGCCTGAAAATAACCTAAATATAAAACTGAATGTCTGATCATGTTTTGGTTCAAATTTGAGGATGATTCTCTCATAAATGTAGCTTCTGTAAGCTTTTATGTCAAGAAAAGACGTGGCGTCCTTTCAAAAAGGCCATTTATTCCAGAACATCTGTAATTGTAAAGAGTAGTTTTTCATTCAAATAAATCTGCAGTAAACTGCTAATTATAATGGATATACAGTTACTGAAAACTAAAGCAACTATTTACAGAATTTACAAAGTGTAAAAAACTAATTTAGTGGATAAAAACAGTCTGTCATAGAGTTCACTGCGGTGTGTGCGTAAATGGTAAGCGCGTGCCCATGTGTCCTGCCGTGTCCTGCGCAACTGGTATTCACCAATAATGCTTACAAACACTGCGCAAGATAATGCTTTTTGATTGGTTACTACATCCATCAATCAAACCTTTGTTGGCAAGGCATTGGCTAGGCATTGACTGCCGATGTCCAACGAAAACCATGGGCGCTTTGATTGACAGCTCGCGAGCCAGTAATGCGCTTCCTGTATATAAAGCGTGACCGGAAAGCCTGTGATTGAAGGAGAGAGACCTGGGAGGGTTTATCTGAGAGGAAGAGTCCAAAGTACAGGGGAGATCATCAGAATAATGAATGAATTGATGTTTCATTGAAAATGGACATGATTGATTACTCTAACTCAAAACGCTCATGGAAACAAATAAGGATTTCTTGTTTTTTTCCCTATTTTTTCGTTGTTTTGGATTAAAAAGTGGGATGCATTTTGAAGAGTGGACCCTTAACAGTGACATGTATGCAGTTGTTTTTTTTGGATGCGTCTGATCTGAACGACAGAAGATGAAAGATGAGTACTGCGTTTATTATGCTAATGTTTAAATAGCTAGTGCTTCAGCATTTCATCTAACCCTTTCCTCTCTGGTGTATTTATTGCAGAAACAATTGAGTGTTTTAGCTTTCAAATGATGCATAGTTTGTGATAGGTGATTGAATATTTTGTATAAAACAAAAGTAAATAAAAGTACAAACACGCCCACTTCCGTCAACCTCCCCGTCCGCGATCCGGTGCATAGTTATGAGGTTAAGAAGACATCACAATATACATGAAGGTCTTTCGAACATATCATTATGTATGGTAAGTAAACTAAATGAAATGAAACTAAATTAAATTTTCATTTAAGTGAACAGTCTACATTCATATTAAATCTAATTTAGCTTTTGTTTATGGTGAAATGAACACTATTAACACTAAATTAACACAAGGGAATAAATTCCTAATTCATGGCCATGATATCTATTTTTTCTTCCACATGTCTAGTGCGGGGCTCCGTATCGCATAATCAATATGACAAATATTAGTTTCCTTTAATTTGGCCATATTTGCTCTTTATTTTGAGGTCATTATTCATGCTTTTCTGAATAAGGTATAAAGTACAAAACATCTGCTGAATTCAGAACTGCATACTAGCATACTACTTTTACTATTTCTGCCATAGAAAGATATGGTAGAAGTACTATTAGTAGTAGAGAACGTTAGTAGTACACTAGAATGCTTTTCCAAATTTAGACATTTTTAAAGTTTCTTTTCTTTTCTTTAACCCAGCTAGGGTTATTATTGTTAACTAAAACTAAAAAGCAGTACTTGAAGTAAAATAAAACGGAAAGAAACAATTAAACTTATTTTATTTCATCTAGGTGCCAAAGCAATATTTCACATTTTGGTTTAGTTTATGTTGAAGTACTAAAATAACTAAAACTAAAGCTAAAAACTGAAACCTAATAACACTATATAGACATATTTAAACACACACACACACACACACACACAGAACAACAATTCAAAATATGAATATGAAAAAATATGAGGCCATAATAATACAGCACTGACCCGGTTCCTGCCCACCCAGATTTGAATATCCCCTCCCCTCTATCATGGGTTATATGAGCAGCCTGAATACTATTTCTCAATGAGAAAGAGGGAAGCTCAGACTCAGTCCACAGGACGTCTTTACGATCACAGCATATCACCTGCTTCAACATGAAGACCCTTCCTGTCAGTTTGCTCCTGGTGCTGGTGAGTTAAAGACCTGCGTCATTGATACAGCTTGAGCTGTCTCGCCGACTCATGTTTCTCTGCTCATATTTCTAGACTGTATGTGTTTATGTTGCAGGAATCAAATCTATCACAATGTATAAAGCTAGGTTTGTTCACAATGAGCTAAAGAGTATTTGGTTTCCATTGAACGATAAGCTGATGTGATTATTTGCCATGTGTCATATCATAACTGTATAGAGCTTATTGAATTAGTTCTGTTGACTTGGATACGTGTTACCACTATAGGGTGTGGATAGCTTTCATTCAAAGTCTTTGAGATAATGACACATGCCCTTTAAAAATTGTTTGCATTGTCAGCTCATGCCTTAAGGTATGCTCCCAAATATGCAAATATGTGAAGGTAAAACCAGTTATTTATGAATTACAATCATGAATTCATTATGTAAATTCAGTCAAATGTGCAGTGGTGATATATAGTTACTACATACAGCAGGCTGTTCTATATAATATGTGCAGTTGTGAGCTTTTTTTTATCAGTGTTTATCAGTGATGACATGTCATCAGGGGAATATTGGTTTCAAGGTGTATATGTCCTCATGCATTGTTAGAAAGGGAAACGTCGCAGAAAGTTTGAGTTATTACTTTGAATGCTGGCCAAAAACAACAAGAATAAAAAAAATCCTATATGTAGCATAATTTATTCTTGACAAGTTCCCTTTCGGCTGTATGTGAATTACCCCGGCGGCATTTTAATAAGCTTGCCAAAAGTAGTAACAAAAAATATGTAAAGCAGTTGGGGGATTCAGGTAATCCAACAGGAGATGAACGAGAGAGAGAGAGTGAGAGTGAGAGTGAGAGTGAGAGTGAGAGTGAGTGTGTGTGTGTGTGTGTGTGTGTGTGTGTGTGTGTGTGTGTGTGTGTGTGTGTGTGTGTGACTCTTTAGCTCCGCCCACTGCATGCCTACACAAGCTCGACTGTTTTTGGAAAGAGTCGGTACAGCGTATCTGTCTTTTATAAATATGATAAAACTAAAGACTCTTCTGAGATATGAAGGATACTACTCAACTAAGTGCCGAACCCTTACCCTAAACCTACCCTTACACTTTAAGAATTGTTTGCATTGTCAGCTCATGCCTTAAAGTATGCTCCCAAATATGTTAAAGTAAAACCAATTATTTATGAATTACAATCATGAATTCATTATGTAAATTCAGTCAAATGTGCAGTGGTGATATATAGTTACTACATACAGCAGGCTGTTCTATATAATATGTGCAGTTGTGAGCTTTTTTTATCAGTGTTTATCAGTGATGACATGTCATCAGGGGAATATTGGTTTCAAGGTGTATATGTCCTCATGCATTGTTAGAAAGGGAAACGTCGCAGAAAGTTTGAGTTATTACTTTGAATGCTGGCCAAAAACAACAAGAATAAAAAAATCCTATATGTAGCATAATTTATTCTTGACAAGTTCCCTTTCGGCTGTATGTGAATTACCCCGGCGGCATTTTAAAAGTGTTTATATGCAAAGCAGTTGGGGGATTGCATTTCAAATTTAAAACCAGCTTTACTATTAAAACATTTTTTTTGAAGAAGTTGTAAATAAAAGGTTATTACAAGAAAACATTTCAGGATTTTTAACTTAAATTCACATTTAATTAAATGTTACTTGCTGCTCTTAGTAATTATTTGTGAATTTTGGAGTCTGTACTGGCAGCTTTGTGAACTGTACTGGCAGCTCATTACCCGGACATTATCCAGTAATTTTATGGATATTTCCATTAACCCTAAAACACAATGCAATGAAGTGCACAATTCTAAATACACCTGTAAAAAATAAATACAGAAAATTCTGTTAAAATATAGTACATTGTGCACTATTTTAACAGTGTTTTTTTTTTTGTTGTTGTTTTTGAGTGTATGAGGCTATAGTTAAGCGCTCAAGGAGAATCAGTACTTTACCATAAAGGTTAAACATTAAACAATACAGGACAAAGAGCAGACTGAAACTGAGGGCCTTAGTACTAGGGCTGGCCATCTTTAGGGACCTCATGATCCGATTTGATTCTCTAAGTCTCATAATTACATATGTAATTATAAGTACTTTTTAAATATATAAACTAGTAGCCTAGTAAATAATAACAAACAAAACATTTCAAGCAATAAACAAAGAGTGCTTTCAGTATTTAAGAGTATCTGAACGTTTTACTTAATCAGGATGGCAGAAAAAAATCAATGCATTGAGATTCTCTCTCCAGTGGTTCTGGATCGATTCTGAGCGCAGTTTTTAAAACGCAGATGCGTGGTGACGCTGCGCGTGCTTTAGAAACACCCGTATTCTGCTCACATACGTACACCACTCAAATCTTCCATAAAACAATCTTTCATAAAGTTCAGAAAGGTTGAAGCGAATTACAAGGACATTTCAAATGCTCACGTGCGCTTTGTGAAGAGCGCTCGTAGATACTTTTAAGTGGTTATATGTACTTGCATGTCGAAATGCTTTTATGATGTGAATTTAATGTAAACACAGTCAGTTACGGATTAAACAGACAGGACAAAAACATCTTATATTTCAAAAGAGAACTGTGCATTAGTGTGAATACAGCTTATTAAATAATAAATAATCAAACAACAGTAAAGCTGAGAAAGAGAGAAATCACTCACTGAAAGGAAAAAGGGCAAACAAAGGAGCAGGAAAAATAGATCAAAGAAAAGCAGCAGCTGACCAACATGAAAACTAAGACAAAACATAACCCTGACAATTTGTTTCAATGTTTCTACATTTCAACAAAACCATTCAAATGTGGTTCCTTGACTTTCACACTACATTACAATCTTAAGTCACATGAACAATCCTCCTCGATCAACCATGGGGTTATTGGCTTTTTTTCAAGGCGAAGAACGTGGTAGTTCAAGGTTTGTTTCTTGTGGCTTTTAAACCTTTTCAAACCAATACATTTTTAGCTGCTAGAATAAATCACCCATCTACTAAAAAAATCACACTGACTTACTATTAAAGTGTGAATCCCCTGCATGTAAAACAACTGTACAATTCTCAAATGAATAAGATTCCCAAAAGGTTGAAATAGCAATATTCTTTATTAAATGAAACAAACTCAGGTAATCCAACAGGAGATGAATGAGAGAGAGAGAGAGCGAGAGAGCGAGAGAGCGAGAGTGAGAGTGTGTGTGTGTGTGTGTGTGTGTGTGTGTGTGTGTGTGTGTGTGTGTGTGTGTGTGTGTGTGTGTGTGTGTGAGTGTGTGTGTGTGTGTGAGTGTGTGTGTGAGTGTGAGTGTGTGTGTGTGTGTGTGAGTGTGTGTGTGTGTGACTCTTTAGCTCCGCCCACTGCATGCATACACAAGCTCGACTGTTTTTGGAAAGAGTCGGTACAGCGTATCTGTCTTTTATAAATATGATAAAACTAAAGACTCTTCTGAGATATGAAGGATACTACTCAACTAAGTGCCTAACCCGAACCCTTACCCTAAACCTACCCTTAACCTAACTATAATCGTATCCCTAAAACCAAATCTTGACCCTCAAACAGGCCTTTAAAGGCTCTCAGAATGTGAGGATTGGCCAAAATGTCCTCACTTTACACTCTTTGTCCTTACTCTGATGGTCTATTACTCAAACCGTCCCTCAATAAGATAGTTGTACAAGTACACACACACACACACACAAAATACATCAAGGCATTATCCCTGGATAACTTTCGATTCACTATATGTTCGTGTTGTTTTCATTATATGCACTTACCAAAAAATTGCCAACAAAACACAAACATTTGATTCAGTTTCACTCACCCACTGGGGTTTCCACTCATGACCGGGAACAAACAAACACACTTAAATAACTCTGTTGCTGCTCCGGAAAAACAAACTGCATCCACTGTTCCCTTAACGCTTGGTTATTTGGGAAGCTGAACATGCCAGGGTTAGGGTGGTGAAAGGAGCAAAGACTTAGAAGTTAAATGGGCTTTAATGAAAAATAAAACAAAAACAAACAGAAACAACCCTGAGGGGGAAAACAAGACTTGACTTGAACTTAGACACAAGGAGCAGGGAAACATGAAGTACATATGACAGAAAACAAACGATCCAGCACAGGACTGTACACACAAGGGCTGAACCCTCAATCACTATCCCTACTTTAGTTCACTAATACAGTTCACTTGAAGGAGTGAATGAAAACAAGTGAGCGAATTTGGACAGCCACTGTGTGTACATCGGCTGTACACTCGTTATTGCGGTGCATTGTGGGACTGAATGAGTGCACTCAATAACAACCACTATGGCTTCAGACACCACTACAAATGGTTGTCCCTTCAAAGAGTGCCCTGTTTAAGGGTATAGGGCAGGGGTCTCCAAACTCGGTCCCAACCCCAAATAAACACACCTGAACCAGATAATCAGTGTCTTGCTAGGCTTTAGTAAGACACTGATTAGCTGGTTCAGGTGTGTTTAATCGGGGTTGGAGCTAAACTCTGCAGGACAGTGGCCCTCCAGGAAGCTTGGAGACCCTGGTGATTTTTGGATTCAGCCAAGGAGAATATATAGGGAAGCAAACAAAAGAGGGTAATGAGAGAAGACAGGTGGGGCAAATTAACCAATAATCAGATAACAAGATGGCCGGGATTAGACAAAGGACAGGAGAGCACATGGCTTGTTACATGTTTTCTTGTGCCATGTGCTCTCCTGTCCTTTGTCTAATCCCGGCCATTGTCTAATCACACCAAACATGACAAACACAAGCACGTGGCCAGCAAAGACAAATTACAAGCCATGTGCTCACACAAAGACAAGACAAATACAGGAGTGTCAGGGCTCTGTCACAAAACCAAGAATAAACTAGACCGTAGTGACAGAACCCTGACAGAACAAGGTTATCTTCCCTCACAACCAGAAACACACTTCTTTAGTGACATTGTTGATTTTGTGGTCTAAAAACAAAATGACAGTGCTCTGGTTGATGGGCGCACACACCCATCCAGCAGAAGTGATCATACAAGGAATTCTGCCCTATATGACACCATACAAAACTGAACACTTCTCTAGCAAGGAAACGGATCTGCTTGTCCAATGACGCCTACTTGCTCATCATTACTGCAAATAGGTAGGCTAATTCTGAAACATGCAATAATTATCCATTATGACATGTAGGCATTTTTATATTTATGTACACAATAATAATCTTTTACATTTTAATCCTTTAGTTTTTCATATTTAAAAATGTTTGTGCAATGCTGTGCATCCCTGTGTGTGTAATAAGCATCCATGTGTGTATACTCGTTGTGCACCCGCCTATAAGCGCATATTACTAATGTGCTTTTTAAATAACAAAAGAGGTTTTTGTTGGTCAATAGCGCAGTCGTTTTCAGTTCCTCAAAATAGCAAAATGCCCATAATGCGCCTGAAAACACATGGTTTTAAGACCAGCACGCCCATGGGCGAACAGATGGGCACAAGTACATATTCTGTGTAAACATATCTGCGTCGGGCTGAAACTAGCAAAAAACACACTTCATGCCTGGTGCCGCATTGCATCAGGTGTATGATAAGGCCCAATGTTTAATGCACTTCATGTTGTCTTTCTCTTTGTATTTTTTTGTATTAATATGGTTCAAGATTTTACTCAAATCAATGTGATAAACGAGTTAGGTCAGGAGTAATCTAAAAGTAATCCAAAATTTGTCAGGATTATATTACCTAATGAAATTAATTTACATTACTAACTATTTATGCCGCGCACATGACATGCAAGAATTTTTTTTTACTAATCTAATTTGTTCTCTCGATTTGCTTGATTTTGTCCTTTCACACTGGACGGGATTTCCAGACTGAAACGCTACGGTGAAAAAATTAAGTTTATTTTTTCTGCTTCTATGTTGATTTTTTTAAAATTCTAGCGGCGAAAGGAAAGGCTTCAATCAATCACATACAAGGAAACAAAGGTGACGAAATGTCCAGTTGATGTCACTAACTATTCATTCTACATCAACCTTTGCCAGGTATCACTTTTCTCACGAGATTACAGCTGTAGTTGTAGTTACAACAGTACAGATGCAGCTGTGTTTGCCCACTGTAGGCTACAGACAACGATAACATAACCTTTTGAGTTAAAACGTGTTGATTTTTTTCTAAACCTTGTGTCCGCAACTATGGAAAGTGAATGTGTTTCCGTCAGTACGTCTGTGGCACTTAAATGTTTACATTGTGACTCAGCTGGAAACATAGCTGCTCCGGATCGATTGGTTCCCTGAAGAGTGTGGTTTGTCTCATCAGATGTGGTGCTACTGTCTCTGGAGGAGCTCCTCAAATTATTCCACAGACATTCGAAAGTAAGCGCGGAACCGGCCATGATAAAGTTTTAGCTTCTGTACAAGATTAGCATACTCCCCTTCAGACTCTCTGTTCTTTAAGACTGGGTGGACCCAAAACCTTATTTTCGGTCTTTTAAAGAAAATGAAAAGCTCGTTTTTACTGGATGATGAAATGTCCATACTTTCTTAGCTGAATGTTGGAGCTCTGAAACACCACAGACATCGCAAATTCGTGTTGCAGCTGATGTGATTGGTTTTGACGCTAACTATTCGCACGTGAAATATTCACTTTTTTGTTTCGCTTTATCATTACGCGTCCGATGTGAAAGGGACTTTTTTCCTGCATGTCATGTGCGGGGCTCTGTAGTAACTGACTTCATTTTGTAAGTGTAATCTACCCAGCCCTGAAGTTAATGAAAATGTAGGTAAAATAGGACATGATATGGCCAGAATTTGTGAGATTCCCGCATTGACATAACCTTTATAACATAACTTTAATTATTTATGGCGACTTCTTTTTAACTCAGTTTGCCTGGACCGTGTGTGTGTGGGCTGACAGTGGAAGACAGAAGCGCTCATGGATCATTGACTCTTTTACTATTGAGGAAGAAAACCCTGGTCCATTTCCACATAAAATAGACAAGGTGAGCAGCATTAGAAACAATTACTTATGTCATTCAATTATAACTATTAAATAATTATAACAAGAATAACTTTGGAATAATTGTGTACATATGTGTAAAAGTACTGGATTATCATGATCCAGTGAACATTTCAGTGTGCATGTTGTTTGTGTTTCAGATTCATCTTGAAAGGGCTTATTTGGTAAGATTCCAGCTAAAAGGTCAGGGTGTGGATGAAGAGCCAAAGGGTCTTCTCTCGATTGATCAGGAAGGTTATATTTTAGTACATAGAAAGGTGGACTATGAAAATAAAGAAGGTATTAAAGTTCTCCATGTAAGTACACCCTGAAAAACAAACCAGCCTTTACATAATAGCATTGAAATTCATTTAAATACACTGCAAAGAAGGATTGTATGTTGACATTCACTGGACTCAATTACAGTTGACATTTGAAGCAGTAAACAAATCAAATAATGAAGTGGATACACGGCTCGGGGTTGAGATCAAAATATTGGACATAAATGATAATGCCCCACGTTTTGAGAAGTCAGTCTATGAAGTGACTGTGGATGAGGCACATGCTCAAGGTAACCCATAATGTTTGCACTTCACTAATTTATTTATAAAATTGTCAAATTAAATGATTAGTTCACCCACAAGACATTTGTCATTTTTAAACTATATATATATATATATATATATTAAAACCGTAATTCTCATAATTGAATTATTACACGACACAACTTTTTTTTTAATTTTTTTATTTTTTTATACAAATAATTTGAGGTGTTGTAACATGGTTATTACAAGATATAACATGAATATTTTCAAACAATAAATAACTTATTTTGGTCATTTTCTCATACGGTAAAACCAGCATTTTTAAATAATGTCTTAGTTAATACTTGTTCAAAATAATCACTTTAGCAAAGTTTGCACTATTTTCTGTTTATTTTGATAAACAAATTCATTTTTGTTCAATAAATATACTGTCATTAATATATGTTTATATAAAATTATATTTTAAAAATACAAACAAAGATTCGAAATTACGGTCATGATCGCTGTCTTACGTGTTTGGGCATTCAGCACGCTGAGGCGGCATTCGTGAATGACTCATGTTCCCACTGCGGGAACATGACCATCGCAGTATCGCTGCAGACGGGCGGGCTAACCCACGTCTCCCCTCCCGGGCATGTAAGTGCTTGTCCGCATTGACGGGCAAGACTTACACAGCCTGTGGAGAGGCCGCATCATCTCTGCATGCCATGGTGCTCGTGCAGGTCTACCAGGCCAAAGCGCTAAAGGAACTCCACGAGGGTAGTTCTGACCCAGGGGTTATGCAGGAACTGCGTGCAGCGATGGACCTCACCCTCAGAGCGACGAAAGTCACTGCACGCACCCTGGGTCGGGCGATGTCCACCTTGGTGGTCCAGGAATGACACCTGTGTCTAAACCTGGCGGATATGCGCGAGTCCGACAAAGGAGGAGCGGGTCCAGTCAGTGTTGAACTGCTTGAATATGTTCAAAGGCAGGACGGCGGTCCCACTGAAATAATTTCAGAGGCTCCTGGGGTATATGGCATCTGCAGCCGTGGTAACGGCGTTCGGATTGCTTCATATGAGAACGCTTCAACGCTGGCTTCACGACCAAGTCCCGAGATGGGCGTGGCAGAGCGGCAAGTGCTGGGTCTCAGTTACTCCGTACTGCCGCCAAACCCTCAGCCCGTGGTTGGATCCTTCGTTTCTACGGGTGGGAGTGCCCTTAGAACAAGTGTCCAGGCATGCTGTTGTCTCCATGGATGCCTCATCCACCGGCTGGGGGGCCATGTACAACGGGCATGCAATCTTGGGTCTGTGGACGGGCCCCAGTTGCATTGGCATATCAATTGCCTGGAGTTGCTAGCAGTTCGTCTCGCCCTTGGTCGCCTCAAAAAGCCGCTGCAGGGCAAGCACGTTCTGGTCCATTTAGACAGCACTGCGGCCATTGCGTACATCAACCATCAGGGGGGTCTATTCTCCCGTCGCATGCTGCAACTACACCACCATCTCCTCCGGTGGAGTCAGAAGCATCTGAGGTCACTTCGAGCCATTCACATCCCTGGTGCATTGAACCAGACAGCCAATGAGCTGCCGTCAGTATCCAGCTGATATGGGACCTCTTCAGAGCCATGCAGGTAGACCTGTTTGCCTCTCCGGACTCGACCCATTGCCAGTTGTACTATTCCCTGACCGAGGGCACCCTCGGCACGGATGCACTGGTACACAGCTGGCCCCGGGACCTACGCAAGTATGCGTTTCCCCCAGTGAGCCTTCTAGCACAAACTGTGCAAGATCAGGGAGGAGGAGGAGCAGGTCTTGCTAGTTGCACCCTAGGGTTAATCTGTCGGAAGGCATGATCTAGTCGTCAGGTTCCTTAGAGGTGCAAGGAGGCTAAATCCTCCTTGCCCGAACTCCATAACCTCTTGGGACTTGACTCTTGTGCTCAGGGCACTTCAGAGTCCTCCTTTCGAGCCACTGCAGTCGGTAGAGTTAAAAATACTGTCTATCAAGACGGCTCTTCTGACTGCATTAGCCTCCATCAAGAGGGTAGGGGACCTGCATGCACTTTTGGTCAACTAATCGTGCCTGGAATTCGGCCCGGATAACTCTCACGTTGTCCTGAAACCCGGGCCCGGATACGTGCCCAAGGTTCCCACCACTCCCTTCCGGGACCAGGTGTTGAACCTGCAAGCGCTGCCCTCTGAGGAGGCAGACCCAGCCCTAGCTTTGTTGTGTCCCGTCCGTGCCCTATGCACTTACATTGACCGGACTCAAAGCTTCAGGACTTCAGAGCAGCTCTTCGTCTGTTATGGAGGCCAGCAGAAGGGAAAGGCGGTCTCAAAGCAGAGGTTAGCCCACTGGATAGTGGATGCTATTGTCTTGGCATACCAATCGCAAGACATGCCTTGCCCGTTCGGGGTCCGAGCACACTCAACTAGGAGTATTGCTTCATCCTGGCCGCTGGCTCAAGGCACCTGTAGAGCTGCATGACAGACATCTGTAGAGCTGCGGGCTGGGCGACACCTAACACGTTCGCTAGATTTTATAGTCTCCGTGTAGAGCCGGTTTCTTCCCGCGTACTCGCCCCCAGCAGCCGGTAAGCGCGAAGTGCCCGCTCGTGTCGGCTTGCTATGCCACTCCCGCCCCCTGGGCCGGATACGTGCGTTATTATTCTCCAGTTGTGTTCACCAGCAATGGCGAACCCTGTCGAGCTCCTCTGTCACCCCTTCGGTGTCAGACACCAGGCCTACACCTGTATGCTTGTGGAACGTGTGTGTAGGCTGGGTGTCCATATGTTGTGGTTCCCTAATGCTGACCTCATATGTGTATTCTCCATGGTACCAGCTACCCTACTCGGCTACCCCCATGTCTTTCCCTCAACAGAGCCCGCTCTGTCGTCCCTGGGGTGTTCTTTCCCCCCTGGGATCAGGTTGGATCCACCCCAGGGACCGCCATAGGTAGCACTACCCTGATAGGCTAGTCCCTATGTGTACTCTGCCACCCCTCCTTCTGTCGAAGGACGTGGATCCGCAGTGTCCTGTCTCCAAGATGGGCATGCTTTCCCAGCGTTATCCAATAGTCACTCTGAGTGGGTCTTGCAGGAAAACAGCTGTGACAGACCTTCCCGGTTTGGAGCCCTGACTTCCGCCCCAACATAAGGGCTTCCCAGCGAGCTCAAACCAGGTGCTGGAAGGGCCAGCATCCCTGGCGTGTTGGTTGGATCCTCAATTCGTCGGTCAGTTCCGTCATACGTCGAACGTGACCGACTGAAAGGGAACGTCTCGGTTACGTATGTAACCCTCGTTCCCTGAAGGAGGGAACGGAGACGTACGTCCCGTTGCCAGGTGCTGTGCTTCTGCTGAAGGACCAGGTCACTTCGGCTCCTCAGTTGGAAAAGCGAGGATGCAGTATTCCACTTCCGTATTTATATCCGTGCTGTGGGGCGGTGCGTGGACCGCATTCCAACGTTATCGGCTCGTTTCAATACACTCGAAGCAGATTGGTCTCTGAAGTCGATCCCCAATTCGTCGGTCAGTTCTGACGTACGTCTCCATTCCCTTCTTCAGGGAACGAGGGTTACATACGTAACCGAGACAATTCTGTGATACAGCCCCTAAGGGTCACTAAGGGCTTGCAATAATTATTAATAATTCCTGCATAATTTTTGCAAATGCATATACTTTTGTATTCCACTAAAATAATAACAGTATACAGGTTTTAAACAACATAAGGACGAATAAAAAATAAGGACTGGGTGAACTATTCTTAAATATTGAATAATGCTTTGAGAGCGAATAAATTACTTTACATTCATGTCACACTTTTCTTAATATTTTTTTTCTAGATAAACATATACTGACAATAGTGGCGCGTGATGAAGATGATTCAAAAACCAACAATGGAACATTTGACTTCACAATCAAGTCTGTCATACCAAAAACAGATAATGTTGAATTTTATATTCAGCAGCGCAAACAACCCGGGACAGTTTATTTAAGGGGGTGTTTGGACTATGAGGTATGAACCTATTTTCATACATTGGTAATAATAAACTATTTTTGTACCTTTACCTGTTATTCCATTCAGATAGCATGCATTGCTTTTTGTGCTTTATAAATATTTCTCTATTCCTACATAATATATCTTCTACTAAATTAATCTTTTTCAGAAAGCTCAGAAATATACAATCCTGGTTGAAGCAAAGGACAGAGGGGAAAAGATACAGCTCTCAAGTACAAGTACACTGATAATCAATATTGCGGACGGTAACAACAATCTTCCAGAGTTCTCCGGCACAAAAGTAGGTTTCATATTGGACTGGAAGTTTTAATGCTTGTGATATTCTCTTTGTTTAATGGCAAGTTAAAGGGGTGGTTGATTATGATTTCACTTTTGTAACTTTAGTTAGTGTGTAATGTTGCTGTTTGAGCATAAACAACATCTGCAAAGTTACGACACTCAAAGTTCAAAGCAAAGGGAGATATTTTCTTTTACAGAAATTGCTTTTTAAGGACTACAACAAACTGCTGGTAGGGACTACAACAAGCTTCCTCCCGGGTTAGTGACATCACTAACCCTGAAATGTATATAAACCCTGTCCACGGGAACATGCAACAAAGGGGGTGAGATTATCATGACAGAATATGCTAATCAATGACTTGACTATAGTTCATTTAGGATGACCAGATGCCCCCGTTTTCTGGGGACAGTCCTGGTTTTTGGTGTTCTGTCCCTGACTGATGCTGTCCCCGGAACTGTCCTCGTTTTATAGCTTGTTCAAAACAACCCGCAGATACTTTGTAAAAAAGCACCTAACCAACATACAGCAGCTGCTGATTATAGGAGCAATCATGTAGTGATTATTTTCACCAGCAGATGGTGCTGTGAGATACGTTGACTCTACTTCACGAAGAACGTAACCAAGAGCAGACAGCCATTATCGTCAAATATCAAAAGAAACATCATTATTGCTTTTCAAGGTAGTAACATACTAACTATTCATGTTAAATTAAAGTAATTCTGTTTGCATGAGCTTTATAACAGAGCCTCGACAGGGTGTGGGATTGTTTTGTCCCAAAAAGTCGCAGTCACAATGCAGTGATTACCACACATCTGAACTATAAAAAACCTAAACAATTACACTTGCAACAAATACATGTGCAGAATACACATACTTAATGCGTATTAACACTTAACAAATGCTTAAAATCAGCCTAAAATGCAAAATAACAAGACCATTTAAAGAGTTATTTTCAAGCACAAATGTAACAGAACATTTGAAGTAAAAAAAGGTTAATTTATACAGTATAAACTTATGATAATGAAAGTATAAAATACAATTATATTTGTTAAATAGTTTTATTCATCATATCATATTTATGTTGTTTTATTTTTGTAATGTGTTTTTAAGCTTGTTATAATATTGTTTTAATAACGACTTGTGATTCACAATGGTTACTATAAACTGTTTTTATTGTGTTTTCAACACCAAAAAACATAAAAAAATATATTGTCCCCGTTTTATAATTAATAGATAATAACAAATAATATTTTTGTGATATTTTGACCACTCAAATAGGAAATGTCCCTGTTTCCATTTCAGAAATCTGGTCACCTTAAGTTAACTCCACATCAGCTACATTAAATTCATCAACTAACCATTCAGGAACATCTTGTTGTACATGTTGTCACTTCTTCTTGAGTTTCTCCATCATTGTCCGACTCCGGTTTGAACATAAAAGGCTGAACAGTTCATGTTTGACCCCCTTTCACCTTCAGAATTGCCTTAATTCTACGTGGCATTGATTCAACAAGGTGCTGAAAGCATTCTTTAAAAATGTTGGACCATATTGATAGGATAGCATCTTGCAGTTGATGGAGATTTGTGGGATACACATCCAGGGCACGAAGCTCCCGTTTCACCACATCCCAAAGATGCTCTATTGGGTTGAGATCTGGTGACTGGTGGGGGCCATTTTAGTACAGTGAACTCATTGTCATGTTCAAGAAACCAATCTGAAATGATTCGAGCTTTGTGACATGGTGCATTATCCTGCTGGAAGTAGCCATCAGAGAATGGGAACATGGTGGTCATAAAGGGATGGACATGGTCAGAAAAAATGCCCAATTGGCACTAAAGGGCCTAACGTTTGCCAAGAAAACATCCCCCACACCATTACACCACCACCACCAGCCTGCACAGTGGTAACAAGGCATGATGGATCCATGTTCTCATTCTGTTTACGCCAAATTCTGACTCTACCATCTGAATGTCTCAACAGAAATCGAGACTCATCAGACTCAGGCAACATTTTTCCAGTCTTCAACTGTCCAATTTTGGTGAGCTTGTGCAAATTGTAGCCTCTTTTTCCTATTTGTAGTGGAGATGAGTGGTACCCGGTGGGGTCTTCTGCTGTTATAGCCCATCCGCCTCAAGGTTGTGGGTGTTGTGGCTTCAAAAATGCTTTGCTGCATACCTCGGTTGTAATGAGTGGTTATTTCAGTCAAAGTTGCTCTTCTATCAGCTTGAATCAGTTGGCCCATTCTCCTCTGACCTCTAGCATCAACAAGGCATTTTCACCCACAGGACTGCCGCATACTGGATGTTTTTCCCTTTTCACACCATTGTTTGTAAACCCTAGAATTGGTTGTGCGTGAAAATCCCAGTAACTGAGCAGATTGTGAAATACTCAGATCGGCCCATTCTGACATTCAGTTTGGAGTTCAGGAGATTGTCTTGACCAGGACCAAATTTGGTCCTGCATTTGGAGTTTTTGGTACTCCAAATGCAGCCCCTTTTTGTCCAGATTGAGGATCTTTAGACTTATCTGTGTACATATCCAAATATCCATTATACTCCACATTCAACTGATTATAAAATACTTCACATAAATCCACATCCCTTCTACTCTTTAGGTAACTATTTAATATCTGCAGGTCCACACTAGGTTGCACAAGTAGCCAAGGTGGTCTGACTGGCATCAGAACTGTTGGGCTAAATTCCTTTTCCTCCAGCACCATCTCTTTTCCTATAACATCACCCACCCAAAACTCTGACTTGTAACCCTTCCATGCTCCCAGCATACCTGCACAACTGCAACGCCAATGCAGATGATGCCCGAAATGCCCGACTAAATATTCGAAGTGCTTGGTTTTGTAAAACCTCCAACTTAGCCAGTGTAATTCTTGCTGCATCTCTATATGCTATACATCCAATCTAATGCTATCAATAACAGATTCAATCAGTGCAACATACATCTCCCTCAGTGATTGCCTACTCGCCCCCCAATCCACACCTGTCAGACATTTCATCACATTTAATACCTTTTGGTAACACTTTAGATTACAGCCCGGAAAGTACTGTGTAATTAAAGTAAATGTACAGCGTAACTTTCAGTAATTATAGTGTAACGCTTTTTGCCTTTCTCAGTTTGTGTAAATCCACTTGGGATTCAGGGTACCCCAATTTTTTTTCCCACATTAATTTCACACGTGTAGTACAATTATGTGGTTTTGTTTCATTAATACAGTCAAATCAAATTACCTTTATTTATATAGCGCTTTTAACAAGTCCAATTGTTTCAAAGCAGCTTCACATTGTTAACAGGAAAATAATGCAACAGAATTTGTACAGCCGTTCTGGTGAAACGGTGATGTTATCCAGCTAATTTCAAGTATCATATAGTGTCAATGTGGGCAGATCGGTAATATAGATGAAATTTAGGTGTCCCCAACTGAGCAAGCCAAAAGCCAGAGGCTCACAACAGTGTATACCTTTTTCTTGATTTAGCCCGAAAGAACGGAGGTGATATGTGACAACATGCCCCATAGGTGGTGTACACTGTAACATGTGAGGGGGCACATTGTAACATGAGCATATGACAGCTTAAAATGTTACCTGATATAATCAAAAAAATATCCATGACAAACTAAAATATTTTGTCAATAAAATACAATTATTATTTGTAATAATAATTAATGAATAATGCCATTTGCCATTAAAAATAAACACATTTTTGAGTTTGACAACAAACACATCGCTAAATACAGCTATACAGCATAGTTAAAAACATAATAATAATAAATAATTTCTGAACATTGACTCTCAGTCATTATTCACCCTTTTCTCATGGTTTCTCAAAAGAGTTTAAAGAGTATAGAATATAATATCATAGTTCTAATAGGGGCTCATTGTGCCACCTGCTCAACTGTGATTTTAAACCGTGGCTCATGTCTTCTGCTGTTAGATCAGCATTAAAGAACCATCTCAACTGTTAAATAACAGATATAAGATTACAATAATATCAGATTTGTCTTATTTTAAATAAACACAAAAAACAGAGATGAAAAATAAACTTAAGAAATTTACTTTTGCTATGGTTAAATAAATGTTCAGTAATATCTTCCAAATATTTCTTAATTTTGGTGCTATTTTTCTCTAAATAATGTTGCTATGGCAACTAGTAAATACACAAAATTTCGTCATCCTGGCATGTGTGGAAAGTTTTAAACCATGCGTGTTACAACTAACCCCGCGTTAGGTTGTGCCCCGCACTCCCCTATGTGTAGTTATAAGGGAAAAATATGTAATATTTGGGGAATAAAGGGATTTATACTGTAAGTATATTTTAATTAAGGGGTAATTATCCATGTAGTTACAGGGTAAGTATGAATCTGCGGGCTGTAAATTAAAGTGGTGTTTGTTCCTCTCTTTTCATGTAGTAACAGGGTAAGTATGAATCTACGGGCTGTAAATTAAAGTGATGTTTGTTCCCCTCTTGTTTTATGTAGTTACAGGGTAAGTACAATAAAAACACATACGAAATCTGATATCACTCATTTATGATATCAACATTTATTGAAAAACAACTTAATTCAAAACAGATTTACCACACTTATTATTTTTTTTAACTTTTCATTTCAAATAATAACGTACTGACAGAAAGAGGCTTGTTTGTTTCTCATTGCTATTATTATACATTGTTATTGTTTGTTTACTGTTGTGAGCATTAATTAAAAATAAAAAAATGAAAATAAAAACAGACGGCATCCAACATCCGTGTGACCAGTCACGCTTCAAGTTACGTCAAGCGCAGATGACTGCTGGTCGGAAGCAATAGACTACAGTTACATTTTTGGTATTTTTCTTACAAACACTTATCGTTTCACTTCAGAAGACATTGATTCATCCATACTAGCTAGAGACATAGGATTCCTTCTTAAGATTAATCTGTGGCAAGGGCGAATAAGAAGAGGAACAAGGAGTAGAAGCCAAGCAAGAGAAACGAATAAGTGTTGTAAATCTGTTTTAAAAAAGTTGTTTTTAAATTAAAGATTTCTGAGTGATATCAGATTTTGTACGTGTCTTTATTGTACTTACCCTGTAACTACATAAAACAAGAGGGGAACAAACACCACTTTAATTTACAGCCGTAGATTCATACTTACCCTGTTACTACATGATACGAGAGGGGAACAAACACCACTTTAATTTACAGCCTGTAGATTCATACTTACCCTGTAACTACATGAAACAAGAGGGTAACAAACACCACTTTAATTTACAGCCTGTAGATTCATACTTACCCTGTAACTACATGAAACAAGAGGGTAACAAACACCACTTTAATTTACAGCCCACAGATTCACACTTACCCTTTACCAACATGAAACAAGAGGGTAACAAACACCACTTTAATTTACAGCCGTAGATTCACACTTACCGTGTAACTACATGAAACAAGAGGGGAACAAACACCACTTTAATTTACAGCCTGCAGATTCATACTTACCCTGTTACTACATGAAACGAGAGAAACAAACATCACTTTAATTTACAGCCCGCAGATTCATACTTACCCTGTAACTACATGAAACAAGAGGGGAACAAACACCACTTTAATTTACAGCCCGTAGATTCACACTTACCCTGTAACCACATGAAATGAGAGGAACAAACATCACTTTAATTTACAGCCCGCAGATTCATACTTACCCTGTAACTACATGAAACAAGAGGGGAACAAACACCACTTTAATTTACAGCCCGTAGATTCACACTTACCTTGTAACTACATGAAACAAGAGGGGGACAAGAACCACTTTAATTTACAGCCGTAGATTCACACTTACCCTGTAACTACATGAAACAAGAGGGGAACAAGAACCACTTTAATTTACAGCCGTAGATTCACACTTACCTTGTAACTACATGATACGAGAGGGGAACAAACACTTTAATTTACAGCCCACAGATTCACACTTACCCTGTAACTACATAAAACAAGAGGGAACAAGAGGCACTTTAATTTACAGCCCGTAGATTCACACTTACCCTGTAACTACATGAAACAAGAGGGAAACAAACACTTTAATTTACAGCCCACAGATTCACACTTACCCTGTAACTACATAAAACAAGAGGGAACAAGAGGCACTTTAATTTACAGCCCGTAGATTCACACTTACCCTGTAACTACATGAAACGAGAGGAACAAACATCACTTTAATTTACAGCCCATAGATTCATACTTACCCTGTAACTACATGAAACAAGAGGGGAACAAACACCACTTTAATTTACAGCCCATAGATTCACACTTACCCTGTAACTACATGAAACGAGAGGAACAAACATCACTTTAATTTACAGCCCGTAGATTCACACTTACCCTGTAACTACATGAAACAAGAGGGGAACAAACATCACTTTAATTTACAGCCTGTAGATTCACACTTACCCTGTAACTACATGAAACAAGAGGGGAACAAACACCACTTCAATTTACAGCCCGTAGATTCATACTTACCCTGTACCTACACAGATAATTACCCCTTAATTAAAACATACTTACAATATAAATAATAAGTTCATTTTCCTGATAGTTACACCTTTATTCCCCATATATTACATATTGTTCCCTTATAACTACACATACTTACTTTATAGTTACACTATAATTACCGAAAGTTACGCTGTAAATTCGCTTTACTTATGCAGTACTTTCCTGGCTGTAATCTAAAGCATTACCTACCTAGCGTTTTACTCTTTACTATAACTTTCTCTATGTGGCCTGTCCATGTTAACCTAGCATAAAAAAAAATTCCCAAAAACTTAAATGACTCTACTTTCTCGAGATTAATCTCTTCCGCCACCTTTTTCCTTGTAAAGAAAACCATTTGAGTATTTTCTTTTGAAAAACTAAAACCCCATCTCACTGATAGAATGTTCTACCAATCCTATTGCTTCCTGGACCTTACTTATTGTATACTTTATATTATTTCCCCTTTTCCACAGAGCCCCATCATCTGCAAACAAAGATCTTCCAATCACAGGCCCTACCTCCAAAATTACATCATTTATCATGATGGTGAAGAGCAAAGGACTAATAACACTGACCTGAGGGGTTCCTTTTTCTACAATATATCAGATATTTCTTTTCCAATTTTTACCCGTCCATAAAGTCCATAAAGAAAATCCTTCACCCAGTTAAAGGGGCCTACCTCCTAGTCCTTTACCTACATACCTACATGAGATGTCAATTCAATTTGTCTATAACTAGTAGGTTTAGTAGGATCCTTTCCTGGTTTCTTAATTGGAACTACAACTGCTTCCTTCCAACTTTTTGGAAGCTGTCCTTCTTCCCACACTCTATTGTATAGACTAAGCAGTCTTCTAAATGCTACTTTGCCCATAAAAGACAACATGATATAGCACATTTCACTTTACATTTCACTGCCGGTTGTATATTCTGTATATAACTGTATGTGACAAATAAAACTCTTGAATCTTGATTTCATCTCCTCTTGGCGATGCCATCTCTGCTCTAGTAATTGCTCTCTCCATCTCTTCCTTAGAAAAGGGTGTACTCAATGCATCATCCACTTCCTCTCTTTTTTCCAAGACTCCCGGGTATGCTTTCAATATCTTTTCCCTTCCTTTCTTCCAATCCCCTTCTAGATTATCAGAACTATGTATTGCTACAAAAGCTTTTGCCATCATTTCTGCCTTCTCCTTATCAATCACTGCCTTCTCCTCCCCATTAACCAGTACAGGGTAGTCCCATTCCCATACTCCAACCATCTTCCTTATTCCCCATACTTCTCCCACAGGTGTCATTCTTCCTATTAAGCTGCAGAATTGATGCCAATAATTCCTCTTAGCCTGGCGTATGGTCTATCTTACTAATGCTTGGGCCTTTTTGTATTGTAACAAATGTTCATAATTATGAGTCCGTCTTAATTGCCTGAAAGCCCTATTCCTACCTCTTACTATTTCTCTGCATTCCTCTGTCCACCATGGAACCGCTATCCTTCTCATTTTCCCAGAAACCTTAGGAATATTTCCATCTGCCACCCTCTAATAATTTCCTGGAAATTACTATAATTGTTTTCAATATATCCATATACCTAACCTCTCCATCCAACCTTTCATCACATAGCTCCTTAAATTTTGTCCAGTTATGTTTTCCAAACATCCATCTCCCTCCTCCCTCTTCAGACTTGTTGAAGCACCTTCACCTTGAAGCACCTTGTGGAAGCACCTTCATTCTAATTGAGCATAATACAGGAAAATTATCACTCCCCACTGTTGACTCTTCCCATATCTCCCATTCACAGTCTTGCTATATCATAAGATGTAAAAGTAAGGTCTATTGCTGACTCATTTCCTGAAGCCATATCAATCCTTGTACCTCTACCATCATTAATACACACCAGCCCTTTCAAATCCAACAACTTACCCGACCATTTTCATCCATCTTCTTCCCACCCCAAAGAGAACTATGAGAGTTAAAATCCCCACACCACACTACCTTTCTTCTATCCTGTCCCTCAATCTCTTCCATTTTATCTAATTCTAATCTCCTACATGGATTATAAAAGTTTATATATATCCCTTTTTAAATAAATGTAGCACATCCTTCCCCATTCCCTTAATTTCTATCTCATCGAAAAGCTACATACCCCTGCATCACAAAATCCAGGTTTGGTCTAAGCCATATCTCCTGAATACACATAGCATCTGGCTTTTTCACCATTTCATTAATAAAATGTTTAAACTCTTGCCAATTTGCTACCAAGCTTTGGGTATTCCACTGTATTAATAACACCATGATTAATATCAACCAATCCATGTTTCCTGACTAGACTGATGTTTGAGATCATCTCTCACTGTTTCCCATGTGTAACGAATTTAGTCCACTAAAGGAAAGTTGCAAAACCCAAGTGCAGTTTTATTAAAAAAAACAAAAAAAAAAACAAAGGCTTGGCTTGGCAAAACAAGAAACAAAGACTTGGCTAACATAGCATGGCTAAACAGAAAACACTCACCAACAGTGGGTTACAACATCAATAACAGGCCAAGACACAGGGCAAATATGAGGGCTTAAATACACAAGACTAATGATGACAAGACACACCTATGAACAATGATAAAACAATGAACCAATGACAGAACTGAACTGAGAAGCCACATCTAAATAAACCAATTACAATATGACACAAGAGACTAGGGAATCACATTACAATGGAGCACATGGCAGGATCACATGACGAACAGGAACACGACAAAACCAGGAAACATGAAAAAACCCCGAAACCATTACATATCCCTCCCTCTGTGGGTGGCTCTCAATGTCCAACAAAACACCACAAAACAAAAGTCTAGGAGGGTGGTCTTGGGGGAGGGATGGTGGGCCAGGGAGACAGGACAAGGCAGAGAAGGACCTGGGCCGTGGGGCATGGGCAGACCTGGGCCGTGGAGCAGTTCAGGGAGCCATGGTGGCTAGTGTAAATTTCGTCAGACGAGACAAGAATATGTCCGCCAACTACCTTTTTTTTCTATGATAAGACGAGATGATGACGAGACTGCACCAATGTCCAAAAACGCTGACTAAGACTAAATTAACATGCATTTAAATTAAAAACTCTTCATTTTCGTCTACAATTGTCTCTACTTTTTCATCATGAGATAAAATATTCAGCTGTTACGCCTTCAAAATATTATGAATGAGTTTGCGCTGTTGCTCAAGTACATGTCTCCTTAACCATCCTGTGGCTGCAACACAAAACTACATGGAGCAAGAACACAACACCTATAGACAGTAGTGAACACGAGCGCCGACAACATGCTAGCTAGAAGGAAAAGGCTCGATATTTGGTTGCATGTTATGTACAATGATATTGACAAAAAGTCAGCATGTGTCATTATAACTGACGGGAAGCACTGCGGACAGAAAATATTGGGGGAAAACATCACCAACCTTAAGCAACATGTAAAGGCTAATCACCCACACATTCAGGTAAGTTAACTTAAAGGGATAGTTCACCCTGAAATGAAAATAAAGCCATCTTTTACTCACCCTTCTGTTGTTCTAATGCCATATGTCCTTCTATCTTTTTCGGACCTCAAAAGCAGAAATTTTAAAAATAGTCCTGCACATGCTCCTTCCTATAATGGCAGTGAATAGCGACCAGGCTAAAACATTACAAAAAATATAAAAGTATCACGCAATGATACAGTGAGACACGGCATGTTTTTGCTCACCATCAAAAAGTGACAATTTTAACATGCTATAAATAAATTACTTCACATACACACTTTTGGGACATCAGAGACTTATTTTACATCTTGTAAAAAGGGGCAATCAACCACCCCTTTAAATATATTGCCCTATAAAATCCAACCAAATATTTGACTTGTGTTTCAGGGACCTGGGAAGGTCAAGGAGAGAGAAAGTGGGGTTGAAGTTCTGCGACTGCAAGTAACAGACAAAGACACCCGTGGTTCAGAAGCCTGGAAAGCCAAATACACTATCTATGGCGATAAAAAGGAGCAGTTCAAAATTGAAACAGACCCTGTTACAAACGAGGGGATTTTAACAGTTGTTAAGGTAGGCAGATGGTTGACGTTTTATTGTGTAAGCAAACCTGCCCAAAGTTTGAGGCAGTGTTGCTGGGTTGGGCTGGTTATGATGAAAACAAATGCAATATTATTACGTTATGCTGGGATAGGAGCTATTTTGACATAGAAAAGAAACAAAAATATGTATGTATACATTCATGTTGACACTTCTCTAAACTCTTTATTTTTGGGCTCATTCCAAACACCCAGCCAATGGATTACGAGGAGCAAACATCCCAAAATCTATCCATCAGTGTGGAGAACGGAATTCCTTACTTTTCATGTAAGGTCAGAAGGCAAGTACAGAATGCCATGTGGGACCTCGAAAAAATACCCCAAAACCCTGGCATGAGTATTGCACACCTCTATAAAACCATTTCAGTGACCATTTATGTTGAAGACGTCAACGACCCTCCGGTATTTATACCCCCTGTTAAAGACGTTTCGGTAATGGAGAACATAGCCTCAGGAACAAGTCTTACAACCTTCACTGCTAAAGACATGGATGGAAACACATTTAAGTAAGAGAAGCTAATATTATGTGTAAGACTAATGCCACTGTAGTTTATTGGAGGAACAGGATCACATAAACAAAGGTGAATTCATCTGGTGCTTCTCTTGATTCTCAGATTTGTTAAAGGTGAAGATATTGATGGATGGATAACTGTTGATGCAAAGACTGGACAAGTATCCACAAATAAAATTCTGGACAGAGAGTCAAAATTTGTGATTAACAGCACCTATAGAGCAACCCTATATGCTGTGGATGATGGTAAGACGATGGTTTTTAAAGAAATTAATACTTTTATTCAGCAAGGATGCAATAAATTGATCAAAAGTGACATTTATGTTATAAAAGATTTCAATCTCAAATAATTGCTGTTCTTTTGAACTCTTCATTAAAGAATCCTGAAAAATTTATTATTGTTCCCAGAAAAATATTTAGCAGCACAGCTGTTTTCAACATTGATAATAATAAGAAATGTTTCTTGAGCATCAAATCATAGAATGATTTCTGAAGGATCATGCGAGTAATGATGCTGAGAATTTAGTTTTGATCACAGAAATAAATTGCAATATTATTTCACTACTGCTTTTACGGTATTCTTGATCGAATAAACACAACCTTAGTGAGCATAACAGACCCAAGAGAAATCTTACCGACCACAAACTTTTGAACAATAGTGTACTATTATATATAGTCTCATATTCTGAAGTATACCTGGACAAAGAAGTTATTTTTCTAGCGGAAAATGCATGTAAAAATTAGCTGTCCAGTTATTCTCGTGTAACCAGACTTACAATAATGGCATAAAGTTGCAGGACATTCTGTAGCAGTCAATGTCAGAAATGTTAGGGTGATACAACTGTCCTCTTATCATAATGAATGAAGGAATAAGCCTCATTAAAGACCCCCTTAACCTTGCAACCTCATGAATGACATTATCATGTTTTATACTGAATTTCTGTGTACTCAATGTTTCTGATTGGCAGGATTGCCACCGCTGACAGGCACTGGAACTTTATTTATTCACCTGAATGATGAAAATGATAACGCACCAACGCTGGAAGAGAACACATTCAACATGTGCCTGGATACAGAGCCCACAATGGCCAACATCACAGCTGTAGACCTGGACCTTCCTCCATACAGTTCACCTTTCTACTATGAGCTTTTGGGAAATGTTGAGGGCAAATGGAGAGTTGAACCAACCCATGGTAATGCCTCCTTCTACTTCACTCATCCCAGTCCACCCTACACTATTCCTCACTAAATATCCTGTTTCAGCTGGAAAACATATCACAAATGTATAAGTTATAAACACTGTTTTATGTTGACTCTAGGCAAATGATGCTATAGATCTCTTAGAAATACAGCACTCTTACACCACCTCTTTGAACATCTATCTTTACTTAGCTTCTATCTATCTGTACTTAGCAGTAATACTAACACATCTTTATCTTTCAAAGGCACAACGGTGAGTCTTGTAAAAGCACAGAGTGTGTATTCAGGTCATCACCTCCTCCAGATCAAAATATCAGACCAGCAGGGAGTTTACGCCATCCATAATCTGTCGGTCACAGTGTGTGACTGCTCTATCACTCCCGACTGCCATGTCAGGATAGCTCGGGAGGCTCAGATGGGACCTGTTGCCGCCATGATGGTTTTTCTTACAGTTCTGGTCTTCATAGGTAATGCAGTGATTTACAATATTTTGATGGCATTAACAGTCCTAATAGGTGATGAAGGATTTCGCAAACAGTTTCATAATACTGAAAACCCATCCTTCTGTACAAGTCAATCCAACAATCAAAGGTGTGGTAAAACATGAACAAAATGCTGTAGAAACCTGTTTTTGAATGACACATGCCTTTGAGAATTACATTTCCATTGCATTGTCCCAAATTGTCACCGATGGTAATCATAGTGGAAAGGTTGTGCACTCACGTACACTGAGAATCTCATGTTTATCCAGGCACATGTGACTCTAACCAATGACTTACCGGTATCTATACATGCTACCGTTTAGCACGATCTGCTTTGTCATTCTCGCAAAATGATCTTGCTTGAACGTGGGTGCTCATCTGCATGGATTTATCTGATTTAAAGGACTCATTGGTTTTCCAGGGTCTCTCTGTCAGGTTTGGGTGAAGGGATAAGGCGAGGACAGAAATATGGGCTTTTTATTATGAAAATAAAATAAAACAAGACAAACAAAAACAACCCAGAGGGGGAAAAAACAGACTTGACTTGATTTGACTTGAAGAGCAGGAAAACAGGAGGAATATTAGACAACTATCCAGCACAGATCTGCAAACACAAGGTGAATAAATAGGGAGCAAACAAAAGAGGGTAACGAGGGAAGACAGGTGGGGCAAATGAACCAATAATCAGGAAAAAAGGTGGGCAGGTTATTAGACAATAACCCTCATTCCGTTCCTCACTCCACAATATGCTCATTCCGTGTGCCCACAAAAAAACAAAAAACAAACAAGCACGCAGAGCATGAATGTCCAAATCCCAACACAAAACCCAAACCCAAACTAGACCGTAGTGCTGGAATCCAAACACCACACCCCACACACAAAACTTACAAGGACAGAAGAGCACACAGCTTGAGCATGCTCAAAGCAGCACGCTCACACAAGACAAGACAAACAATACAGGAGTGTCAGGGCTCTGTCACAAACCAAGAGTAAGCTAGACTGAAGTGACGGAACTCTGACACTCTCGTCAGGGGAATATCCTACAGTGGCCCAGTAGTGTACAACAACAAAATTTAAACAACACAACAGAAACAAGCCACAACATAATGAACTTAAGAACCCTTGAGGTTTTCATGGGGCAATACATTATCATTAAATTGTGCAATCAGCCCATTCATAGAGCTGTTTCTATAGAGGTGCCTCAACGCTAAACATACAAGCTTTATACTAGTTGTAATTTAACAGTTTTTACAGTATCAATATATTTTTTATGAACCCTTGAATCTCCCATATGGGCCAATAGAGCTGTCTGTTGTGTAATCAGTCCATTTTTACAATGCTGTTTCTTAACCACATATGTGTTAAAGTTAACATGCAGGATTTATAGTAGTGGCATTTGACTAACGAAGTCCACATTTTTTACCATACCAGTGTTTTTTATGGACCCTTGAACTTTGCACATATTATTACTGTTGAACTCATTTCACATCATTGTTTCTAACAGCCATGTAAATGATGCTTTAAAGCTAAAATATGGGCTTTGTACTAGAGGTGATGGTCTAACAATATTACTTATTTTAAACAGCTTTTAATGTACTAGGCTTTTTAAATGACACTTTAAATGTGCATAGTTATATAAATAGGCTATGGTTTAAAATAAAGGGTACAACAAAGGGAGCATTTCCATTGTGTTGTGGCTTGTTTCAGTCTGTTGCAGTTATGGGTGGTATTTCTTCCCATTTCAGACAGGGACTGTCAGGGAGACAGGTATTAGTGAAAATGGACAATATACATCAGGTGATGATAGTATGATGACATTCTAGATCTCAGCCATGCCTTCAGCATTGTTGCTTCAGGTTACAGAGACCTCCAGTGAAATAGAGCAAGAGTGTAGCAGATTTCCTTTCTCACTGCAGGCTGAGGTCAGTGGATTGGTGTCTCCACAGACCGATCACCTCTTCTACTTATCTGGGCAGTCTTGAGACATCTGCAGGAGAGAGAGCACAGACTAATACTAATAGCTTCCTACTGGCCAATGATGTGGTTAATTCTGCCTTTATATGCTATCGGAATTATTGTAAATATGAGTTTCCTAGATAAAAAGGAAGTTCAGAAATAATTTTGATATCCAAATTCCCTAGATGGGCGTGCCATAAACTGTGAAATATGATCTGGTCCAGGCGGGTCTGTGTCTGCTCGGGTCCAGCTTTTCAAACAATAGACAGTTCCAGGTCAGTTCCGTGTAGCACATTTACAGGTCTCTTCGGGTTCGGGTGCAAATATTTAGACTCGTGAAGACCTCTAGTGAGGAGAACTACTGTTGCGACAGGTATGATTTATTAGTTCCCCCCCCAGCAGCTAGATTATCTTGTCTTGTCATTAATGTTGTGCATATTTACATATATGAGTTTGGAAAGCAGTCGAGGCCAAGGGATGTGAGAGAACGGAGTGAGGCTGGTGGCTTGATAGATAATGAGTGGCAACTGCGCACTGCTCCGGGTCCGCACCGTTCGCTCATGGCTCTCTGCCTCGATTGCTTGCTACAATGAGTAATCATTTGAAGTATATTATATGTTTTATGCACAGCTAAAATAGCCTGTATTTGACCGAAATTACAGAATCGACAGCAAGTGGACTATCTGAATAGCACCATGAATGTTTATATGGTTCTCAGTGCATGTGACACTACATATATAATGTTGGTTTTAATAAGATTTTCCCAATAAATAGGCAAGAATAAACCTGGAATCCTCCATAATTCCTGTTAATTCTGACAACAAATTATGTTTTATTAACAAGGTTCGGGAGTACCGTTCAGATAATTGACAGAGGTGGAGAGCACTCAGCTAATCAACAATAAGAGGTGTATATATACGCAGTAGTCTTACCTCCGTTTTGTTGGCAGTTTATCAGCATCCCTCCACCACCCCTTCTCCACTTTTTCTCTTTTTTTAGTTCTAACCACTTACATACACGGGGGGTACTCTGGGTTCGGGCCAAATTCTGAGCTCGAAGCTCTCCCCCTGGACAGCACACCAAATACGCAGTTAAATTTACTCCCTATAAATTATCATAATCACGACTTCTGAAGCGGGAATTATGAAATTTTCGATAGCATGTGAAGGCAGCATAAGTCAAGTCATCCTGTTAACCCTTACAACTGCTCCTCCTCATCCATTGCCGGTTGAGAGACCTATTGTCTTAAATGAATGGGACAATATGGCACCTATTTCCGTAGAGATTGAAGGTGTGTGTCTGAACCCTGGGGCACTGAAACATCATTGGTCAGGGTCACATGTGAGTGAATCAATGAGAGATTCTCTGTATTGCACATTAACGCTCAAACTTTCCACTATGCCTAACCATCTCTTCCAATATTCATTGAACAATGTTTGCACCAAGGTAAAAAGAAATTCTCTCTTTTTTCCCAGCAATGTGTTTAATGGTCCTCCTGATCTCCTGCAAGGCAGAGAAAAAATTTATTGATACGGACGATGCCCTTGGTCATCTCATCAAAACAAATACGGAAAATCCAGGAACAGACTGCATGGTAATTTCATCACACAAACTACAGTAGCGGTCTTTCAGTAATATTTGAGTTTGTGTGTTTTGTTCAGCTTTAGGCAACACTTTACAACAATGTTGTATAGGTCAACATTAATTTATGTAATAACATGAAATAATGAACAGTACTTTAACAGCATTTGTTAATTTAATGCTAATTTCTCTTTTCTATTTTCATATATTTTACAATGCAAGTTATTCCTGTGATCAAAGCTGAATTTTCAGCTTCATTACTCCAGTCTTCAGTGGCACATGATCCTTCAGACATCATTCTAATATGATTATTTGATGCTCGAGAAACATTTATTATTATCAATGTTGAAAACAGCTGCTGCTTAATTTTATATTTAAATAATATATATGATTCATTGACAAATAGAAAGCATTTATTTGAAATAGAGATCTCTTGTAACATTATACATGTCTTAACTGTCCCTTTTGATCATTTTAATGTCTTTGCTGAATAAAAGTATTAATTACTTTAAATACCACATTAACTTTATACACTCAACAAAATTATAAATGCCCCCATTTTTCATGAGCTGAACTCAAAGATCTAAAACATTTTTTCTATGTACACAAAAGGCCTATTTATTTTGTCCAGTCAGTATCTGGTGTGACTACCATTTGCCTCATGCAGTTGTGCATAGAGTTGATCAGGTTGTTGATTGTGGCCTGTGGAATGTTGGTCCACTTCTCTTCAATGGCTGTGTGAAGTTGCTGGATATTGGCAGGAACTGGAACATGCTGTCGTATACGCCGATCCAGAGCATCCCAAACATGCTCAATGGGTGACATGTCCAGTGATTATGCTGGCCATGCAAGAACTGGGATGCTTTCAACTTCCAGGAATTGTGTACAGATCCTTGCAACATGGGGTGCATTATCGTGCATTATCATGCTGCAACATGAGGTGATGGTCGAGGATGAATGGAACAACAATGGGCCTCAGGATCTCATCACGGTATCTCTATGCATTCAAAATTAAATAAAATGCACCTCTGTTCATTGTCCATACCATACGCCTGCCCATACCATAACCCCACCGCCACCATGTCCATGTCCCTGTAACCCCAATCCACAACGTTGACATCAGTAAACCACTCACTTACACAATGCCATACATGCTGTCTCCCATCTACCCTATACAGTGAAAACCGGAATTCATCCATGAAGAGAACACCTCTCCAAAGTGTCGATGAGGACGACGAGCATGCAGATGAGCTTCCCTGAGACTGTTTCTGACAGTTTGTGCAGAAATTCTTTTGTTATGCAAACCAATTTTTACCGTAGTTGTCCAGGTGGCTGGTCTCAGACAATCTTGGAGGTGAAGATGCTGGATGTGGAGGTCCAGGGTTGGATGTTGAAGACAGCTTATGGTAGAGAAATTAACATTTAATTCATGGGCAACAGCTCTGGTGGACATCCCTGCAGTCAGCATGCCAATTGCACGCTCTCAAAATAGCGACATCTGCAGCATTGTGCTGTGTGATAAAACTGTGCATTTTAGAGTGGCCTTTTATTGTGGCCAGCCTAAGGCACACCTGTGCAATAATCATGCTGTCTAATCAGCATCTTGATATGCCACACCTGTGAGGTGGATGGATTATCTCAGCAAAGGAGAAGTGCTCACTAACACAGATTTAGACAGATTTGTGAACAATATTTAAGAGAAATAGGCCTTTTGTGTACATAGAACAAGTCTTAGATCTTTGAGTTCAGCTCATGAAAAAACAAAAGTGTTGCGTTTATAATTTTGTTCAGTGTAGATTCGTAAATTCTGTAAAAATTGTTCATAGTGCATGCTACCTAATTCATTAACAAATAATATTGAATCAAACCTTATTGTAAAGTGTAAAGTATTGTGTAACTCATAATTATATAAAACATCCATTGTTGCCTTGAATGATTTTTAATCTAAATCGTGATGTCTTCATAAAGGTTCCTTCCAGTATTGGCATTAAAAAAACAGATTCTGACAACATAAAGAATACCAGCACAAATGTGTCTACAAATGTAAAATCAAGCCAGAAGGCCACATCACAAACTGTGAGTAACAATAAAACTCTTCATATTTGACTTTGGGGCTAATTAGAGCATTCTGTGAATAATATTTGGCTTTCACACTGATTTCAAACATTATTAATATCCCCTAATGTTTCTGGAAATGTTTCTGTTTGTTGTGTGCATGATAAATTGTTATTCAATTCTGAAAAATTAGATGTTTTATTTAAAAAAAAAAGAAAAGAAAAACTGTTAAGAGCAGACAATTTTATTTATACTTCCTTAATGTGATATTCTGCATCCTGTTTGCTACCGTATACAAGAGGTGCACCTTTTCTTAAAATGATCATTTTACTTTCAAATATCCAGATGAAGCATAAAACACAGCAGGCAGTTTCACATGCTCCACAGCCCATCTACACCGACCAGTTCAAACGCTCAACATACAGGGTGAGTATTAACCACAGCAAGTTTCCAAAGTCATGGTCATTTTAACTGGTCATGTGACAGACTGTCTCTGCTATGCATTCTAGAGTTCCACAAGAAGTTCATACAAAGAACATTTCCAAGTAAGAATAAAGTGACATAATAATAAGTAATAATTCACACCATATGCTAACATCGGCTCAGATCAGCCTTTCTTACATCATCATCTGTGCTTTTTTCAAGCAGGGATTGAGTATCAGATCAAGTTTTAGAAATGCTTATTACGGAAGGCACCTTACTTGAGCGACAACCTTGCTGATCTCATCAATACGGTAATTTTATGCTTCTTTCAACATACACTATTAATCAAAGGATTGGACACATCTTTTAGAAGCATTTAGAAATCATTTTTAGATCATGAGAAACATGTCCAAATTTTTGACAGGATGGTGAAGTTTTCATTTCCCCCACCCTCTTCTTTTCTTCAGAAACTTGCTCTTCAAACTCGTGATGAGGAGTTTGTTGTTTATGAGCCGCACTGTTACGCAGATGAAGGACAAGCTATGGCCAATGCCAAACTGGATGCAATCTCTATTCCAGAGAGCGACTTTAATCTAGAGATGCTAAACAATCTGGACAACAGTTTCAGTCAACTAGCAACAATTTCCAGACCTGACCTGATGAAAAGATGACAGTTATTTCAAGAAGTGTAGCAGATTTTTTGAAAACATTAAAATCAAAAAGAGTGATACACAACATTGAAAGGGATCAGGGATGCTGGGTCAAAAATTCAGGACAAATGGAAAGAGGGTCTTCAAAAAATTTTCTACTGTTTAATAGTGTTATTATTTGAGGGAAGCTCGGGTTTTTGGTTTTGGGTCAGTGGAAATTAATATTTTGTTGTGACTCTCAGCATTACTTATTATTTTCTGTCGGCTGCATGAGAAAATATATAATTCAGAAAGAAAATATTATGATCGCTGTTTTTGAATGTTGTACATTCTATGTTGATACTTTTTTAAAAGCTTGAATTTTACAGGGATTCACAATCCTATTCCTGGAGATCTACCTACCTGCAGAGTTCAGATCCAACCCTGATCAAACACGCCTGTCTGTAATCATCAAGTGCTGATCAGGATTGGAGCTAAGCTTTGCAGGAAGGTAGATCTCCAGGAACAGGATTGGGCACCCCTGATGTAAATCATGATGTAAGTGTTAAATAGGCTTTGCAGACGTTTAAAATTAGGGTATGTTTACACAACCACAACGTCCTAAAAACAGGCGACAATGTTGTCAAAACGATCCCTGTTCACACGAATGTTCATGTGAAAATTACCGAAAAAAGGCTGTATTATGCATGCCAGGCCAGTAGTTGGCGACGTCACTTTGTCAAGAAATATTGTAATTGTAGAAATGTAATATGCATGCGCATGACGTCACTGTTTAGATGGAGACGGTAAAGGCACCGTTTTCAAAACTTTGCACTTTGAAACCTGTTTTCAAAAGCTTGCGTTTTCAAATCAAATCAAAATCAAATGACCTTTATTTATATAGCGCTTTTAACAAGTCCACTTGTTTCAAAGCAGCTTCACATTGTTAACAGGAAAATAATGCAACAGAATTTGTACAGCCGTTCTGGTGAAACGGTGATGTTATCCAGCTAATTTCAAGTATCATATAGTGTCAAGCTTTCAGGCCCACAAAACGCTGTTGTTGTGTAAATGAACAGCCAAAACTACTAAAAAGTAGTAAACAGTGTCGTGTAAACATACCCTAAACATAAAAAAAAAACATGGGCGGATGGTGATAATGCAGTCTTTGTTACTGATAAGCATGTTTCAAGAGAATATCTACTGTGACTGTGTTATGCCAAAACTTGACATATCTGGGTCTGTTGATACCTCGGGTGCAACATTTGTTAGGAAACAAGTGCTTTTGCTTCAGGTGTTTTTTGAGACATTACTATAAAAATGTTCATCTGTGTTGTTTATTTGTACATTGACATATGGGAGCTGATAAGTCCTTAATAAAACTCAGTTTTATTCCCTTGACCTGTTCAACCTCTTTTTTTATATATGCTTAAAACACAGCGCTACTACATTTGCTTCATAGTTTTATAGCTGTCCCACAACTAGTTCCTACCTATCACTTGTGAATCTTTAGGGCTGCATTTGAACCACTAAGCTGACACATAATCTAGTGCTAGCTTTGAAATGCTACTGAACCAGGTTAAATCCAGCCTTATACTAAAGCCTGTTCAAAAAAGAAAAACAAAGTGTATCAGACATACTGTTTTGCAAGAAGACAACACAGACATGGGTTAAAAGCATGCTGAATATATAGTGCTGTGAAAAATGTTTGCCCCTGAATTTCCGTATAATTTTTCTTCCCTGAATGTCATGACATCTTCATTTAAAACCTATAAATTGGTCACACTTTATATTAGGTATCTTTAATTACTATGTACATACAGTATAAGAATTGTTCAGTACTTATTGTCGATGTATTTGCAAAACACTTACTTGCAAGTACTGCTATTGAAGTGGGATACTGTTAAGGTTAGGGACAGGTTTGGTGATATGGTTAAGGTGTAAGGGAAGGATCATCAGTGTAAACATATGTAATAACAGAAATGAATTACAGCTGTAATTACATGCAGGTATTTTTAAATACAAGTATAATGTAAAAACATGTACACAATAAATGCATTGTATCAAATTATTAATTTAAACGGCACGTTCATAGTATTTAAATACACTTAATATAAAGTGGGACCTATGAATGCATAAAAATATTATTCATGAAAATACTACTCATGTTTTTATAACATCCAAAAGTACAAAAACAATCACTTTATATATGAATAAATTAAAAGAAAATTACAGCAAAATGCTATAAGTAAAAAAAAAAAAGGGTAATTTTCTTCTTTTTGTCACACAACTGGGAAAAAGGGACTTTTTTTAGCAGGTTATTAAATGTCCATACACTGTTAAAAGGGATTTGGGCTTTTAGTCAGAGGGACTATTGTTGTCAAGCTGAGAGAACTCATTGCCCATTACAACAAAGTAAGAAGAGTAACAACAACTTCATCTTGAAAAAAACGTGGAAACTTATTAAAAACTCCTAATAATCCGTTCAGTTCACTTCAGAAAATAGGTCAAGGTGGCCATTTCAACCAACATGCATGCGCCCGCAGTGATGTCACGCGCAGTATTGAACTCTGAAAATCATAGGCCGACCGCCATCTTTTTTCCTTGGAGCCGAGATGTCCAAGTAAGTACATATAAAATTGTTTTAGCTTAGTTAGTTCATCTGTTGGTAATGTGCATTGGTCGTCTAATGTCTCTCCTTCTCAAAGTATCTGTCAACATAACCTGTGATGAATCGTTCATGTTCGTTAATTTTTCAGAAATGCGTTAGCATGTAGCACTGCCGGAGTGTCACAGCAAGTATTTAATGAAGGGTTGAGCCTCATATTTGACTGTAACAAGTATTCGGCACCGATAACGAGTGAAACAGTGCAAGACTTGTCCTCATTATTATGGAAAAATGTGGGAACAGTGGGAATATTGTACCAGGGTCAACCCGCCAATTTACGTGACGTCGCGACTCACAAGAAGCCTTTACTCGCACTTAATCAGCACGGCACAGCATTGACAAGACAGCGAGATAACAGAGCAACTGATACTATTTTATTAATATTAATTCAAAATATTACTGAATAAAGCAACAAAAAAAAACATCCCCGGACTCTTCCTGGGTCCACCGCATCAATCTCCCCTGCCCTGATAGTGCTTGAAGTGCATGCGTATAGACGAGCAACTTTTACAAGTAAACAAGTTTTTTATAAACACATGTAATATTACTTTACCTTTCGTACTTTTTACCGTACGTCGGAACTGACCGATGAATTGGAATTGGGATCTGTTTTCAGAGACCAATCTACTTTGAGTGATTTAAAAACGAGCCAATGGACATTGGCATGCAGTTCACGCATTCTACGCACAACCCCGCAGCGCGGAAGTGGAAGTATCGCATGTCGCTTTTAACTTCGGAGTCGAACGGTTTGCTGTATCAAGCTGTTTCTACAAAGAGTGTTTAGACGAGTCTCGAGGAGGATTGCTCTCTTACCTGGGTGCTGGTGTGATGGCGCGAGTCAGCGAGTGGCCGCTGCAACATACAAGAGTGGCCGTCGAGCGGCCGGCTGACAGCGTGGGTTGTCACAGCAACCCAGCACGTCACTCGGCACTCTAGATGCGCGGTCGAGACTATGAAACCTCAAATGGGGTTGAGTCCCTTTGCCTATTCCCCGATCTAGTTCCTTTTCTGGTGCACCAGAAAAGGGCTACTTCGGCTAATAAGCCTTGGTGACCTGAGGGTTACAGTGGGGTTTCCCCGCCGGGTACATCCCTTCGGGCCCCCACTCCTCTATCGCATCACAAGCATGCTGAGACTGTGTTTGTGGGTGGTTCACGTTCTCTCATGAAAACATGACCACGTCGGCGCGTTGTTTGTCTTGCCTTTCTCTAAAGTAAGGGCTTGAGCGTTCAGCACGTCGTGTGCCGTTCTGACGGCCACTCTCACCATCTCATATGCCTGCTGGTAGCTTACAGATGGGATTGTTGCGCCATAATCTGTATAAGTGTTTTCCCTCTCTCGCTACCCTCTGTCCTGCATGCACAAGGGTAGTCCCAACCCAGGGGTTATGCAGGAACTATGTGCGGTGATGAACCTTGCTCTTCGGGCAACGAAAGTCACCGCACACTCCCTGGGTCAGGCGATGTCCACACTAGTGGTCCAGGAACATCACATTCAAGATTCAAGAGTTGTATTTGTCACATACACAGTTATATACAGAATATACAACCGGCAGTGAGATGTAAACAGGTCCACTCCATGGACAGTGCAATGCAAGTTTTCAAATTTAATAGAAAACATTACAAATTATAATATATATATATAGAATATATATATATATATATATATATATATATATATATATATATATATATATATATATATATATATATATATATATATATATAAATAAAGTGGAATAAAATAAGTGAAATAAACTGTGCCGTGAGTAAACTGTAGACTTATAAATATGCGGTTAACAGAAATGTACAAAGAAGTATAAAGTGCAAACAGGTTTATAACAGGTTGTTACACAGTAACAACGAGAACAGAAAGTGCAGTGCAATGTCAGTATATCGATGGTCACGTGATGTTAAGTGACTGAGTTCAGGAGTCTGATGGCCTGGGGGAAGAAGCTCCTTCTGAGTCTCTCAGTTTTGGCCATCAGGCTTCGGAAGCGCTTACCAGATGGCAGCAGCGTGAAATGAGGGTTTGCAGGGTGATTAGAGTCCTTGATGATTTTAGTAGCTCTACCTTTGCAGCGTTTGGTGTCGACGTCCTGCAGAGACGGGAGAGCTGACCCTGAGATATGCTCGGATAAGCGCACGACTCTTTGCAGGGCTTTGCAGTCATGACTGGTGCTGTTCCCATATCACGCTGTGATGCACAGTTAATACACTTTCTATTGCCCCTAAATAGAACGTTTTCAGGATAGCTGGTGAAACCCTGTATTTCCTCAGCTGGCGCAGGTGGTACAGTCTTTGCCTGGCTTTTTTCACCTGTGTCTGAATGTGTGTAGTCCAGGTCAGGTCCTCCGAGATGTTTACACTTAGGTACTTGAAGCTGCTCACTCTCTCTTCTGGTGACCCGCTGATCATGAGAGGGGATTATGTCCGTTGCTGTCTCTTCCTGAAGTCCACAATCAGTTCTTTGGTCTTGCCAACATTCAGAGAGAGACAGTTGTCCTGGCACCATGATGTTAGTTGCTCCACCTCGTCCAAGTATGCGGTCTCATTGTTGTTGGAAATGTGGCCCAGGACAACAGTATCATCAGCAAATTTGATGATAGAGGTGTAGCTGTGTGTGGACAAACAGTCATGTGTGTAGAAAGAGTAGAGCAGGGGACTCCCACACTCAGGGTGATGGAGGTAGAGGTGAACTGGCCTATTCTCACCACCTGAGGCCTGCCAGTGAGGAAGTCTTCAATCCAGTGGCAGAGAGAAGAATTCAGGCTGAGATCTAGGATCTAGGCTGAGTTTGGCGGTTAGCTTAATGGGAACTATGGTGTTAAAGGCTGAGCTATAGTCAATAAATAGCAGCCTTACATAGTTCCCACTTTTGCAGTTGATGTGAGTGTAAAACCTGGGGCTAAACCTGGCAGATATGCTTGAGCCCGACAAAGTTTGGTTCCTCAATGCCCCTGTCTGCCAGGCTGGCCTCTTCGACGACGCCATCGAGAACTTCACCCAGCAGGTCTTGGTGGCCCAGAAGCAGACGTAAAAAAAAAAAAAAAAAATCGTGCCCTGACGACCAGTTGCTGCCTCCACCCAGTCGTTGATTGCAGTGTCTTCGCCTGCTTGTCGCCGAGGACGTCCCCCTGTGTCCGCTTCTGCCCCTGCTAAAGCCAAGCAGCAGCCTCCACCCGGGCAGCAGGTGGCCAGGCGCAAGGGAGGTGCCCAACCCGTCCAGGGTCCCGCAAAGTCTGCTGGCAAGTGGCTCTGAAACGGCCCAGTGAGAAGGGGATCTGCTCTCAGGGAGGTGGTGTCTGCACCCCTCCCTCCCCCAGAGGAGGACTGGGGGGAGACTAGGTTTCGGTCCTGCCACTGGCTCTCCGGAGTCCAGCGGTACCCACATTCTCAATAAAAGAGCAGTTTCCTCCCTCTCTGGGCCCTGAGAGGGTCAGGTTGGCAGTGTGTGGCTCATACTGGCCCAGTCACGAGAGTAGTTGTGCGAACACAGGGACCTGGTGCTCCGTCACCTCAGCCTGTTGGTGTCATGATGAATAACAGGAAGCAAATGCAGTGAAGAATGATTTATTGTAAGATGATGGAATAAAGTCACAGAGAGATGGATCACGGGTGGCGCAGGAACTGAGATGATCAGGTGCGTTGGTGAAGTGACGGGTGCGGGTGAAGACAATCCAGACGGAGAACAAATCCACAAAGACACCAAACAGGAACAGGAACTCGAAGTCAGAGGACGGGATAACCAACAGGAGGGACAATGGCGATGAGAAGTGAGTGAGTATATGTAGGTGAGTTAATGAGCTGTAGCGGGTGTGATGATGGGTGACAGCTGACAACGCTGATTATCCAAGTGGCTTGGAGCACGCCTACTGACACACACACACAAAACAACAGTGACACGAGACAAGCAGGAAACAATGTATTCATAAACCGTGACAGTTGGGCCTTCGGGTCAACCGAGAGAAGAGCAAACTCTGTCCCACACAGAGGATCTCTTTTCTTGCTACGGAGCTGGATTTGGTCACTCACAGAGGAGCAAGTCCGGTCACTGCTGAACTGCTTGAATACGTTCAAAGGCAGGACAGTGGTCCCATTGAAATTCTTTCAGAGGCTTCTGGGGCATATTGCATCCACAGCCGCGGTAACACCGCTTGGATTGCTGCATATGAGACCGCTTCAGCACTGGCTTCATGGCCGTGTCCTGAGATGGGCATGGCAGAGCAGCACATACCGGGTCTCAGTTACTCCTTACTGTCACCAAACCTTCAGCCCGTGATCAGACCCTTCGTTTCTATGGACGGAGTGTCCCTAAAACAGGGGTCCAGGCATGCTGTGGTCTTCACGGATGCCTCATCCACTGGCTGGGGGGCCACGTACAACGGGCATGCAGTTTCGGGTCTGTGGACGGAGGCCCCAACTGCACTGGCATATCAATTGCCTAGAGTTATTGGCAGTACATCTTGCTCTGGGGCACCTCAAAAAGCCGCTACAGGGCAAGCACGTACTGGTCCGCATGGACAGGGTGGTCAGGGTGGTCTACATTCCCGTTGCATGCTCCGACTCACCCGCCATCTCCTCCTTTGGAGTCAGAAGCATCTGAAGTCGCTTTGCGCTATTCACATCCCAGGTGCGCTCAACTGGACAGCCGATGAGCTCTCATGGCAGCCTACACCTCCGGGAGAGTGGGGACCTGCATGCACTTTCGGTCAGCGAATCGTGCCTAGAATTCGGGCCAGGTAACTCTCACGTCATCTTGAGACCCCGGCCCGGATACGTGCCCAAGGTTCCCACCACTCCTTTCTGAGATCAGGTGGTGAACCTGCAAGCACTGCCTTCAGAGGAGGCAGACCCAGCCCTAGCTTTGCTCTGTCCCGTCCGCGCTCTTCACGCCTACATGGACCGAACTCAAAGCTTTAGGACCTCAGAACAGCTCTTCATCTGTTACGGAGGCCAGCAGAAGGGAAAGGCTGTCTCCAAGCAGAGGTTAGCCCACTGGGTAGTGGATGCTATTGTCTTGGCATACCAGTCCCAAGACGTGCCTTGCCCATTCGGGTTGCGAGCACACTCAACTAGGAGTGTGGCTTCCTCCTGGGCATTGGCTCAAGGCGCCTCGCTGACAGATATATGTAGAGCTGCGGGCTGGGCGACACCTAACATGTTCGCTAGATTCTATAGCCTCTGTGTAGAGCCAGTATCTTCCCGTGTACTCGCCCCCAGTGGCCAGTAGCGCTAAGCGCGTTCTAGTGTCGGCTTGCAACGCCATTTCCGCCCACCTGGGCCGGATAAGTGCATCTGTTGTCTCCAGTTGTGTTCCCCAGAAATGGCTAACCCTGTCAAGCTCCTCTGTCACCCCTTCGGTGTCAGACGTTGCGGCCGTCTGATGCCAGGCCTGCACCCGTATGCTTGTGGAACATGTGTGTAGGCTGGGTATCCATATGTAGCGGTTCCCTAACGGCAACCCCATATGTGTATTCTCCACGGTAACAGCTACCCTACACGGCTAGCCTCGTGTGTTTCCCTTGACAGAGCCCGCTCTGTCGTCTCTGGCGGTGTTCTTTCCACCCTGGGACCAGGTTGGAACCACCCCAGAGACTGCCATATGTTGCACTACCCTGCTAGGTTAGTCCTTATGTGTAATCTGCCACCGCAGTGTTCCGCAGCGTTCCATCTCCTGAGATGGGCACTCTTTCCCAGCGTTATCCAATAGTCACTCTGAGTGGGTCTTGCAGGAACAGCAGACTGTCATTCCCTGCCGGGAGCCCAGACTCCCACTCCAACATAGGAGTGGTCCAGCGAGCTCAGGCAGGGCGCTGGAAGGGCCAGCATCCCTGGCGTGTTGGAAGGGATCCCAATTCGTCGGTCAGTTCCGACGTACGTCTCCATTCCCTCCTTCAGGGAACGAGGGTTACATACAAGATGATGTTTAAGAGGGTGTGAAAGCTTTTTTTGTCTGCATGTCCCAGAGGAAGAATTCTCATTTTTTACTCTATTTAGTAAGAGGAGATAAAATGTATGGCCATTCTGTGGGTCACCCCACCTTGTTTTCATGTTCTGACTTATTTCAAAGGTATTAACATTAATGCATGTGATGTTACAGAGAAATTGCCAAGAGAGTGGACATTTCAGTAATGTTTGAATGTTTTAAATGTTTCAACATTTTGAGCAAGTTTCTCAGAGATACATTTTTTGTTTTGTTTTTACGAATCTTTCTGCAATTTACTGCAGCAACTCTGAACATTTACTCAGAATGGACTTGTTCATGTGTTAATATTTAAGTTTGACTGGCCAATTCTCATGTAGATTCTTTGTAGATATTAGTTTGTGTACATTTTTGAAATGTAGCAATTTCTGTAAACTCAAGTACCTTGGCAATAGAGCATGAGAAAACGTGATAAAATAAGTTCAACCAACATCTTTTTTAGTTCTCGTAAGTAATGTTTTCCAGTCCACATTATTTGATACAGAAAGTTGAGTCAACAAATCGCAAGTTTTATCAATTATGTATTCCATGTTGAGCCAACTTGATTCACAGTTGTAGGAACTTGATACAATAAATTCAATCAACATCTCTTAAAGTTATCTCAAGTAATCTTTTCAAGTCCAACTTACTTGATACAGGAAGTTGAGTCAACAAACTACATGTTTCATCAACTCGTGTTTAGAAGTGTAATAAATGTAACACTATAAGTTGACTCAAATTAACTTGTCAAAGCAACAAGATGACGTTACTTAGTTAAGTTAAGTCAATAAATCCCTTTTAACAGTGTAGAGACAAATCTGTTCAACAGAAATGAACAAGTCCACTTCCTATGCAGCTGAGGTAAAACAAGTGCTGGAAATCACCTGGGCTCAGTGGGCTGGAGAATGAAATTATGGAATTTGCAGAAAGGTCCCAAAGTCAACTGACAGGTAAACAGGTAAGTCCTGTTTTTGTCTTCAGGCAAGATGGGATTGTTTTTTTTTTTGTTTTTTTGTATGTACTCATAACTCCAAAACTATAGCAAGGAGAGTTAAATGTTAGGTATCATTTGTTAGATGAATAAATATTATGAATTTTATTACATTTGAAAAATCTAATGCTGAGAAACTGCTGATTATTTATTTATTTATATATATATATATATATATATATATATATATATATATATATATATATATATATATATATATATATATATATATATATATATATATATATATATATATATATATATATATACACACCTAAAGGATTATTAGGAACACCATACTAATACTGTGTTTGACCCCCTTTCCCCTTCAGAACTGCCTTAATTCTACGTGGCATTGATTCAACAAGGTGCTGAAAGAATTCTTTAGAAATGTTGGCCCATATTGATACGATAGCATCTTGCAGTTGATGGAGATTTGTGGGATGCACATCCAGGGTACGAAGCTCCCGTTCCACCACATCCCAAAGATGCTCTATTGGGTTGAGATCTGGTGACTGTGGGGGCCATTTTAGTACAGTGAACTCATTGTCATGTTCAAGAAACCAATTTGAAATGATTCGAGCTTTGTTACGGTGCATTATCCTGCTGGAAGTAGCCATCAGAGAATGGGTACATGGTGGTCATAAAGGGATGGACATGGTCAGAAACAATGCTCAGGTAGGCTGTGGCATTTAAACAATGCCCAATTGGCACGAAGGGGCCTAAAGTGTGCCAAGAAAACATCCCCCACACCATTACACCACCACCACCAGCCTGCACAGTGGTAACAAGGCATGATGGATCCATGTTCTCATTCTGTTTACGCCAAATTCTGACGCTACCATCTGAATGTCTCAACAGAAATCGACCATCAGACCAGGCAACATTTTTCCAGTCTTCAACTGTCCAATTTTGGTGAGCTTGTGCAAATTGTAGCCTCTTTTTCCTATTTGTAGTGGAGATGAGTGGTACCCGGTGGGGTCTTCTGCTGTTGTAGTCCATCCGCCTCAAGGTTGTGCGTGTTGTGGCTTCACAAATGCTTTGCTGCATACCTCGGTTGTAACTAGTGGTTATTTCATTCAAAGTTGCTCTTCTATCAGCTTGAATCAGTCAGCCCATTCTCCTCTGACCTCTAGTATCAACAAGGCATTTTCGCCCACAGGACTGCCGCATACTGGATGTTTTTCCCTTTTCACACCATTCTTTGTAAACCCTAGAAATGGTTGTGCGTGAAAATCCCAGTAACTGAGCAGATTGTGAAATACTCAGACCGGCCTGTCTGGCACCAACAACCATGCCACGCTCAAAATTGCTTAAATCACCTTTCTTTCCCATTCTGACATTCAGTTTGGAGTTCAGGAGATTGTCTTGACCAAGACCACACCCCTAAATGCACTGAAGCAACTGCCATGTGTTTGGTTGATTAGATAATTGCATTAATGAGAAATTGAATAGGTGTTCCTAATAATCCTTTAGGTGAGTGTATATATATATAGATATATAGTAACACAAAATAGGTATATATAGGTATTATAATTTTAAAGCTTAGAATCTCAGCTTTCCAAAGCATCTATCCTTTTTTTATTAATTATTTTTATCAACTCTTAATGAGTTATTAATCTAAACCGGAGTGTACCACCCGCAGGCGCCACCTAGCTGCTATAAAAATGGATTGCCATATTTTTCAAAACTGCATTAATCAACACAACATCTGCAAGGAATATCGGTTTATGGTTACTTTGGTCTCTTTTTAATCATGAGAATCTGCTGTAAATAAGGATGTGCATTTTCCACGTTTCATGAAGTTACAAGTGAAAAACACCATGTGAATGCCGCATCTGTATATTATTTACATATGGGTCTTGCAGGACTTAACTTACAAAAAACTCACTCAAGTTTAGTCAAAGCCCAAAACAATTAGGCTTGTTTTGTTCTACCTTTCAAGACCTTTCAAATGACATATGACACATGACTATCTGAGCTATAGGATTTGATTGACACATTGCAGTACATAACAAATTATTCGATTCTTATTCAAAGTGCTTTAACAGAAGAAGAACATTTACATTTCTCCTAACTAAACAGGAGTCATTTTACAGAATTATTCAACGGGATTTTGTCATACAGTTAATTATTTTATGTAATTTGTACTGATATTTATCTTTGTCTTGTGTAGAAGCTCTGTCAAAGTGGTGTAGGTTGTGGCTTTAGATTTAATGAATCTGTTTAAATTAATCTTGTCTTTCAGGGACTTTCTAAAACTATTAAATCTAATTATGCATTCTCTTGGTTTGGAGGAGGTCTCAGCTTCAGTGGCTGCCTTTTCTATTTCTAGTTACAAGTGGGCAATGTCAGATTCAAGCCTCCTCTTTTTTTGTCTTTGTTCTTCTTCTTGGTCTCTGCATTTGGTTTTTCCAGCTATCTTTTCTCTCTGCTTGATAAGAGAATCCTCAGATCTTTGTTGAGCTGCTTTACAACTGGCAATCAATTTGGGAGTGATCTGAACCTTCTTAACTCCTCCAACACTTGAGACATAATCACAGATCATGTCTACCTAGTCTGAGGTCATAAATGGGATCATGGGCCTATCAGTCTGATACTTTTGTAGATAGCCTTACACATGCTTTGCTACACAGAGAGAGAAATGCAACTTTGCAGTGAGTAGTGGATCCTCACAAGCCTCTTTCACTACTGTGAATGTTTTACACTTTGAAGTGGTACACTTCTTGTCTGCTTCTACTGTTTTCACATAGGTTCTTAGATGAGGCAACACCTCTAGCATTCTTGAAGCAACCTCAACATTTTCCACCCATCTGTAAGAACAGAACTTATTTGGAAACAGTGATGAACCAGTTATTGTGACATAATTCTCCCTTCGTGCAGGTGTACTGTGAAACAAGAAATGTGCCAATTTGTTTCAAGGAAGGCATTTCAAAATGCATTGTGTATATTATGTAAGGAATATGTCCCAATATCAATCAGTTGTTTGTCTGTACATTCAGCCAATACAGTGATCTGAAAAACCTGGTAGAATTTAAGGTTTACATTGGGCCCATCCATCTATTTCTGAAGATTACTCAAATCAAGCTCTTCTGTCACGTGCTTGCAATGTTCTAGACAGTTCTCTCCCTTACCATGCCCTATAAAGGCAGAACCTTGTTTGCAACTGAATCCAGAAACCTAATGTGCACATCCATCTGCTTCAGGTGAAGTTGCTTGTTAAGTGATTCATGAAACAGCAAGACATACCCTGAATCTGTTTTCACTTTTTCCAACAGTTGCAGCTTCACATAGGGAGCAATGACATAATTAACCATGTAGGATGTCTTCTTTTCACCACAAGCAAACGATTTTGTCTGGAATGTCTGGAAATATTATCTGGAATAACATGGAATTATCCTCAGCACTCTTGTTAGAATAGTGGGATGTAACACTCTTTAGAGTCCAAATAATTTCAGCCCGCCAAGTATCATTGTTTTGGACCCAAGAATCCAGGTCTCCTGATGCACCTCCTGTTACATGAGGTTGAGAGTTCTGCAAAAGATGTACAAACTAAATTACACCAAATTTATTCAGTCATGGCTATCTAGCAAGCATGCAGTGTTGGTTATAACAGTTATAAAGTAATTACTTTAATGCAATCTAATGACTTGTTTATATTGTAAGAATTGTTTATAAATCACTAAAGTTATAGATATAAGGTATCCAAAATGCAGTATACAACTTATTGGATAATGTATATTAAAGTTACTTTGAGCAAAAAAACAAAAACACTTTTGTGTAATGCATACGTTTAAATGTTGTAGAAAAAAGTTTCAACTGTGACGGATATGACAAATAAATGTATTAAAATATAGATTAATCCTTATTAAAGCTACAAATGTTATTCAATCAAGAGGAGTGAGTGATTTTCTCTTCTTTTGTTCTTAGATTAACATTAATGAGATGGACAGCTGTGGGTTTATTAGACTGCTGTCTCTTTAAGACCTAATGTACATGTCGCGGATCTGACATGAATCTGGTTCTCTTCCAACTCTTCATGTTCATTTAAGACTTTGAAACTCATTTAAGACTTGCTTACGAGGATACTCGCCAAAAATGATCATTTTGACTATTTTCTGTTTCATCATGGTTATGGTGCTTTAATTAAACAAAATATTAATCATAAAAATCAAATGCTTACCTGTTGCTTTAGGACTGTGGGGGTGAAATATTCTGGGACGGATGGTGATCCAGTGCGTGCAACTGCACTGACATGACACTTTCCTTGCATCTCTTCAACGCCGGACTCGCCCATGTTTGAAACCTGTTTGTGGCATATATTTTACACAATGCACACTTTTTGAGTCTTCAAGAAGCCAATTTTTTTGGGCTCCTTTTCCAGGAGCCAAAAATGCTGGGCTGCAGGACAACCAGGACAACCATCCAGAACAACATGTTAGCCCCTCAGATTTTTTTATGCTGGGTTAAATTTGCACTTCCCCTGCATTTCTTCGTCTTTACCATTTCGCCATTTTTTTTAAGAGTTTACATTTCAAAAAGTTAAATTCAAGCACTTTAAGCACCTTGTACGAACCTTGTAGACCAGACTAGCTGAGTGACACTGTAAGAGAATACTAATATTTTTATGTTTTAAAAGCTATTACAATTATGACAATATGACATGTTTTTGGTGAGTTAATGTCATAAATTTCTCATAATGTAATCACTGCTATTACATTATGAGCTCAAGATTTTATTGTGTTTTGAGAAAATACATTATCAGTTGCTACAAACCTCCAAACATTGTAACTCTAAAAGCCCATGGGTGTCCTCTTTAGGATGGACAAACATAAAATGAAATTAAAATCCTTAGTGAACAAACATGAATGGATGGAGGAGGAAAATTTGACCATACATACTTTCAGGATGAAACCCATGAAGAGTTGTTTGCATGAGGCCCCAGAACACCCTGTGGTGTAGTAGTTGTTTCATCTGTATGAGCTTCATTTCTGCAGCGATCCAGATACTGATTGATCCAAGATAACTTCCTCCTGTAATTACACATATGCTATAAATCTGACAGTACAGCTGGATGACATCATGATTTATTACTGTTATTTAAAGATCTCAAAACTCAAGATACAAAAACCCTGTTGTGCTTCTATGGTGCCACCCACAGACTGCACATACTGTAATATCTTAAAACAACATGACTACAAGATGAGCAAAGATGAGCATAACCAATGTTCATCGCATATGCAGATTTTTTTTCTTCTTCTTCCCACTAACATTTAGATATTTAAATAAAATAAAACAATAAAAAAATAACTAGCTAGGTTAGTTGATTAGCTTAAAAGTCAATAGATATCATCGTCAGTTCGTATTGCCGTTAACACTTTCTCTGGATGCTATAAGACCTGTTTTCCTGTTTGTACATGTGATGTCCAGCATGAGCCCATTAAAGGTGCACTATACAGGATTTTCAAAATCCTAGAATCATTGCCACCTTTCTCCCTACTTGCGACAGCCCTGCTGGCAGTGTTTCCGCCCAGGAGGGGCCAGGTTTGAATGTTGTGTTTACAAACAGTAACTAAATATCCTGCATAGTGCCCCTTTAAATGCACATTAAGCACTTAATTTCCAACCTAAACAGGGGGGTGCAAACACACCCTACTGGAGACTACTAGTGTATTGTCCATCCAGAACAACATGTTAGCCCCTCAGATGTAGAAGTTATTCCATGCTAGAAATACAGACTCATTTACAGCTGATGATATGCTGTATGTAAGATGAGGGCCTACCCAGAGACCGTAAACTTCTGTTGTGATAGACTTAATCAACACACACCAAGAGTGGAACCTTAGGAACCTCAGGGTTTTTCCACAGAGAACAGGTACAAAGCATCTTTGCATAACCTTTATGACTTGCATAGGGTTACCGGTGACAGTATTGGTCTGTTCGGGGCCCTGAAGCAGGGAACTGGCAGGGACCACCCGAACTAACAGAAGGGAGCATTTGCTCTTGAAAGAAGATGGCTTGTCAGGCGTCTCCACCTCCTGAGTCATCAGAGGCGGCAGGATAAGTGGATGCGCCTCCTGAGAGCCCAGAAAGAAATTGGGCACACAATGGTTTCAATATCGATTCCTCCTGGGAGGTAACACTATCAGGTAAGTCTCTGCTCTTGAGTCAGCAGAGAAATGGCTGCAATATGCCCTGGTCTGACCCACGTCAGGCTGAGGACAACTCCATACCAGAATTGTTTCTGAAGAGCGTTTCTGGTGACGTACAGTAAGCATGTGAGAGTCTGTTATATTGATACTATATTGATACAAAGAACAAACCGTGTATGTGCAGCTCTCGATCACTGATCGCACGTTGTTGTTGATCTACACATACTATACACTGTGAATTCTATTTAAAAAAAAAAATCTGTAATGTTTTTATTTTTTCATGGGTCTGTATTTATTTATTTTTTTGCTTAGGTGTGTATAAATGTATTATATAATAGAATTATATGGACTCCTTATATTTGGTTATTTGGTGTCCTTTGGAGTCTCCAATGATCCTTGAAGCTTGCAGAAAATACAGCACACAACAAGAGTGCGATTAATGGACAGACCTAATCTGAAGACAAAGAAGCTGATGATGTGGATTAATTTCATGCATTGCATTTAATTTTTTATGGTCATTTTTTTAATCCTCTCTTGGATTGCACTACAGTACACCGCCATATCCAGCTTGGCCAATCAGATTGGCATGTTTAGACATGCTTCAGTCCTATATACTGTGAGTTTGGATTGCTTACATTAAGTCTGTGGGAAAGGGGATGATTGTAACACGCAGATCACATTTCCAATACACAAGATCTGTCAACCACAATATGAGTCATTTAAGATAATAATAAATATGACTTTAAGCATGTTAAGAAATGTTTCTGTTCCACCCTAATACAGTAAGCTGCATATAAATGCAAACAGAAGAATAGCATTACTGTGTGTAAAGCCACAGGGGTCATTTGTGCCACTTGTTACTATTCAGATAAGGTGATTGGGTGGAACTAGTATACTATTATATTTCACAAGCTTCCTCTGGGATTAGAATAAAGAATCTATAACAAAGGACAGGATGATTATAACACATTTTGGAAGGAACAAAAAATAGGGAGTGTTTCAGATCACATTTCTCAAGGTTACACAAGATTCTGTCAACATTACAATATGCATTCTTTAGAAATGTTGGCCCATATTGATAGGATAGCATCTTGCAGTTGATGGAGATTTGTGGGATGCACATCCAGGGCACTTAAGCTCCCGTTCCACCACATCCCAAAGATGCTCTATTGGGAGTTGAGATCTAGTGACTGTAGGGGGGCCATTTTTACAGTGAACTCATTGTCATGTTCAAGAAACCAATTTGAAATGATTCGAGCTTTGTGACATGGTGCATTATCCTGCTGGAAGTAGCCATCAGAGAATGGGTACATGGTGGTCATAAAGGGATGGACATGGTCAGAAACAATGCTCAGGTAGGCCGTGCATTTAAACGATGCCCAATTGGCACTAAGGGGCCTAAAGTGTGCCAAGAAAACATCCACACTAATACCACCACCACCAGCCTGCACAGTGGTAACAAGGCATGATGGATCCATGTTCTCATTCTGTTTATGCCAAATTTTGACTCTATCTGAATGTCTCAACAGCGAGACTTATCAGAAGAATTTTTCCAGTCTTCAACTGTCCAATTTTGGTGAGCTGTAAATTGTAGCCTCTTTTTCCTATTTGTAGTGGAGATGAGTGGTACCGGTGGGATCTTCTGCTGTTGTAGCCCATCAGCCAGGTTGTGCGTGTTGTTCACAAATGCTTTGCTGCATACCTCAGTTGATAGTGGTTATTTCAGTCAAAGTTGCTTTTCTATCAGCTTGAATCAGTCGGCCCATTCTCCTCTGACCTCTAGCATCAACAAGGCATTTTGCCCACAGGACTGCCGCATACTGGATGTTTTTCCTTTTCACACCATTCTTTGTAAACCCTAGAAATGGTTGTGCGTGAAAATCAGTAACTGAGCAGATTGTGAAATACTCAGACCGGCCCGTCTGGCACCAACAACCACACGCTCAAAATTGCTTAAATCACCTTTCTTTCCCATTCTGACATTCAGTTTGGAGTTCAGGAGATTGTCTTGACCAGGAACACCCCTAAATGCATTGAAGCAACTGCCATGTGATTGGTTGATTAGATAATTGCATTAATGAGAAATTGAACAGGTGTTCCTAATAACCTTTAGGTGAGTGTATATAGGTTTTCAATTTTAGAAACAGTTTAGCCATGCCACAAGTGCATAGTAATAGTATTTGCTGCATTTGGAACCACTGACACAACTTACCCTGAAGAATCTGACACACTATGGTAATAAAAAAATCTTATATGCTTATATCACTATTCTTAATCCCTCCCTGTTCTATCTTTTACTGTTCTGAACAAAGTCTGAAATATTATATTGCTAGCCCTTCTTGTGTTTATTCCTTCAATTGTAAGTCGCTTTGGATAAAAGTGTCTGTTAAATTAATAAATATAAATGCAATGTGGGTAGCCCTTTAGTATGGGGAACACATATTCACTTTTAACTATGACTTTTGTCTCAATAAACTCTATACTAATAAACTAATTTACTGCTCATTGATAGCTAGTAGGATAGTTTTAGGATTAAGGGGTGTAGAATATGGCCATGCAGAATAAAGAATTAATATGTGCTTTAATAAACAGCCAATATGCAAGCTAATAAGCAACTAGTTACAAACCCGATTCCAAAAAAGTTGGGACACTGCACAAATTAGGTACACTGTACACTGACTAAAGAGGACGAGGACAACCCAAGTTGTTATCAGCGCTCAGTTCAGAAGCCTGCATCTCTGATGGGATGGGCAGCTTACATATCTGGAAAGGCACCATCAATGCTGAAAGGTATATCTAAGTTCTAGAACAACATATGCTCCCATCCAGACATCGTCTCTTTCAGGGAAAACCTTGCATTTTCCAACATGACAATGCCAGACCACATACTGCATCAATTACAACATCATGGCTGCGTAGAAGAAGGATCCGGGTACTGAAATGGCCAGCCTGCAGTCCAGATCTTTCACCCATAGAAAACATTTGGCGCATCATAAAGAGGAAGATGCGACAAAGAAGACCTAAGACAGTTGAGCAACTAGAAGCCTGTATTAGACAAGAATGGGACAACATTCCTATTCCTAAACTTGAGCAACTTGTCTCCTCAGTCCCCAGACGTTTGCAGACTGTTATAAAAAGAAGAGGATGCCACACAGTGGGAAACATGGCCTTGTCCCAACTTTTTTGAGATGTGTTGATACCATGAAATTTAAAATCAACTTATTTTTTCCTTAAAATGATACATTTTCTCAGTTTAAACATTTGATATGTCATCTATGTTGTATTCTGAATAAAATATTGAAATTTGAAACTTCCACATCATTGCATTCTGTTTTTAACTTTTTTGGAATAGGGTTTGTAAAAGTGAGAATTGTTCTCTATACTAAAGTGTTACCGTAATGTGTTTGTGTGTGTGCTTGTACGTATAAATTGTTTATGAGGACAATTACATGTATAATTCCATGTCATTACTATGTAACCATGGCTTATGAGGACACTTCCTATGTAATTCAAACATCTTAAAAAAACATACTAAAGAATACTTTATGGAAATTCAAATAATGCCTTAAGTTTTCCATGATGGTAATGTTTAGGGGTTGGGTTAAAGAAAATATGATTAAATCAGTATAAAACAATTATGCCTTAACAGTTATACATAAATTGTGTTTGTATGTGTGTGCCCACTTAAGGGGACATATTTGCACTTAGAAGTGAACTAAACCTGACAAAACCTTTTGGGTGTAATGTATAGCTATATACTGTTTAGTTCCTGTTAAAGGGGTTGGTAACGCTTTAGATTACAGTCAGGAAAGTACAACGAAGTAAAACGAATTTACAGTGTAACTTTTCGGTAATTCTAGTGTAACTATAAAGTATGTATGTGTAGGTATAAGGGAACAGTATGTAATATTTGGGGAATAAAGGGGTAACTACCAGGAAAATTAACATTATTTATAATTTATAATGTTTTTTTTTTTTTTAATTAAGGGGTAATTATCTGTGTAGTTACATGGTAAAGGACGCTTGTTATTCCATGTAGTTACAGGGTAAGAATGAATCTGTGATAGTCTACAGTTTAAAAAAATGTAAAATATTGGTATTTTTCTTACAAACACTTATCATTTCACTTAAGAAGACATTGATTCATCCATTGGGATCGTATGGATTACTGTAGTTATTGCTGTATGTGCTGTTTGATGATGCAACTTTTAGGAACCCAAATTAGTTTTCATTAGCAGAAATTATTTATTTTTTCTGTGTTCATCTGAAGAAAGAACGCCATATACATCTCGGATGACATCAGGGTAAAAGATGAGTAAATGGTGAGGACATTTCTGGGTGTACTGTATTTTCTTTTAATACATAATACATAATAGCCATAGGATTCCTTCTTAAGATTAATTTGTTGCAAGAACGAAAAAGAAGAGGAACAAGAGGAGGATGAAGTCAAGCAAGAGAAATGAATAAGAAGTGTTGTTTTTCAAATAAGGGTTTCTGAGTAATATGAGATTGTGTACGTGTTTTATTTTTCTTACCCTGTAACTACATGAAACAAGAGGGGAACAAGAACCACTTTCATTTACAGCCCGCAGATTACCCTGTAACTACATGGAATAACAACCACCACTTACCCTGTAACTACACAGTCCATGCCCTTCCTGGACGGACTCCATTTCCCATAATCCTCCCTGTCTGACATCTGAACTCACTCCCTCATCATCTAATAATAATAATGTAATAAACCCGTCTTTTATTGAAGTCTGATTCTTCATCCCTGCAGCAACCCACAACTGTAACACAGATAATTACCCCTTAATTAAAAAACATACAGTATAAATAATTTACACATACATACTTTATAGTTACACTAGAATTAATCTGAAGTATTACCAAGGGGTCCTATTATGCTTTTTCAACTTTAGTTAGTGTGTAATGTTGCGGTTTGAGCATAAAAAAAGATCTGCAACGTTACAAAGCTCAAAATCAACTCCAAAGGGAGATATTTTATTTAACAGAATCCACTTTTCAAGAACTACAACAACTACAGCACGGATCTCACAACACAACTTCCTGATCTCATGAAGTCACAATGTTATGCATTTAAATAATCTCTGCCCACAGAATACGCAATGTTTTGAGCTGCATTAGAGAGACAGTGTTGTCGCTATGTCAACGAGACACTATTTTTCCACGTTTCCAAAACTAATTTGTTTGACCTTCTAAAGGCTGACGAACTTACAGTGGTTTAAATTTATTTTAAACACTGTTCTCTCGCTTTTGTAAGATGGTTCACCGGCGCTTAGGTAAATTAGCCATGGTTTTGTGATTGATTACTGTTTATATTACCTTAGTTTTCCGACAAATATCACATTTAAATGGTGGATAACATCATATCTATAATGTATAAGTAAATTACAAATCTTTAAATTACATCCATGCTTTCAAAGTCATGAAATCGGTCCTCTTGTTCGTTAACATTGTCCGGGTCTGAATCTGGCTCAGATTGGTTTGAAATAACGTTTATAAAACAGTTTGTTTCAGTCCTTGATTCTGATTGGTCAATAGCTGTGTTTTATTCACAAACCGTGCTAGTCAAAGCATTTGTCATTTGAGTCTTTCAATATAAAAGTCTTCTCTATTGAGTGACTCACTCATAAAGTCAAGAGAGTCTTTGCCGCCATCTAATGGTGTAATAATGTAACTTCTGTTGCTGTCTCTGATCTGGCTGCAGAAAAGTAGGATAACAAGTGGAGGAAAATGGGCAAAATCCACAGAATAAGAGAAAAATGTCTAGTTGTGCCTTTGTATGTCAGAATCGGAATGCAAAAAATACTGCCTTCATTTTTTATAGAATATCGTCATTGAATACGCCCTTTGAAGCTAAACGCAGACGTTTATGTTGCAAGTCAAAGACTAGACTGAAACCTGCAATGATTAGTCTACTATTAAAGCATGAATTTGATGTAAACAGTAAGTCTACATAATATTCACATATATGCAGTTCATAGGGGACATACATACATATCAGTTACAGCATGAAATAATATTTAAACCTATAACACTTTACATATATCTATAACTTTAACAAAGCCTATAAAATCTTTATCTCACAGTTCTTGACTCTTGTTCTTGCATTTGCGTGTTTATATCTCCCATTTCGGACTTTAAAATTCGCAATCGTGAGTTTATATCACAATTCTGAGGGGAAAAGACAGAATAACATGTATATCTCACAATTCTGTTTATCCTTCTAAGAATTGTGAGGTATAAACTTGGATTTGCAAGAAAAAAAGTCAGAATTGTGAGATATAAACTCTAAATTAACTTGTATTAGTCTTTTATTCCGTGGCTTTCACAGATTGCTACGACAGAACTGCCATTTTTTGCCCACAAAAAACATTTGCTGTTTGCAAAAACAAAATAGGTCTATAAACTTGGAATGGCGATCTGGTAATTAGTCAAAGTCAAGTCAAAGTCAAAGTCAGCTTTATTGTCAATTCTGCCATACGTACAGTACATACATACAGAGAATTGAAATTCTATGACTCTCAGACCCTAGGTGCCTAACAACAACAAAACAATAACAATAACAACAAAAGTTTAACAGTAACAACAACAGAGAAAAGATTAAAAAAAGATGGATAAAGTGAATTATAGAGGTAAAGTGGCGATGGCAAATTATATATCTCTAGCCACTGGATGCTTGGTAATTTCGTTTCATCATTTAACCATTGACAAGGTGCTATGGCAAACGGATCTGTAAGATGTATCCCACTCACTGACGTCCATTTCGTTGAATAACAACTGAATCGCTGAGTGAAGCTGTTGGAGAACATTTTGAAAATAACATCTAATCAATATAAACTATAATCTTTTTAAATCGAACTGTATTGTATACCGATTCCGTGTAATTCTTTGGCCGAGGTGATCAGGTTCTCTGCAGCCATGACGCGCGCGCATCCCAAATGTTTACAAACTTATAATTAGCCTATAGAGAACATTTATATAGGCTAGATCAGTGGTTGTTGTTCACAGCCAGGGACTATTTTTTCCAGCAGAAGGAAGGCTTTTAGTGATTTTACTTCATGAAAGTTGCATTAATATACAGTCACCTAAAGGATTATTAGGAACACCATACTAATACTGTGTTTGTGTTTGACCCCCTTTTGCCTTCAGAACTGTCTACATGGCATTGATTCAACAAGTTGCTGAAAGCACTCTTTAGAAATGTTGACCCATATTGATAGGATAGCATCTTTCAGTTGATGGAGATTTGTGGGATGCACATCCAGGGCACGAAGCTCCCGTTCCACCACATCCCAAAGATGCTCTATTGGGTTGAGATCTGGTGACTGTTGGGGCCATTTTAGTACAGTGAACTCATTGTCATGTTCAAGAAACCAATTTGAAATGATTCGAGCTTTGTGACATGGTGCATTATCCTGCTGGAAGTAGCCATCAGAGAATGGGTACATGGTGGTCATAAAGGGATGGACATGGTCAGAAACAATGTTCAGGTAGGCCGTGACATTTAAACGATGCCCAATTGGCACTAAGGGGCCTAAAGTGTGCCAAGAAAACATCCCCCACACCATTACACCACCACCACCAGCCTGCACAGTGGTAACAAGGCATGATGGATCCATGTTCTCATTCTGTTTTCGCCAAATTCTGACTCTACCATCTGAATGTCTCAACAGAAATCGAGACTCAGGCAACATTTTTCCAGTCTTCAACTGTCCAATTTTGGTGAGCTTGTGCAAATTGTAGCCTCTTTTTTCTATTTGTAGTGGAGATGAGTGGTACCCGGTGGGGTCTTCTGCTGTTGTAGCCCATACGTCTCAAGGTTGTATGTGTTGTGGCTTCACAAATGCTTTGCTGCATACCTCGGTTGTAACGAATGGTTATTTCAGTCAAAGTTGCTCTTCTATCAGCTTGAATCAGTTGGCCCATTCTCTTCTGACCTCTAGCATCAACAAGACATTTTTGCCCACAGGACTGCCGCATACTGGATGTTTTTCCCTTTTCACACCATTCTTTGTAAACCCTAGAAATGGTTGTGCGTGAAAATCCCAGTAACTGAGCAGATTGTGAAATACTCAGACCGGCCCGTCTGGCACCAACAACCATGCCACGCTCAAAATTGCTTAAATCACCTTTCTTTCCCATTCTGACATTCAGTTTGGAGTTCAGGAGATTGTCTTGACCAGGACCACACCCCTAAATGCATTGAAGCAACTGCCATGTGATTGGTTGATTAGATAGTTGCATTAATGAGAAATTGAACAGGTGTTCCTAATAATCCTTTAGGTGAGTGCATGTGACTTCGGGTAGGATTTGTCAGATTTTAGTAAACAAGTAAAAAAAGTATTTCTAATTAAAATATGTGCTTGGTTAAAAACAACTGTATTAGCCTACATTACAAACAGGTGTACATCATTACAGATGTTCATGACTGTTAAAATCAGGGAACACTGACCTCTTGTGTTTAACAGGTGACATGACTCTTGTGAATGTGGGGAACAGAAAATTGTTTTGGTTAAATGCAGCTCAGAGGAATGCAACATTATGTTCTGTGTGAATGGACCCTCAACAAACCTTTAGCAGGATCCTTTCCAAACCCTTAGCAGGAAACAGCAAAATCAACATTATAGAAGAGATATTTATTCATGGTTCAGTATATTTAAAAGCCTGCTGACAACACAAAGACTGAATGTCTGAACTCAATCTGCAGAGGCCAATACAAACATTTAAACATGAACCGCACAGAATTATATGACACTTGCAGCATGTACAGATGGCATCATTCATATTCAGTCATATAAAATAACAATTGTAAATGCAACTATAGCAAAGAGAAATGTCAAATGTCAAAAATACTTTACTTGCCTGCCAACAAAACATAGATCAAAGAATTATGACCTAGAACAAACATACATTCCAAGGGTTCACACTTTTTTATAAGGTGTTTTTAATATATATATATGTGTGTGTGTGTGTGTGTGTGTGTGTGTGTGTGTGTGTGTGTGTGTGTGTGTGTGTGTGTGTGTGTGTGTGTGTAATACTTGTGCTACTATTGATGTGGATACAGGTTAGGGACAGGTTTGGTGGTATGGGTTTAAGGTTGAGTAAGGGAAGAGTGCAACTATAGATGTAATTACAGAAATTGTACAGATCGATTAACATGCAGGTGTTTTTTAATATAAGTAGGCTACACTGTAAAGACATAAGTGCAATGTATCAAATGATTAATTCAAATGTTAGTAAATGTTAATAGTTAAAGACATTTAATATAACTGGGACCATGCTGTCAGGATATAGGGTACAACGGGGCTAAAGGCACACCTTAAAAGGATAGTTCACTCAAAAATTATTCACCCTCAAGCCATTGTAGGTGTATATTCTTTCAGACGAATACAATCGGAGTTATATTTAAAAAAAAAGGCCCGATTCGAGGCCAATGTGACCAATGACAAACAAGGCCTCGGTTTGTGTGGAATATGTCATCGGTTCACTACGGGTTCGAAACTCACGCCACCTTGTGGTTATTGTGGCGTTTCAGAGAAGTGTCAGGAGTAGTGAAGTTTGTATCAGAGAGAGTCAGAGAGTTGTCATTGTTATTGTCGTTATTGTGGTTCATATGTGTTCGGTTAGGGCTAAATATTATTACTATTATATACTACTACTATTATTATTATTATTATTATTATTATTATTATTATTATACTACATTATTACTATTAGGTTAGATAGTTTTCCTCTATTATTAGGTGTCCTTTGGCATCTGCTGGATATCACGGTTGATCACAGTAGAAGGAGCTCAAGTGCAACAGATGCTAGTGTTCAAGTGGATCGGTATTTATTGGAAGTAAATCTCACTAGATCTGAGGATCCACTGGTATATTGGGCTCAACGGCATCATCAGTATCCTCACTTATACCAGTTGGCACTGGCATTTTTATGTTCAACCACATCCTCTGTTCCTTGTAAAAGGATCTTTTCCAAGGCTGAAGAGGTTTTGTCCAAGAAGAGGAATCGTTTAAACCCCAACACACCTAAAAATCAATTATAATCCTTCCTTCACCCACCCCAAATTGCTGTGTTGCAGTTTGCTCCACTAAATCCTCAGACCCATAGGCACTACACTGCACTAAATCTGCACAATAAACTGTGCACACTGCACAAAAAACCCAGTAACAATACTTAACTTCACCCCACCCCAGACTGCTCTGTTGCAGTTAGCTTTATTACATTCCCTCCACCATAACCACTGCACTCAACACACATCACTTTTGTTGTTCATACTGTCACTATCAAAACCATTTATAAATAATTAATCAACAGTGTGTTTGACAGTTGTCTTTGTGCAAGTAAAGTCAAACAGAGAAAGATACATAATTTATTTTATACCCAGGCAATGAACAAATGTCTGCTCAGGTCATTGGCTCAGCTATGGATTTGTCTGCTATTTCTTTGTACAGTAGCTAGGTGTCACTAGTGAGCAATGATGAATGAAGCTTCGGGTAATGAACCTTTTGGTGAAGCAATGGGCTATGAAGTCTCATTGGTTCAGGAAGCCTCATTTTGCCATCACTACAGGTAGGCGCAACACACACCAAACATAACAGAGATTGAACACTGTGGTGAGGCTGGTGACTGCTGATATAGGGGCCTTTTCTCAATACCAAGTACGCAAACTTGTGACTTGTGTCCTATGTAGTTCAAACTTGCCAAGTTCGACTCAGGAGAACGAACTCCCGAGGACGGGAGGACACAAGTCCGGTACTTTGTTATTTGTTACAGGAGAATGCATCCAAAAATAAATCAATGGAATGTGTGTCACCCGGTGGCTATTTTTGGTACAGCACCTAAACAAAATCTCATGTGAACGTTAAATTTGGAACACGACTTTAGACAGTATATTTGATTTACAGTAAATTTAAACTTTCATAACTTTTTCATATTTTAATTTTTTGAAGTGCTTTCACTTCAGCAATAATCTGCTGAGTGTCTTCTTCAAAACAAGACAGGTCTATATTCCAAAACATTTGAGTTTGGATAGGGCGTTTTCATGTTTATTCTCAAAAAGGGGGTGGCAGGGGTTAAATATACACAGTGTTGCGGTGTTATTACTGTATTTGTTTCTCTGTTCAGTTCATGTTTGAGTTTGTTAATCTATTCTAGTTTGTTAATTACTTCAGTTCTCTTCCTTTCCCTACCTGTTTGTTACTATGGTTTCTAAGTGATTGTGTTAGTTCAGTTCAGGTGTCTCGTCAGTTATCTCGTTAGCTCCCCTGTTTGCCCATGTATTTAAACCCTCAATTTCTGTCTGTTCATTGTCTGTTTTTTTTTTTTTTTAGTTCTACGTGATATGTGGTTGTACTTTCGTATGTGTCATATTGGATTAAAGTCTCCTTCAGTATCCCCTTTGTCGTGCACTTTCTTACACAGCCACACAATCCGTGACAGTATTATGTTTAATACAGTATCTCTTCAGTTAAAACACAAAACACATACTGTCCACTTAAGTGGACATCTGAAAGTCTCTGGAAAAATATGTATTTAAAAAAAACCCTCACCAGTCTGGTCATTAACCAGAGGTTATGGCTAAAGCGATTTAACAATGCCGTTCATGCTGCTATTATTAAAAAGTACCCATGTAGCCCCCAACAGTCGCCTATATAACAGCTTAGTTAAAGCTGAAACAGTAACCAGAGGTTATGGCCAGTACCATAAAATAATGCCATATTATCTATAGTATTTTATCTGGCCCCTATAATGTGACTGCATAACTTAGTTAAATCAAGCAGTTAGTCAGAAATCTAGAATCTCGCCAGATGTGCCCCATGCTCCATACAATCCGAGATCTAGTATGTATTTAACCCTGGTCGCAGATTTGCGGTAACAAAGGATACATCATAATGCACTAAAATCAATAATTTCAAAGTTTCATAAATCAAATGTAACAATTTATTATTAGTTAGGTAAATGTATCATGCCAATTACATAATCAATTCAAAGATAATCAATACATAACATCAAATGTTCTGAAGTGAAGAGTAAAAGATGGATACCTGACATCTGAAAATTACATAACACTGAGTGTCTGAAAGCCACCCAGCGTTATGGGCTGACCTGAGTAAAGGATTGCGCCCTGACCTTCCTGCAACATCCCTTAAATACTCAGACCAAGACAGAAACGCCTTTCAAATGTAAATATGAGTTCACAATGGGAATTTGTATTAATCAAGTCTTGTAGACCTGTAATCTACACCTTATTGAGGACAGGAGGTAAAGCCCGATTGACAGAGGAAACACCCACCACAATAAGCAAAATATCTCTAAACTCTTAAAACCTTTGTTACCTTTTGCTTTACTTCTGTGGGAATGATATCTTTGTACCAATCGCACTGAGACATTTCAAATGATTCCAAACATGTATAACACTGTATCGTACTTGTTCACAATAACCCATATAGATTTTTGGTGAATTTCAGCATGTGGAGAGGAGGGATGAGGGTGAGGGGAATGAAATGTAAATTAAGGTGATTGTGTGGCTGAGACTCGGGTAGGGATGCCACTTTCACAAGTGAGAGGTCAAATGTTAATTTCCCAGAACATCCTTTGTTTTCTCTGGAATAGCTCAAGATTCAAGATTCAAGAGTTTTATTTGTCACATACACAGTTATATATATATATCAGTTATTATTTATATGTCACATACACAGTTATATATACAGTTCTATCTGTAGAATTATAAATAAATCAAGTAGAAATAAATAAAGAAAGAAAGAAAGAAAGAAGTGGAATAAAATAAGTGAAATAAACTGTGCAGTGAGTAAACTGTAGATTCTGGTGACTCTGTGTTGATGAAGCAAAGCGCCACATCCGTGAACTCACTGATGTCAGATGAACTTGCCCAGAACATGTCCCAGTCGACATCATCCTGAGCTGCCTGTAGTGCAGTCTCTGAATGGGGTGACCAGCATTTAACTTCCCGCCTCACCAGGGGTTCCTGAACGAGCCTTTGTCTGTATTCAGGTGTGAGGAAAATGGCGGCATGATCCGATTTGCCGAAAGTTGGTAGTGAACAAGCTTTATAGGCGTTCTTAAACAGAGTAGCAATGATCCAGTGTGTTTGCTCCTCGTGTAGGACAGGAGACATGCTGGTGAAAGTTTGGCAAGACTTTCTTTAGGTTTGTTTTGTTAAAATCGCCCACGATGATGAAAGCAGCATTTGGGTGTTTGTTTATGATGCCGCTGGCAGCATCATGAAGGCCAGATAAAGCCAGCGCTGTGTCTGCCTGTGGTGAAATGTAAACGGCAGTCGCGATGACCGAGGAAAACTCCCTCGGCAGATAGAATGGGCGGCAAATGATTGTTAAATGTTCCAGATGAGGCGAGCAGGATCGCGAAAGAATGGAGATGTTCCTGGGGGTCGCACCATTTCTTGTTGATCATGAAACATATTCCACTGTCTTTGGATTTACAAAGCCTCAGCTGTTCTGTCCATCCGAAAAACAGAGAAGTTCTCCGACGGTGTCACAGCTGTGTTCGGGACCGCAGTTTCAGACAAACAATAGATGTTACAGTCTCTCATGTCCCGTTGAAAACTTATCCTGGCTCTAAGATCGTCCATCTTATTCTCCAAGGATTGGATATTTGCGAGCAGAATGCTCGCGAGAGGTGGGCTGAATGCCCTTTTTCTCAGTCTGTTGCGGATCCCAGCACGTTTCCCGCGGTGTTTCTTGATTCTTCGCTGTCGGCTCTGTCCATTGTTCAACTCTGCGTTCCGATGAATCTCAGATGGCCACAGAGGATTGGTGAAAGTGTCCTGAAACAGTCCAATTTAGCGGTAACCAATGTCCAAAAGTGTTTTGCTGTCATAGCAGATCAATGCAGACGATACATTTGTAAAAATTGAGAGCAAAAGAAAGTAAAATAATAAATAAAAGCACAGTCTTCGCGGAGCGACCTGAACGGCGACCGAACACAGCGGCGCCATCTTGGTAGTCGTTACTTAGCCCAGACGTCTCGGCATCTTACAGTCTTACATTTGTAATGTCTGCACAAAGGAGATGTCGGGCAGCGGCTCAAAAATGTCACCTTTGGAGAATACTGTTGATGTTATACTCAATTTTTTTTTTTATTATTATTTATTTACATGAACCCCATGATGAACCCCACATCTTATTGCCATATCAACACAGCTGTGCCAATTCTGCAGCTTTATTTTGATGAGCCAGAGTATGAGGAAGACAATGATGATGGTCCCCCTGACAATTTGGCTGCCACTGTGTCTACTCCAAACATTCATGTGCAGAGCCGAACAGCCCTATACGCTCACTACGCAAGCTGCTTAGGGCCACGCAAATTACTCAAGGCCCCGCCTCCCCCTCATGTCAAAGCGTGTCAATCAATGTTTATAACATCAATGATAAAATGAAGCGGAACTATCCTTCTGGTCATGAAAAGAGAAAGAAAGAAAAAAAAAACACAATGGCTCCTGTCTAGCTGATCGATTGCTCCTGTCTACCCTGCTGCTATTGCTGCTGTGCTTGCGTGTGCTCTGCTCATATTTGTATATTTATTTGATATAATTATATGTTGTTTAAACTGCTAAAAATAACTTACTCATCTTCATATATTGTCTAACAATGCCTATCGCATTAAATCTGACATTGCTAGCTTTTAATCACTATCACACGTTAGCTTTTCGCTAGCCTGTTAGCTTTCCATCTCTGCACCCGGGTCTCCTGTTTTCTCCTGTTTTTTTTTAGTTTATTAAACAACTGTGGTGACTTGGATTAGTAAATAGACTTCAAACAACTTTTGTAAGTTGGATTAATCAAATATGGTAAGCCATGTCTTCTTCTCCAGTCACTTGCACCGCATGTTTCATGTTTAGTGTATCTGTCTCCGTTGGCGAACAGGGCTTCATATGTGATAAATGTGAGGAGATAGTCAGGCTGGCAGAGAAGACTTTATTTGAGAATAGTGAGAATGTAACAGCTTTAGACACTGCTTTGGATGTGACTAGCTTAGTGAACTCTGTTCGGTTCGGACTATAGAGCCCGTGCAACAGGGCAATTGGGTAACAGTGAGGCGGCATAGTCGTGGATCAAAAAAACACTCTTCCGTTCCGATTAGAACATCAAACAGGTTTTCCCCACTCAGTGACGCATCCACTGAGTATGTTGAAAAGTGCTGTTGAAAGTGCCCTAGTTATTAGTGATTCTATTACACGGAACGTGAAAATAGAGACACCAGCCACCATAGTCACAAGCCAGAGTGCCTGACATCAAAGCAAATTTAAAAGTGCTGGCTAAAGCTAATCATAAATTCTCTAAGATTATTATTCACGTCGGCACTAACGATGTTCGACTTCACCAGTCGGACATCACCAAAATTAACATTAAAGAGGTGTGTGAACTCGCAAGTACGATATCAAATGCAATCTATTGCTCCGGACCTCTCCCTGTTAAAAGGAGTGATGAGATACTTAGTAGACTATCATCACTCAATGGCTGGTTGTCTAAGTGGTGTCTGCAAAATAACATAGGGTTCATAGACAATTGGAAAAGCTTTTGGGGCATACCTGATCTGTTGAAGAAGGATGGCATCCATCCTTCTTGGAGTGGTGCCGCTCTTCTCTCTAGTAATTTGGCACATAGTCTTAGAGCTAAACCTTGACTAACTGGGGCCCAGGTCAGGAAGCAGACAAACTGGCTAAACCGAGCGTCTGCTAGCTGTCTCACGTCACCAGAATCAGATAACACATAGAGACTCTTTCACCTAGATATTATCACATAGAGACTGTGTCTGTTCCCCGAATTAGTAAATACAAAAAAAACATCAAAAACATTCAACAGTAAAAACTTAACTGATGTCAAACAAATAAACAACAGATATAATACACAGATATAATATGACTTTTTGAACAGGATTCTGTGATAACCGTGATCATTTTTGTCACTATAATCATGAAATGAAATTTTCATACCATTTCATCTCTAGTTATGATCAACTATGATAAACTAAAATCAACTATAATTATGTGATTTTATAGTTTACTATGCAAACTACTATTTTCTATAAGAAAAAAAAATCTCTGATTCTGTTCTTTTCTCTGACATTTATGGGTAACATAGGCCTACAAAAGACTCTTTTAGGTCTAAAACAGTTTGGATAGTTGTACCACTGGCTAAAATTATTAGCATCACATTCAATTCAAGAATGGTAACAGGCAGGTTTACGTGGGCTAAGTCATTCACACCAGTCAATTCAAGCAATTGAAGCACTATTCAAATGAATAGCAGATGCTAACATTACCATCTAAAAGCCCATTATAGTAATGGGGTTTTGGCAAGTGATCGATGCTAACGATTACAATTAAAGCGACAGTCCTGAGCTAGCTAACGAATGAATAAAAAGAATAACATTTATCTGAAATAAAAAGATTTTGTAACATTATAAATGTCTTTACTGTGTTTTTTGATCAATATAAAGCATCTTTGTTAATTTAAATAGATTTCTATTTCAGATAAATTATGTTGTTTTGAACTTTCCATTTATCAAAGAATCCTGAAATAAATTGTACACAACTGTTTTCAACATTCATAATAATAAGAAATGTTTCTTGAGCAGCAAATCAGCATATTACAATGATTTCTGAAGGATCATGTGAAACTGAAGGCCGGAATAAATTGCATTTTAAAAATATATCCAAATAGAAAACAATTATTTTAAATTATAAAAATATTAAAACATTAGAAAATCAAAAACTTTTGACTGGTAGTGTATACTTGGGTTTACACATGAAAACAACACAGAGCAGCGGTACATTTAAAAAAAATAAAAATAAACAGTGCATAAGAGACATTCATGGCAAACAGGCACAGTGCAAGATGAACGGAAACTAATTAGTCTCTTTATTTGAGCGCACTTGGTGCGCGTCTACATTTAAAATAACGAACTTGAGCATGCAAAAGACGCAACATGTGAACGAGAGCATGGTTACATCAGCGTACCAGTCAATAAATGGGACAGTCATGTACGGGACATTTAGGCCCAATAAACGGGATGTCTCGGCTAATACGGGACAGTTGGCAGCCCTACTTTTATATCATGCTGCGTTTAATATTACAGAGCCTAAAAATATCCTCATGTCGTACGTGTATTTTTATTTAGCATTGAGGTTGCCTACCTTTTTCATATTTCAACATGTTTCGTTGATTTCACACATTTTAGTCTGGCAATAGTTCAACTAGCAGCCTACAATGTGAAGTTTATGCATCAATAACGCTGATATAAGTGAGACAAAATTGTTTACCTTAATATCACGTTCTTCTTATTCTGAGGTAAATCCAAGGTAAACTCGCAGCGTGTCTTCCGAGCTCGGTTAAAGCAGAAGAATGAAGAAGCTGATTCTTTGTTTTGAGGTGATGGGGGGTGTTTACAGGTTCGCGTTCCTTGTGAATCGCTTTGCGCATGCGTAGGTGTGGTCACATTACAGATAAAGAACAGCCGCGTGAGCTGTTTTTTCATATTTGTTATATAAATGACTTCATTTAAAAGTATACATCCCAAGCTTTATAAAGAGATATCTGTCGTGTCTGTGTGGCAAGTTTTCTCTGAGTTCTGAATATATTTTCACACGTATTTCAGAATGGACTTCACAGGGAGACAGACTGGCGAACGCGCATACTGTTTGTTTAATTTATTTAGCGAAACTCACAACATTTAGTTTTTATTTTGAGTGTACATAAATAAAAGTAGACACTTTAAGCTTTGTAAAGACATATCGTTCATGTCTGTGAGGCCAGAAATGACAGAATATTTTAAGTTGTTTTATACGGTCATGAGGAAAAATCCAGCAAATTGCATGGGCATGTTTCTCGGGTCCTAAGGGTTAAGGTGGCCTTTCTCCTTGCCATTACTTCTCTGAGGAGAGTGGAGGACCTCCAGGCCTTGGCGGTTATGCCAACTTGCCTGGAGTTTGCCCCTGGCAGAGTTAAGGCCATCTTACATCCAAGGCCGGGCTACGTGCCCAAGGTGCCATCAAGTGTGGCACGGTCAGTGGTTCTTCAGGCATTCCATCCCCCACCTGACATGACGGCGGAATCAGGAAGACTTCACCTGCTCTGCCCGGTCAGAGCACTAAGAATTTACTTGGAGAAGTCTTTGCAGTGGAGGAAGTCAGATCAGTTGTTGGTGTGTTTTGGCTCACCCTGGAAAGGGCTGCCTGCATCAAAGCAGACAATCAGAAACTGGATTGTCCAGGCTATAGCCACAGCCTATCAGGTGCGCAATTTGTCTTCACCTATGACAGTGAGGGCTCAGTCCACCAGGGGCATGGCCTCCTCAGTGGCCCTCCTTTCTGGAATCTCACTTCAGGAGATCTGCGAGGCGGCCGGGTTTTCTATAGTCTGCAACTCCCTGCGACACCTGGCGCCAGGGTGCTCGCATCCTAAGTGTGCCTGGGTTCCAGCTTCACACTAGGGCGGGCGTGGTTATCGTTGTGGCCTAGTGGGTATTCCACAAAGTGTCGTTAGACGCAATGCGAGTTCCCTCGAAAGGGAACGTCTCAGGGTTATGACTAACCCTTGTTCCCTGAGAAGGGAATGAGACACTGTGTCTCGCCGCCACCCCTCATCACTCAGGGAGCGCCTGCTTCATCGCAAAAGCTATCTGTACCATGAAGTAGGACACTTTCTGTTTCCTGTAGTGACACTCCGGTTGCGTTTGCATACTTTATCACAGATTAAGTGAAATTAATGCAATATTTGTCAATACACAGATGATTCAGAAACATTTTCCTTCAATATTTTATGTAATGATTTATACAGCATCTGTTTGTACAAGAATAGAGTTCAACATAAGCCTATACTATCAATAAATTGGTGTCTACATTTTTTTATCAGTTTTATTTTAATAAACATGACACAATATAACATCGCGACTACATGGACAGAGGTTTTAGTGTTATAAAATACAGGTTTGTGAGCATTACTGCAACTGAAGGTTTTAGAATAAACACAAAACACACATGATCACTGTCATGCAGTGAATCCGGCCAATTGTGTCACCATCAGAGCTTGTGCTACCGCTCTGGAGAAGCTGTGCAGAATGCACCAGCCGGCTGCTCTCAAATCGCTCTCGCGGTACTTTGATGGCATGCGTCACAGTCACGTGGCATCAGTACTGTCTCAATTCGGACAAAATTTCAGATCGGTCTGTGCATCACTGCATGAAGTCGAACAAGCCTAAACAGTTAGTAGTGACAGCAGTGGATATTCACCTGTCACTCAAGTGGCTACGCCCTTAATTATAAAAAATCCCTCTCACAGTTGTCATGAAGGGCAAAATTAGCTGTATAGTCCAAAATCCCTTTTAGTACCAGGCTGTAAAAAAAAAAATTCTGCTGTAAAGTTGGGCATTTTAACATGGGGGAGATACAGATTTGACTCCCTGTTGGAGCCTGTCTCTAGCGGCTAGTCGAAGAATTGCAGTTTAAGTCACTTCTGTGTTGGATTCAAGAGAGAGACCAGAAGGTTGCCACTTGAATAAAATCACAACTATACTATTCTGTCCAGCGTCTTTATACCTTCAACAATTCAACAGTTTACTCTACAGTAGTTTAACAAAATTTAACACAATGAATCGTGTTTTTGGTTTTTAATACTCACATGTGATGTATCCTCTCCTCTGGGATAGAAAAGTATCCATCGATGAGTGCTTCAGAATCTGGGAACTTCTCGCCTACTCTTTCTCGCCTACTCTTTTATGAATACTGAGGTTTTGGACATACTTATTCACTCACCTACTGCTTTTTCCCTACTATATAGTAGGGAAGTATGCAGCTTTGGATGCAGCTTCTGTTTCCCCTTTTGCCAGGTAACTGATTGCCCCCAGCTGTGCCTGCTTACCAGTCAGGAGAGAGGCAGTGTAAAAGCAGAGAAACTTACTACCAAAGACATTGGAGAAAAGTGAGTGTTGCTGCAGTTTATGTTGTTGAAGGTGGTAACTGCTTAATTGTCTACTCTATGGTATTGTATTATTTTTATTGGTTGTTGAAAGTGTGGAGGTTAATGTTACCATTTATCTTTATCAGTCATTTCTATTATTTATTTTACTGTTGCTGCTGTTAATATCAAGCTTATTAGCTAACTTAATGGTAGCCTATTTGAATGTTTATTTGGAAGCTGTAGGGAGGTGGGCACCATTTTTGTTTGTAGTTTAGTTAGAGGTTTTCCCCAGGCAGATACCCCCATTTATTTTCTTTTTTTTCTTTTTTTTTTCCCTCCTGAAGCCATTGCTACCCCTTTAAGTTGTTATTTTTGTTTCTTACTTTGTTTTTGTTCCATGAGAAGTAAATTAAATAAAATAAAAACTCTTGAAGGTCTTTTTCTTTCTTTCCTTCGTGCGGTGCTGTGGCAGGGCTCTTTAAAACGTTTCCTTTTGGTTTTTTTTGTTTTTTTGTTTTTTCATCTGCCTACAACCCTGGAGTCAGTTCCTCTATAAAAAACTGTTTTTGTTCCTCTGCTCCAACATGCGCTTCCTTACAGCCACCATGACCGATCTCAATCCAGATTACGTTCATGCTGGTGTCTTTAGGAATCCAAACAAAAGTTTTAGCCTAGATTCTAAACATTAAGACCGATGTGTTGCTGTAAACCACAACACTATTTGGGGCTGCCATGGCCTTATGGTTAGAGAGTCAGACTTGTAACCTGAAGGTTCAATTCTCAATACTGGCAGGAAATGCTGTTGGTTTATCCATGTTAGTCAGGCATACATTTTGAAGTGTTACCTTTCTGTGTGTGATTTGCAGTGGCGGGCCGTGCATTTCACACCTAGGCCTTCAGTGGTATCCTACCTGAATTAATTCACCTCTTAATACAATCATCATGACGCTACGGATATAGAAACCATTAATATTATACAGAAACGCAATAACATGGCGTTGCGGCTCTCATGAAGCTAGTATTATTAAATTATTAAATCTTTCAAGAATTATTAATGCAGGAAACCCAACTGACACAATTCAACAAGTCTCTTTTCACTGCAGCTTGTGTTTTCCGTGCATTTAGCTACCTTTTGAGTTCTCCCAAATTGTTTTTTTTTTTTTTTTTTTTTTGTGCAAATTCTACAGGAAAGAAAAAATGCAACAGCATAAATGGTTCTTGAAAAATCTTACCAACAGTATGACAAATTTATTTCATAAATAAATTCAAAGATAATACAAAGTTTTTCATTAAAATTGATTTAAACCCACAAAACTCGCAATTTTAACAGTATGAAAATGTTGAAAATAATATATTAATAACGAAAATAATAATAAGAAAAAATTTTGATCATAAATTTGCAAGAAGAAAAATAAATCACATTCATCATGGAAAAAACCGGGCATGGATTAGCAAGCCAGGGTTGACTGTAATATAAAACATGTAAATAAAATGCCTTATAGCTTACTCACCAAAATAGGCTATAATTATTTGTACACAAAACATGCCAGTGTGTGGGACTTCAAAATCAGCTGATGGCAGTTAGTTCAATTTTAGCCGGGACAGATGAAATAGCGTTTGGTGAATGTGCAGCTGGAGACGGCTGTATGCAGGAGTTTTGAAAATGGCTTGTGTTTTTGAAAATGAGTATGTTTATTAATACATAAATTTCTTCTCCTCTGTCAGACATTGGGGTTTGAAAAAACAAAAAAACCCACTATTAAAACTACAGATGTTTTATTTTGTGCAGCTTGCTAGTTATTCTGACTAGGCTACTAGTTAGTACACTCTCTGACCATCCAATCAAAGGATGTGAAAATGCAGATGTTATTGTACGCCAGCTAGATGGCCCTGGGAACGTCATCTCAAAATCCGATTGGCTGTTTAAATCGGAGTGATTATCTGATTGGTTAAAGCACACAGTTTCATTGCCATTCATTTTAAGCTAGAGGCGCCAGCAATATTGATTCTGAAGGCCTCAAGGCAGATTTCTTTGACCCTGGCAACACACGATGCCTGAAATATGATTGGATAAAAGCTCTAACATAAGCAAACACTACTGGAAGCAGCGCAACCAAGAGAATAATTTAACACACATTCATGGAAAAAATATATTAAAATTTAAGTCAGAGATTCTGATAGTGATTAGGCCAGCAGAGAAGGCCTTGCTGGCCCTGACGGCCCACCACTGGTGATTTGGCCAATGACACTCCCTGTGTAATCAAATCACCTTTATTTATATAGCCCTTTTAACAAGTCCAATTGTTTCAAAGCAGCTTCACATTGTTAACAGGAAAATAATGCAACAGAATTTGTACAGCCGTTCTGGTGAAACGGTGATGTTATCCAGCTAATTTCAAGTGTCATATAGTGTCAATGCGGGCAGATCGGTAATATAGATGAAATTTAGGTGTCCCCAACTGAGTAAGCCAAAAACCAGAGGCAACGGTGGCAAGGAACCAAAACTCCTTCAGGGTCAGAATGGAGAAAAAAACCTTGGGAGAAACCAGGCTCAGTCGGGGTGCCAGTTCTCCTCTGGTCAACGAACAAACAGTGTATGATTATAATTCTGGCAACATTGCAGGTCTTAAGTCATAGTAGGTAAATAGATATTCGTGAGATTATTCGAAAGATTGGAGTCGTCACACCAGAGATGGGTTTAATGAGGATGTCGTGTCGATGCAGCATTTACGGGGAGGAGTTTATTTGACATGCTCTCTGCAGACATTTCAGGTATGTGTTGGTCATGTCCAGGCGCAGGTCCACCATCTGATCTGGATACGACCCAGATCCGGCTGACTGCAGTAAACCTCGGGATAAACAGAGAGACTAACATTAGCATAGATGCCATTCTTCTTATGATGTAACGAGTACATCAGGTGTTATGGGAAGTGTTCCCGGTTCCGGCTGACCTAGTTAATGCAGCCTAACAATCATTTACTGATTTGAATAATAGAAATTGATAAGGTTTTATGTGTTTGCCATAGTAAAGAGATGCATTTTTAGTCTAGATTTAAACTGACAGAGTGTGTCTGCTTCCCGAACAATGCTAGGAAGACTGTTCCAGAGTTTAGGCGCTAAATAGGAAAAGGATCGACCACCTGCAGTTGATTTTGATATTCTAGGTATTATCAACTGGCCATAGTTTTGAGACCCCAATAGACGTGATGGAGTATAATGTGTTAAGAGCTTGCTCAAGTACTGGGGAGCTAAACCATTTAGTGCTTTGTAAGTAATAAGCTGGATTTTAAAATGTATACGATGTTTAATGGGGAGCCAGTGCAGTGTTGACAGAACTGGGCTAATGTGATCATACTTCCTGGTTCTAGTAAGAACTCGAGTTGCTGCGTTTTGGACCAGCTGGAGTTTGTTTATTAAGTGAGCAGGGCAACCACCCAGTAGAGCATGACAATATATCTAGCTTTGAAGTCATGAACGCATGAACTAACTGTTCAGCATTTTGCATTGAAAGCATGTGCCGTAATTTAGATTACAATTTAGATTATAATTTAGATGTTTTTAAGATGGTAGAATGCAGTTTTACAGATACCAGAAACATGGCTTTCAAATGAAAGATTGGTATCAAAGAACACACCCAGGTTCCTAACTGACGATGAGGGCTTGACAGAGCAGCCATCGAGTGTTAGACAGTATTCTAGGTTACTACTTGAAGAGTTTTTTTGTCCGATAATTAAATTCATTTTTTTCTGAATTAAGTTGCAGGAAATTACTAGACATCCAATGTTTTATATCAGCTATGCATTCCGTTAATCTTGTGAATTGGTAAGTTTCGCCAGGGCGTGAAGAAATATAGGGCTGAGTATCATCAGCATAACAATGAAAACTAACGCCATTGTAAGGGTGGATCGCCTACAGTGGTTCTGACTGCAGGGTTGCCGAATGACTAAAGAAACGTTATCAGCAAGATGATAGAAAACTGTACATTTCTCATCTTTACCACCCACTGCAGCTTATACCAATGACAGAAATAAGCGCAGTTACAATAGCAAAATATGTGGGAGAGCATTTCTATAATGTGACTATATTGTATTGCAATAGGTCACTTCATATGACACTTCAAAGTCAATACCAAATTAAAACTAGTTAGCACATAATTTGTAATTGAAAGAATTTAATGACAAAATCTAGTTATGGTTACACTTAAAATAGTTACAAAATAAATGTATGAGATGATAAAAACTTTACGATAAAAATGAGATGATAAAATGTATGAGATGATAAAAATACCATTAATCGCACCCAGCATGAACGTTACCTGAGGGACAGAAAGAGACAGGGGGGAGAGAGAGACAAAGAGAAGAAGAGAGGACAGAGAGGCCCCCAAGAAGAGAAAGCCAGAGAATAAAAGAGACAGAGCAACAGTTACAATCTTCTTTTATCTATTCCTTGACCATGTGACTGAAACCCTAATGTGAGACATTCAAACTGACCAATAAGACCAAACTTCCCCCACTGTACTACAGGTGGGACATTTGGCCTACAGGTCTTCTGCATTTCTTTGTCTTTAGGAATTCCAAATGGCCCTTCTGGTAAGAAAGATGGGGGTTGAAAACAGTAAAGCAAATGTATTTTGTTCATTTTCAAAAATCAAATATCTTTGATTATTTTCAATCCTTTCACCATGCTTCCTAATGATATCTCCCAGTGGTAGCATGTACAGGGTGAAGAGCAACGGTCCTAGCACTGAGCCCTGCGGTACTCCATACTGAACTTGTGATCGGTGTGACATCTCTTCATTTACTGCTAAAAACTGATATCAGTCAGATAAGTATGATTTAAACCATGCCAATGCAGTTCCACTAATACCAACATAATTTTTGAGTCTATTCAAAAGAATGTTGTGGCCGATAGTATCAGATGCAGCACTAAGATCGAGTAACACTAATAGAGAGATACAACCACGATAATGATAAGAGTAAATAATTTGTAACTCTGATGAGAGCAGTCTCAGTGCTATGATATGGTCTAAATCCTGACTGGAAATCCTCACAGATACCATTTCTTTCTAAAAAGGAACATAATTGTGAAGACACTGCCTTTTCCAGTATTTTTGACAGGAAGGGTAGATTTGAGATCGGCCTGTAATTGAATAATTCTGTAGGATCAAGTTGAGGTTTTTTTAATAAGTGGTTTGATAATAGCCAATTTAAAAGTTTTCAGTACATATCCTAATAACAAAGATGAGTTAATTATATTAAGAAGAGGATCTATGACCTCTGGTAGCATCTCTTTTAATAGCCTAGTCAGTATAGGGTCGAGCATACATGTTGTTGATTTTGATGATTTAACGAGTTTAGCCAATTCTTCCTCTCCTATAGTAGTGAATGAATGAAATTTTTCCTCAGTGACAATACAATGCTCTGTCTGATGTGATACTGTAGTAGACGGCTGCATGGTTATCATTTTCTTCCTAATATTATCAATCTTATATGTAAAAAAGTTAATAAAGTCATTACTGCTGTGCTGTTTACAACCATCAGAAGTTGAAGCTTTATTTTTGGTTAACTTAGCCACTGTATCAAATAAATACCTAGGGTTGTGTTTGTTTTCTTCTAAGAAAGTCGAGAAATAAGCAGATCTAGCAGTTTTTATGGCCTTTCTGTATACGATCATGCTCTCTTTCCATGAACTGCAAAAACCTCTAGCTTTGTTTTTCCAGCTGAGCTCCATTTTCTGGACTCCATTTTTCATAATGACGTATCTTCTGTGGAAAGTATATTGAGAGACATGTGACCAAATATTTTTGCTAGCAATGGGTTACTTATAGTTAATAGTTATAGTTGCTTGCTGGGTGTTTTTTTTTATAAAAAAAAAAAAAAAAAAAAAAATATATATATATATATATATATATATATATATATATATATATATATTACATCCCACCCCACCCATCAGAAAATGTTATTTTATAAACCTTAGTAAGTGATAAAACCAGCAAATAGTGAGAAATGCATTTTATTCATGCCACATACAGACATAGTTAATATTGCCATCTAAACAGCAGAAACAAATGAAACATACTGTAATATCACACAGTTTTTGTACCGTGAACTTTTCCTGTATACCAATATCCAATAGAGGTGTGCTAAGGTAAAATGCAAATAATTGACTAAACATAGACTCACTTAGCGAGTGCTAACTTGCCAAGCCTGTCCTGTGCTCAGGAACCATGCAGTGATGTTTTTGTAAAGGAGACAGTCAAGTGCTCCAATAATGCCCTCTGATAAAACTATCTCCTCGTTGCTGGAAATTAGGTGTGAGTAGAGTCAGATCACTTCATCATTTACCGTTCTTCAGCGTTTCCAAAGAATTCTAATTGAGAGTGAACTTTAAGCCAGAATTAGGAATTTGTTCATATGAGTTTGTAATTCGCCACATTATACTAATTTTAAGTCAGTTAAACTGTGAGCATTGTTTGGTTTTTGTTTTGTTTTTTAAACTAAATTAATATGAGGGAACACATTAGTACAATGTGTCCATGATTTAACTAAACAACCTGTCACTTTAAAACGAGATTTGAATATCCCCTCCCCTCTATCATGGGTTATATGAGCAGCCTTGAATACTATTTCTCAATGAGAAAGAGGGAAGCTCAGACTCTGTCCACTGGACGTCTTTACGATCACAGCATATCACCTGCTTCAACATGAAGACCCTTCCTGTCAGTTTGCTCCTGGTGCTGGTGAGTTAAAGACCTGCGTCATTGATACAGCTTGAGCTGTCTCGCCGACTCATGTTTCTCTGCTCATATTTCTAGACTGTATGTGTTTATGTTGCAGGAATCAAGTCTATCACAATGTATAAAGCCAGGTTTGTGTACAATGAGCTAAATAATATTTGGTTTCCATTGAACAATAAGCTGATGTGATTATTTTCCCATGTGTCATCTAGTAAGAACTGTAGATTATTTGTAGTTTATTGAATTAGTTCTGTTGACTTGGATATGTGTTACCACTATAGGGTGTGGATTAAAGTAGCTTTCATTCCTGTAAATCTTTGAGATAATGACACATGAACAAAGACATACACTTTAAGAATTGTTTGCATTGTAAGCTCATGCCTTACGGTATATTCCCAAATAAGAAAACATGTTAAGGTAAAACCAATTAATAATTATGTATAATTCAATCAAATGTGCATTGGTGAGATCTAATTATTACACATCTGTACAGTTGTGAGCTTTATTTATTTTATTTTTTTAAGGTTTGACAAGTCATATTGGAATATTGGCTTCCAGGTGTATATGTCCTCAAACATTGTTAGAAAGGAAACATCAAAGAAAGTTTGATTTACCACTTTGAATGCTGGCCTAAACAAATAAGAATTTTCAATAAGAAAAAATAAGAAAATACCAATTTATTCTTGACAAATTTCCCTTTGGTGTAAATTGTATATTAATTACCATGCTGGCAATACATTAAAATATTTTAATAAGCTTGTCAAAAGTTAATTGTAACGGACTCTGCCACACCCCGCGCAGCAGACTCCTTCACTCCGCCTACTCGTTCCTTGTCACCTGAATACTGAGCACCTGCAATCAATCTCACCCTCACTATTTAAACAGCCCCCCCCCGAAACATTGAAATGTCAGGTTTTAAATAATGTGCAAAAACCTGCACATTAGGTTGTGCGCGTTCTTTTGAGATTCAAATCTGACGCGATCCATGAGAGTAGAGCCGACGCCCACATCAATGCCCACATCAGCACTTCACATCGACATTTCACATCAGTTTGAGATGCCGTGAGGAATAATCCTGGAATATTTTACCTCAGAAAAAGCTGTTTATTTCTAAGAGCAACAGATCCAGGCGAGGCTTGTGAGGTAAGTGTATTCTGTTAGCGTCTGTGAATATTAAATGCAAAAGACTGTTTAAATATGAATCCTCCTGCTACATAAATAGTTGTAGCATAGATACAAGACTTTTTAGACAAGATTTATTTGGCCTGTTTTGGCCAGATTATGAAGTGTTTAGGCTATTGTAAGTTTAACATCAGTAAACCTTTTATTAGCACGTCTGCTCAGATGCTATAAATATAGTACGGAAATGATAGCCGTAGCGCTGGCATGATCATGCATTGCACGCGCGTCTCATAAATGAACAGAAACTCCAAATGATATTTGAGTATTGTGTGTATCGGATCGTTTACAAAATCAAATGATTCAGAAAAGGTTTACCACTGAAATAACTGGGAAGAAGTGTCCCAATCAACCTGAATTCACCCTATACTCTTTGAAATCATAGTTGCATTGAATTATGTTGTTTTAAATCCCAAATATTTTACTTATAACGTTGATCATTACCAATTATTCAGTTATTTGTATTTACTGAATACTGAATTGTGTTCAGTGTCACAATATTACTGCTCTTATTACGGTCTTCTTAGTATTTTTGTCTTGTTTCCAGTCTAAATATCTAAAAGTTCTTAAATCAAGATGCATTTACTAGGAAGTAAAATGACATAAGATATTTTTTCTTGTTTTGTTCAACATAAAATCAAAATTAAGTGAGTTTTTCACGGACAGAAATAAAAGTATTTTTCCTATCCCATTGGCAGATCATAATTTAGATTCCTTAATTAAGGCCTTAAAAAAAAAAAAAAAAAAAAAAAGTTGCATAGTTGTTTTTCAAAACCATGCATAAACATTATTCTGTCAAAAATACAAGCATGTACATACATGTTGCTTACATATTATGGTAGCCCAGTTTGTGCTGAATACAGTGTAATTACACTTTTGCCATTAATATGTTTATAAGAAACTGAAAAAGCACAAATGTCAGAGCATGTCAAAACTTCTAAAGGGCCCCAAAACAGCTCAGACTCCAGAGGGTTAAACATGATTTCATATAAGAACACGATACATTCTACACAGATTTCAATCAAGCCAATCAATTGTGAGCATTCAATCACACTGATACCAAGCAAGGTACACTTTAAAACAATAATTCAATAGTTATACAATTACATGAATTGTGAGTGATATATATGCATAATGGTCACGTGTATTTGGTTATAGACAATATATAGAATTATGCAGTAGAAAGCTGTTTGAATGCAAGTCCGACTGTTTTCCTTTTTGGAATGATTTGATGCAGTTTATATGTAACAACAGTCTCTGGATTTTCACTCAGAGTTCATTTAAAGGTCATTGAGAAAAAGGGGATCTGTTTTAGCTCTTGTCTTGGAGATCAAACCACCCCTGTCGTTATCTTGGTGTGGACCAGAGCTTGCAAGGCAGTAAAGTACTTAGCTGGGGTTTTGCTAGCTTGGCTCAGACTCGGACTGAACTACATCCTTTTCGGTGATAGAAGGTTGATTTTGGGGTCTGAAGTGTTGAGTTGGGTTCCCTTTCAGTTGGTCACGTTCGACGTACGTCACTGACGAATTGGGATCACTTCAGGGAGCCCCTATCAGCTTCGAGATCTAGAGAACAGGCCAATGAGAATTGGCGTGCAAGATTTGCATCTCGTGCTCCGCCCCGCATTGCGGGTATAAGCGGAAGTGATAAACTGCTGTTTTCACAGCACTGTTTGGTCTGTTGGTTCGGTTAGGGCGTTCCCAAAGGTGAGTGCATACACAGGCTACACTACTCTCCTGTGTTTTGCCGCGGTCGTTCCTGGGTGCTTCAGCACATTTAAAAGAGCACATTTTCTTCTAAAAGAGCAGCGCAGGTGTGACACTGCGTCTTCTTCAAGACGTCATTCCACCCGTGCGTTTCTGGATGCGGTTGTTTCCTGTCCTTGTTGACGACCATGAGCCCTCTCGCATAACTATGTTGAGATTGCGTTCGTGGGTGGTCCATGTTCTCTCATGAGAGCATGACCACGTTGGCGCGTTGTTCATCTTACCCTTTTCATAAGGGTTTGAGTGTCCGGTGTTTACTTCCTAAAAAAAGTAAATAAAAATAAATAAATAAATAAATAAATAAATAAATAAATAAATAAATAAATAAATAAATAAAAGAGAGGGACCTAGCGTTTCATTTGGGGCTCTAGCAGAGGACAGATGTCAATCGCTGCATCGGAGAGAGGGCTGTTGTGTTGAAAATGAAGATGAGGCTGAGATTCCCACTATAATAGTGGATGTTTCATGCTGAATCAGATTCATACTTGACAGTCATGCTTCCCCGGGTGGCTGGGGCATAGCGCAACGCATAAATCGCCTTGCCCGCCCCCTTGCCTTTTTTCCGGATGTGCATTGGAAAGCTTTAGCAGTGTGGAACCGCTTGGCACCAGAAAATGGAACGCCAAAGGGGCCATAGCCTGTATAAAGTTTTCCCCTCTCTCACTACTCTCATCAGGTGGGGTGGCAGTGCCACTGGCAGGCCGCCTCTGCCCAGCACTCTTCGTGCATAAGGGTAGTTCTGAGCTGAGGTTGAGCTGCGCACAGTGACTGTTTTATATTTAAAGTCACAGCGCTGGCCCTCGGCCAGGCGATGTCCAGAAACACCATCGGCGACCCCTCAGTCTGCTTGTCGCCAGGGGCATCGGTTCTACGATGCCACCCGTCTCAGCTGCCAGTCAGTGGGGACGGGTCACCCGGATTTGGTTAAGAGCTGCTCTTCCCCGGAGGAGGGCCGGGTGGAGAATCATTGATAAATTCTGTTCCACCACTGGTGTCAAATACAACCAGTGGTACCCAAATTCTAAAGAGCAGTTCCAATACCTCTGGGTGCCAGGAGAGTGCGCTTGGCGGTGTTCGACGCTTCCATGCCTCGTCACCCTCAGGTGCCTCTCCTATCGCCAGCAGGGGGTGCCGGCTGTGTCTGGGATGCACACAAGCGGCCTCCCCACACTCGCGCACCCCCTCAGCAGAAGCAGGTAAGTGTTGCACAGCACACTCAGACCCCACCTTGGGCCGCTACCATGCCATCCGTGTCGGGTCCCTGCATGCCGCTGCACTGCCCCGCTGTGGGCATGTCTGTGGTGCCGTTGGTCCTGCTTGCACGGTTCCTGGGAGCCTGGCTAGCACACCCAGCCCGTCTAGCTGGCTCATCCGTACCATCAGACTCGGCTATGCGATTTGGTTCGCCCGGCGTCCCCCCCAAGTTCACTTGCCAAGTTCAAGGCATCCACTTCACCTCCATGTCGTAGGAGAATGCCCCTGTGCTTCAGGCAGAGATCGCAGTCCTACTGGCGAAGGACGCAATAGAGCCAGTCCCTCCAGCCGATATGAAGACCGGCTTCTACAGCCCGTACTTCATTGTGCCCAAGAAAAGCGTCGGGTTACGGCCGATCTTGGATTTGCGACTTCTGAACCAGTCCCTTCACAGGCTGCCGTTCAGGATGTTAACGCAGAAACGCATCTTCAGGTGCGTCCGTCCCCAAGATTGGTTTGCAGCGATGGACCTGAAAGACGTGTACTTTCATGTCTCAATTCTCCCTCGACACAGACCGTTCTGCATTCGATGGACAAGGATGTCAGTACAAAGTCCTACCCTTTGGGCTGGCCCTATCACCCCATGTCTTAACGGAAGTCGCAGAGGCGGCCATTGCTCCCATGAGGGAGCGTGGTGTTTGCATTCTCAACTACCTTGACGACCTGATCCTTGCCCAGTCGCGAGAGCAGTTGTGCAAATACAGGGACATGGTGCTCCGCCACCTTTTCCAGTTGGGGCTTCAGGTCAACTGGGAGAAGAGCAAACTCTGCCCCTCGCAGAGGATCTCTTTTCTCAGGAGGAGGAACGCGTCCAGTCAGTGTTGAACTGCGTGCATTCTTTCAAACGCAGCATAGCGGTACCACTGAAACATTTTCAGAGGCTCCTGGGGCATATGACATCCACAGCCGCAATAACACCGCTATTGGGATGCTTCATATAAGACCGCTTCAACGCTGGCTCCACGACCGGGTCCCGAGATGGGCATGGCGCAGCGGAACTCTCCGTGTCCAAGTGACGCCGAGATGCCGGCAAACCTTCAGCCCGTGGTCGGACCCTTCATTTCGGCAGGAGTGCCTCTAGAACAAGTGTCCAGGCATGCTGTTGTCTCCACAGATGCCTCATCCACCGGCTGGGGTGCCACGTACAACGGGCTTGCAGTATGGGGTCTGTGGATGGGGCTCCAACTGCAATGGCATATCAATTGCCTGGAGTTGTTAGCAGTTCGTCTTGCACTCAGCCGCTTCAAAACGCCGCTCACAGGCAAGCATGTTCTGGTCCGTATGGACAGCACAGCGGCCATTGCGTACATCAACAAACAGGGTGGTCTATGCTCCCGTCGCATGTCACAACTCGCCCGCCATCTCCTCCTATGGAGTCAGAAGCATCTGAGGTCGTTTCGTGCCATTCATATTCCGGGCCTGCTCAATCGTGCGGCCGACGAGCTCTCACGACAGCCAGTGCTCCCGGGAGAGTGGAGATTCCATCCCCAGGTGGTCCAGCTGATCTGGAGTCGCTTTGGGGCCGCGCAGGTAGATCTGTTTGCCGCCCCAGACTCCACCCACTGCCAGCTGTTCTATTGCCGTGAATTTCCCCGCTCAGAACAGCCGGGGTCTGAGGGGCTCTCTCAGGGCGCTGGAAGTGGTAGCAACTGTGGCGTGTTCCAAAGGGATCTCAATTCGTCGGTGACGTCCTACGTATGTCGAACGTGACCGACTGAAAGGGAACGTCTCGGTTACATATGGTAACCCTCGTTCCCTGAAGGAGGGAATGGAGACGTGCGCTGGTGCAAAGGTGCAAAACAAAGGTGCGCTGCATTTTTCGCTTCCGCTTTCGCTTCTGCGGGGGAGAGCGCGAGATGCAAATCTCGCAGACCAATTCTCATTGTTCTCTAGATCTCGAAGCTGATAGGGGCTCCCTGAAGTGATCCCAATTCGTCTGTGACGTCCGAGGTACGTCTCCGTTCCCTCCTTCAGGGAGCGAGGGTTACCATATGTAACCGAGACGTTTTGTGTGGAATTATGTTTGAACGAATCATCTTAAACATTCATTTGTGTTTGGTGCGCCCTCAAACCCTACATGGGTGTTTCTAAAGCACGCACAGCGTCACCACGCATCTGTGGTTAAAAACTAAGCTCAGAATCAATCCAGAACCATTGGAGAGACAATCGCGATGCATCTATCTTTTTCTCCCATCCTGATTAAGTAAAAAGGGCAAACAAAGTAGCAGGAAAACTAGGTCAAAGAAAAACAGCAAATGACCACCATGAAAACTAAGACAAAACATAACCCTGACAAATTTCTTTCAATGTTTCTATATTTCCTCAAAACCATTCAAATTTGGTTCCTTAGCATTCACACGACATTACAATCTTGAGTCACATTTTGTCCAGTCCTCACATTCTGAGAGCCTTTAAAGGCCTGTTTGAGGGTCAAGACTTGGTTAAAGGGATAAGGTTATAGTTTGGTTAAGGATAGGTTTAGGGTAAGTTTTCGGTGTCAGTAAACAGAGATGGATTCAGATGTGAGTGAAAACAAGGAAAGTTTATTCCAACTAATCAGGTGGTGATAACAATAATGGTCAGAATAAATGACAGGCGGAAGTATCCTGGTAGCACAGGGATGCAATGGGCAACCAGATCCGTTAAACGAATAATCCACAGGAGCAGACAGGAATCCACAGGAACAGACAGGAATAGCGAATCTCCAGAGAACACGGATGGAAGACAGGACAGGACCATGTGAAACAACCAAATGATCTGACAAAACAGGGTGGTAAGCAGGAACATTAAATAGACAGGTTGATCAACCGCAGATGGTGCTGATGATCTGATCAGACGGCAATCAGTAACCATGCCTCCCACACACACACACACAGAGAGAAAGAATGAGTCAGTGAATTGATGAACCGTGACATTCGGCACTTAGCTGAGATGGTTAAGGTTATAGGAGCTAGAGATTTCATCATTAATGAATGTCCTCACAAAGATTTTTACTTTCTAAAATAATAAAAAAGCCTATTGCTTATACAAACCCGATTCCAAAAAGGTTGGAACACTGTACAAATTGTGAATAAAAAATGAATGCAATAATTTACATATCTCATAAACTTATATTTTATTCACAAAAGAATATAGATAACATATCAAATGTGGAAAGTGAGACATTCTGAAATGTCATGCCAAATATTGGCTCATTTTGGATTTCATGAGAGCTACACATTCCAAAAAAGTTGGGACAGGTAGCAATAACAGACCAGAAAAGTTAAATGTACATATAAGGAACAGCTGGAGGACCAATTTGCAACTTATTAGGTCAATTGGCAACATGATTGGGTATAAAAAGAGCCTCTCAGAGTGGCAGTGTCTATCAGAAGTCAAGATGGGCAGAGGATCATCAGTTCCCCCAATGCTGCGGTGAAAAATGTGGAGCAATATCAGAAAGGAGTTTCTCCAGGAAAAATTGCAAACAGTTTGAAGTTATCATCATCTACAGTGCATAATATCATCCAAAGATTCAGAGAGTCTGGAACAATCTCTGTGCGTAAGGGTCAAGGCCGGAAAAACCATACTGGATGCCCGTGATCTTCGGGCCCTTAGACGGTACTGCATCACATATAGGAATGCTACTGTAATGGAAATCACAACATGGGCTCAGGAATACTTCCAGAAAACATTGTCGGTGAACACAATCCACCGTGCCATTCGCCGCTGCCGGCTAAAACTCTATAGGTCAAAAAAGAAGCCGTATCTAGAAGCCGTGTTTTCTCTGGGCCAAGGCTCATTTAAAATGGACTGTGGCAAAGTGGAAAACTGTTCTGTGGTCAGACCAATCAAAATTTGAAGTTCTTTTTGGAAAACTGGGACACCATGTCATCCGGACTAAAGAGGACAAGGACAACCCAGGTTGTTACCAGCGCTCAGAAGCCTGCATCTCTGATGGTATGGGGTTCCATGAGTACGTGTGGCATGGGCAGCTTACACATCTGGAAAGGCACCATCAATGCTGAAAGGTATATCCAAGTTCTAGAACAACATACGCTCCCATCCAGACGTCGTCTCTTTCAGGGAAGACCTTGCATTTTCCAACATGACAATGCCAGACCACATACTGCATCAATTACAACATCATGGCTGCGTAGAAGAAGGATCCGGGTACTGAAATGGCCAGCCTGCAGTCCAGATCTTTCACTCATAGAAAGAGGAAGATGTGAGAAAGACCTAAGACAGTTGAGCAACTAGAAGCCTGTATTAGACAAGAATGGGACAACATTCCTATTCCTAAACTTGAGCAACTTGTCTCCTCAGTCCCCAGACGTTTGCAGACTGTTATAAAAAGAAGAGGGGATGCCACACAGTGGGAAACATGGCCTTGTCCCAACTTTTTTGAGATGTGTTGATGCCATGAAATTTAAAATCAACTTATTTTTCCCTTAAAATTATACATTTCTCAGTTTAAACATTTGATATGTCATCTATGTTGTATTCTGAATAAAAATTTGAAATTTGAAACTTCCACATCATTGCATTCTGTTTTTATTCACACTTTGTACAGTGTCCCAACTTTTTTGGAATCGGTTTGTATATGTTCAGTGTAATGACGTTCTTAGATATGGGAAGAAGGAGGCGGGAACCGGTGAACATTTAAAAGACTTTAATAAATAAACCAAACAAAATGAAATTAACGCGGGTAGCCCCTCACGGACGACTGCCACACACACACAAATAATAAAACATAAACAAAACACAACATAAAGTCCAGGCCTGGTCCTTTCTCGTCCTTCACTGGTGTCGCTCGTCCTTATATGCCTCCGAGCTCCCTCATGAGAGGACTCGCTCGCTCTTCTCGCTCGTCAACCTCGCCACATTCGGAAAGTCTTCCAAGTCTTCCGCTATTTCCATGGCAGAATTTACCCCCCATAGGCACATATTACTAATGCTCTTTAAATAACAAAAAATACAATCAAATACTGAGGTTTCAGTTGCCTCAAAATAGCAATGTGCCAACAATGCGGCTAAACATACCTCGTTTTCAGACCAGCAAGCCCATGGACGAATAGATGGGCGCGAGGGCATTTGCTATTTAACCAATGTGGCACTGGATGTGAAAATAATTGAATAACTGTGTCGGGCTGAAACTAGCAAAAAACACTTGTGTCACGCCTGGTGTCACATTGCGCTGGGGCCCAATGTTTAATGCACTTCATGTTGTTGATGACAGAAAATGTAATATTTTTCTTTCTGTTTATATTTTTTTTTATCAATATGGTACAAGATTTTATTCAAATCAATGTGATAAACAAGTAAGGTCAGGAGTAATCTAAAAGTAATCAAAATAGTAGTCTGATTATATTACCTAATGAAATTGATTACATTACTAACTAGCCTACAATTTTTGTCATGTAATTTGTAATCCATAACTTACAGAGTCCCTCACATGACATGCAAGAAAAAAACGTGTGTGCACGATTTACTCTTTTATTCCCTCTATTTGCTAAATCACGCACACGCATAATAAATCAAAGGAATTAATAAGTAAATCGTGCTCATGATTTATCTTATTTTTTCCTGCATGTCATGTGCGGGGCTCTGTAGTAACTGACTACAATTTGTAAGTGTAATCTACCCAGCACTGAAGGTAATGAAAATGTAGGTAAAATAGGACATGATATGGCCAGAATTTGTGATTATTCCAGCATTGACATAACCTTTATAACCTTTAATAAAATGTCTTATGGCAACTTCTTTTTAACTCAGTTTGCCTGGACCGTGTGTGTGTGGGCTGACAGTGGAAGACAGAAGCGCTCATGGATCATTGACTCTTTTAGTATTGAGGAAGAAAACCCTGGTCCATTTCCATATAAACTAGGCAAGGTGAGCAGCATTAGAAACAATAACTTATGTCATTCAATTGGAATAACTTTGGAATAATTGTGTACATATGTGTAAAAGTACTGGATTATCATAATCATGAGAACATTTCAGTGTGCATGTTGTTTGTGTTTCAGATTCATCTTGAAAGGTCTTATTTGGTAAGATACCAGCTAAAAGGTCAGGGTGTGGATGAAGAGCCAAAGGGTCTTCTCGAGATTGATCAGGAAGGTTATATTTTAGTACATAGAAAGGTGGACTATGAAAAAAAGGTATTAAAGTTCTCAAAGTAAGTACACCCTGAAAAACAAACCAGCCTTTACATAATAGCATTGAAATTAATTTAAATACACTGCAAAGAAGGATTGTATGTTGACATTCACTGGACTCAATTACAGTTGATATTTGAAGCAGTAAACAAAGCAAATAATGAAGTGGAGACACGGCTCGGGATTGAGATCAGTATATTGGACATAAATGATAATGCCCCACATTTTCAGAAGTCAGTCTATGAAGTGACTGTGGATGAGGCACATGCTCAAGGTAACCCATAATGTTTGCACTTCACTAATTAATTTATATATTTATATATATATATATATATATATATATATATATATATATATATATATACTATATATATAAAGGATTATTAGGAACACCTGTTCAATTTATCATTAATGCAATTATCTAATCAACCAATCACATGGCAGTTGCTTCAATGCATTTAGGGGTGTAGTCCTGGTCAAGACAATCTACTGAACTCCAAACTGAATGTCAGAATGGGAAAGAAAGGTGATTTAAGCAATTTTGAGCATGGCATGGTTGTTGGTGCCAGACGGGCCGGTCTGAGTATTTCACAATCTGCTCAGTTACTGGGATTTTCACACACAACCATTTCTAGGGTTTACAAAGAATGGTGTGAAAAGGGAAAAACATCCAGTATGCGGCAGTCCTGTGGGCGAAAATGCCTTATTGATGCTAGAGGTCAGAGGAGAATGGGCCGACTGATTCAAGATTCAACTTTGACTGAAATAACCACTCGCTACAACCGAGGTATGCAGCAAAGCATTTGTGAAGCCACAACACACACAACCTTGAGGCGGATGGGCTACAACAGCAGAAGACCCCACCGGGTACCACTCATCTCCACTACAAATAGGAAAAAGAGGCTACAATTTGCACAAGCTCACCAAAATTGGACAGTTGCCTGGTCTGATGAGTCTCGATTTCTGTTGAGACATTCAGATGGTAGAGTCAGAATTTGGTGTAAACAGAATGAGAACATGGATCCATCATGCCTTGTTACCACTGTGCGGGCTGGTGGTGGTGGTGTAATGGTGTGGGGGATGTTTTCTTGGCACACTGTAGGCCCCTTAGTGCCAATTGGGCATTGTTTAAATGCCACAGCCTACCTGAGCATTGTTTCTGACCATGTCCATCCCTTTATGACCACCATGTACCCATTCTCTGATGGCTACTTCCAGCAGGATAATGCACCATGTCACAAAGCTCGAATCATTTCAAATTGGTTTCTTGAACATGACAATGAGTTCACTGTACTAAAATGGCCCCCACAGTCACCAGATCTCAAACCAATAGAGCATCTTTGGGATGTGGTGGATTGAAGATTCAAGATTCAAGAGTTTTATTTGTCACATACACAGTTATATACAGAATATACAACCGGCAGTGAAATGTAAACAGGTCCGCTCCATGGACAGTGCAAATTCACAGTTAAAAACACAAGGAGGAAATTATAATAGAAATAGGATAAAAAAAATTGTGTATATATATATATATATATGTATGTAGAATTATAAATAATCAAGTCAAGTAGAAGAAAAAAAAAAGTAAGAAAATAAGAATAAAGACTGTGGGATAAAATAAGTGAAGTAAACTGTGCAGTGAGTAAACTGTAGACTTATAAATATGTGGTTAACAAATGTATAAGAGTATAATGTGCAAACAGGTTTATAACAGGTTGTTACACAGTAACAAAGAGAACAGAAAGCGCAGTGCAGTGTCAGTGTATCAATGTTTATCCTGAAGTGAAGTCACGTGATGTTACGTGACTGAGTTCAGGAGTCTGATGGCCTGGGGGAAGAAGCTCCTCCTGAGTCTCTCAGTTTTGGCCTACAGGCTTCGGAAGCGCTTACCAGATGGCAGCAGCGTGAAATGAGGGTTTGCAGGGTGATTAGAGTCCTTGATGATCTTAGTAGCTCTACCTTTGCAGCGTTTGGTGTAGACGTCCTGCAGAGACGGGAGAGCTGACCCTGAGATACGCTCGGATAAGCGCACGACTCTTTGCAGGGCTTTGCGGTCATGACTGGTGCTGTTCCCATACCACACAAGTTAATACACTTTCTATCACCCCTAAATAGAACGTTTTCAGGATAGCTGGTGAAACCCTGAATTTCCTCAGCTGGCGCAGGTGGTACAGTCTTTGCCTTGCTTTTTTCACCTGTGTCTGAATGTGAGCAGTCCAGGTCAGGTCCTCGGAGATGTTTACACCCAGGTACTTGAAGCTGCTCACTCTCTCTACTGGTGACCCGCTGATCATGAGGGGGGAGTATGTCCATTGCTGTCTCTTCCTGAAGTCCACAATCATTTCTTTGGTCTTGCCAACATTCAGAGAGAGACAGTTTCGTGCGAGGAGCTTCATGCCCTGGATGTGCATCCCACAAATCTCCATCAACTGCAAGATGCTATCCTATCAATATGGGCCAACATTTCTAAAGAATGCTTTCAGCACCTTGTTGAATCAATGCCACGTAGAATTAAGGCAATTCTGAAGGCGAAAGGGGGTCAAACACAGTATTAGTATGGTGTTCCTAATAATCCTTTAGGTGAGTGTGTGTGTGTGTGTGTATATATAATATTATTATTATATATTTTTTCAAACAATAACCAACTTATTTTGGTTAGTTTCTCGCATTGTGTTTAAAAATCTCATAACTGTATGGGTTGTGATACAAATACTATAATCTAAAAAAAAAAAAAAATCTAAGTTAATACTTGTTCAAAATAATCACTTTAGCAAAGTTTGCACATTTCTGTTTATTTTGATAAATATACAAATAAGAAACTGTCATTTCTGTCGTATAACAAAAAAACAGAAAACTGTCTAAAAGCTGATATGTGACAGGGTGTACAGCAGACAAGCTAAAAAAACAGAGAACTTTTATATTTTTACTGGTAAGTCAAATATCCAAATGTCAGTTTTATATATTATATTTTAGCATATCCTGTTGCCGACACGTTCCCCTCCAGTGGCCATAGTTTTCAGAGTAAAATGACACGTTGCACTCCGTCTCAATTGCCTGAATCCACTTTTGTGTCCTTAAACGCTCTTTTTTTGGGTCAACAGCTTATAAAAACTTAGTTCTGGGTTTTTTAGCTTGTTTGCTGTACCCCATGTCACATAGCAGCTTTTAGACATTGTTTTTTGTTATAAGACATAAATGCCTAGTTCTGTCATGAAACCGCAGCAGCAGCAATCTACAACAACAATAATCAGCAGCAGCAATTCAGCAGCAGCGTAGCAGATCTATTCTGCCAAGACCAAATACATTAACACTGTCATATCCATTACCATGCTAAAAATCTTCCAGAGAGTTGTCATGATAGAAATGACAAGGAGACCGTTTCACGCAATACAAAATCAATGGAGACAGTTGGATTGCCCCCCTACCCCCCTGCCACCCGGTGTGGGCGTGGTTTTCAGATTAAGATGCGTGTAACGTATAATGTATAATAATATAAAAACACTGTAAAATCTTTGTGGGGTTCAAGTGCATTATATCAAATTATTCATTAGTTCATGGAAGTTAAAGATGCTTAATATAAAGTGGGACCGTAAACATTATATTTCCTAAGTGAAATGACCAATAGTAAATTAACAGATAGGATTGGATTCTGTAATACAGCCCGTAAGGGTGGGTCACTACAGGCTGCATAATTCTTGCAATACTTTTGTATTCCACTAAAATTATAACAGCATATATGTTTTAAACAACATAAGGGTGATCTAAAAATAAGGACTGGGTGAACTATTCTTAAATATTGAATAAATATTTTGATGGTGAAGAAATTAATTTACATTCATGTCACACTTTTCTTAATATTTTTTCTAGATAAACATATACTGACAATAGTGGCGCGTGATGAAGATGATTCAAAAACCAACAATGGAACATTTGACTTCACAATCAAGTCTGTCATACCAAAAACAGATAATGTTGAATTTTATATTCAGCAGCGCGAACAATCCGGGACAGTTTATTTAAGGGGGTGTTTGGACTATGAGGTATGAACCCATTTTCATTCATTGGTAATAATAAACTATTGTTGTACCTTTACCTGTTATTCCATTCAGATAGCATGCATTGCTTTTTGTGCTTTATAAATATTTCTCTATTCCCACACAATAAATCAGAAAGCTCAGAAATATACAATCCTGGTTGAAGCAAAGGACAGAGGGGAAAAGATACAGCTCTCAAGTACAAGTACACTGATAATCAATATTTTGGACGGTAACAACAATCTTCCAGAGTTCTCCGGCAAAACAGTAGGTTTCATATTGGACTGGAAGTTTTAATGCTTGTGATATTCTCTTTTTTCAATCGCAAGTTAAACATATTACCCAATAAAACCCAACCAAATATTTGACTTGTGTTTCAGGGACCTGGGAAGGTCAAGGAGAGAGAAAGTGGGGTTGAAGTTCTGCGACTGCAAGTAACAGACAAAGACACCCGTGGTTCAGAAGCCTGGAAAGCCAAATACACTATCTATGGCGATAAAAAGGAGCAGTTCAAAATTGAAACAGACCCTGTTACAAACGAGGGGATTTTAACAGTTGTTAAGGTAGGCAGATGGTTGACGTTTTATTGTGTTGCTGGCTTGGGCTGGTTATGATGAAAACAAACAGAGAAAATGTTTTGATAGCCCCAGCATCAGAGTTTGCTCTGGAATGCAATATTATTACGTTATGCTGGGATAGGAGCTATTTTGACATAGAAAAGAAACAAAAATATGTATGTATACATTCATGTTGACACTTCTCTAAACTCTTTATTTTTGGGCTCATTCCAAACACTCAGCCAATGGATTACGAGGAGCAAACATACCAAAATCTATCCATCAGTGTGCAGAACGAAATTCCTTACTTTTCATGTAAGGTCAGAAAAGTAAGGGAGCTCAAAAAAATCCCCCTCTATAATACCATGTCAGTGACCATTTATGTTGAAGATGTCAACGACCCTCCGGTAGTTATACCCCCTGTTAAACACGTTTCGGTAATGGAGAACATGGCCTCAGGAACAAGTCTTGCAAACTTCACTGCTAAAGACATGGATGGAAGCCATATAAACACATTTAAGTAAGAGAAGCTAATATTATGTGTAAGACTAATGCCACTGTAGTTTATTGGAGGAACAGGATCACATAAACAAAGGTGAATTCATCTGGTGCTTCTCTTGATTCTCAGATTTGTTAAAGGTGAAGATATTGATGGATGGATAACTGTTGATGCAAAGACTGGACAAGTATCCACAAATAAAATTCTGGACAGAGAGTCAACATTTGTGATTAACAACACCTATAGAGCAACCCTATATGCAGTGGATGATGGTAAGACAATGGTTTTTAAAGAAATTAATACTTTTATTTGGCAAGGATGCAATAAATTGATCAAAAGTGACAGTAAAGACATTCATGTTACAAAAGATTTATATTTTAAATAATTGCTGTTCTTTTGAACTCCTTCATTAATGAATCCTGAAAACGTATAACTGTTTCCGCAAAAATATTAAGAAGCACAGCTGTTTTCAACATTAATAACAATATGAAAGAATAATAATAATTAAGAAATGTTTCTTGAGCATCAAATCATATCAGAATGATTTCTGAAGGATCATGCGAGTAATGATGCTGGGAATTTAGTTTTGATCACAGAAATAAATTGCAATATTATTTCACTACTGCTTTTACGGTATTCTTGATCGAATAAACACAACCTTAGTGAGCATAACAGACCCAAGAGAAATCTTACCGACCACAAAATTTTGACCAATAGTGTACTATTATATATAGTCTCATATTCTGAAGTATACCTGGACAAAGAAGTTATTTCATTTGATTTACAAATTGATTAGAAATGCACATTTTTCTAGCAGAAAATGCATGTAAAAATTAGCTGTCCAGTTATTCTCGTGTAACCAGAGTTACGATAATGGCATAAAGTTGCAGGACATTCTGTAGCAGTCAATGTCAGAAATGTTAGGGTGATACAACTGTCCTCTTATCATAATGAATGAAGGAATAAGCCTCATTAAAGACCCCCTTAACCTTGCAACCTCATGAATGACATTATCATGTTTTATACTGAATTTCTGTGTACTCAATGTTTCTGATTGGCAGGATTGCCACCGCTGACAGGCACTGGAACTTTATTTATTCACCTGAATGATCAAAATGATAATGCACCAACGCTGGAAGTGAACGCAGTCAACATGTGCCTGGATACAGAGCCCACAATGGCCAACATCGCAGCTGTAGACCTGGACCTTCCTCCATACAGTTCACCTTTCTACTATGAGCTTTTGGGAAATGTTGAGGGCAAATGGAGAGTTGAACCAGCCCATGGTAATGCCTTCTTTTACTTCACTCATCCCAGTCCACCCTACACTATTCCTCACTGAATATCCTGTTTCAACTGGAAAACATCACATAAGTAAAATGAGTTATGAGTTTTATGTTGACTCTAGGTAGTAATATTAACACATCTTTATCTCTCAAAGGCACAACGGTGAGTCTTGTAAAAGCACAGAGTGTGTATTCAGGTCATCACCTCCTCCAGATCAAAATATCAGACCAGCAAGGACTTCACGCCATCCATAACCTGTCGGTCACAGTGTGTGACTGCTCTATCACTCCCGACTGCCATGTCAGGATGGCTCGGATGGCTCAGATGGGACCTTTTGCCACCATGATGGTTGTTCTTACAGTTCTGATCTTCATAGGTAATGCAGTGATTTACAATGTTTTGATGGCATTAACAGTCCTAATAGGTGATAAAGGATTTCGCAAACAGTTTCATAATACTGAAAACCCATCCTTCTGTACAAGTCAATCCAACAATCAAAGGTGTGGTAAAACAACAAAATGATGTGGAAACCTGTTTTTGAATGACATGCTTTTGAGAAATGCACTTCTATTGCATTGTCCCAAATTGCCACCGTTGGTAATCATAGTGGAAAGGTTGTGCACTCACGTACGCTAAGAATTTTTTTTTATCCAATCACATGTGACTCTAACCAATGACATACTGGTATCTATACATGCTACCGTTTATCACGGTCTGCTTTGTCATTCTCACAAAATTAACTTGCTCGAACTTGGGGGTTAATCTGCATGGATTGGGCCATGGGGCATGGGCGGACCTGGGCCGTAGAGCATGGGCGGACATGGCAGGCTAAGACACTGCCCGGGCGGCTGTTCAGGAAGCCAGGACGGTGCAGGCAGTCCAAGGGACCATGATGGCACAGGAAGTTCAAGCAACCATGGCGACGCAGGAAGTTCAAGGAACCATGGTGGTGCAGGAAGTTCAAGGGACCATGGCGGTGCAGGAAGTTCAAGGGGGCAGTAGGTCCAGGTTTGATAGAAATGGGATGGCATCAGTGGACCTCTTTGCCAGCAGGACAACAACATATTGTTCCCTATGGTTGAGCAGAATCAAGTACTACAGAAAAGTCAGGATCATTAAGTCAGGATGCCCTAGCTCACGAATGGCCATATCTCCTGCTATATGCTTATACGCTTATACTCCTCTTCCCCTGATCTGGGCAATCCTGAGACATCTGCAGGAGAGACAACACACACTAATACTAATAGCGTCCTACTAGCCAATGATGTGGTTAAGTCTCCTGTTAACCCTTATAACTACTACTCCTCATCCATTGCCGGTACAAAGACCTATTGTCTTAGGTGGATGGGACAATATGGCACCGATTTCCATAGAGATTGAAGGTGTGTGTCTGAACCCTGGGGCACTGGTATATCATTGGTCAGGGTCACGTGACTGAATTCACTGCAAAATTCTCTGTATTGTACATTAACGCACAACCTTTCCACTACGACTAACCATCTCTTCCAATATTCATTGAACCATGGTTGCACCAAGGTAAAAATAAATTCTCTCTTTTTTTCAGCAATGTGTTTAATGGTCCTCCTGATCTCCTGCAAGGCAGAGAAAAAAAATATTGAAATGGGCGATGCCTTTGGTCGGCTCATCAAAACAAATACAGAAAATCCAGGAACAGACTGCATGGTAATTTCATCACACAAACTACAGTAGCGGTCTTTCAGTAATATTTGAGTTTGTGTGTTTTGTTCAGCTTTAGGCAACACTTTACAACAATGTTGTATAGGTCAACATTAATTTATGTAATAACATGAAATAATAAACAGTACTTTAAAAGCATTTGTTAATTTAATGCTAATTTCTCTTTTCTATTTTCATATATTTTACAATGCAAGTTATTCCTGTGATCAAAGCTGAATTTTCAGCATCATTACTCCAGTCTTCAGTGTCACATGATCCTTCAGAAATCATTCTAATATGATTATTTGATGCTTGAGAAGCATTTCTTATCATTATTAATGCTGAAAACAGCTTGTAACGCAATGAAACGTTCAGGGAAGAAGGAGGCGGGAACCAGCGAACATTTAAAAACTTTAATCCAAAATCAAACAAAATATAATGTCGGCGGCATACATACACAAAACACAACGCAACATAAAATCCAGGCCTGGTCCTCTCTCGTCTTACACTGTCGTCGCTCCTCCTTTTATACTCCCGTCACTCCTCCATGAGACGAGACCGGTGTGGCGCACAGCTGGCACTCATTATCATTCGCCACCGGCCCGCTCTCACGGTCCCTCGCCTCGCCACACAGCTGCTGCTTAATTTTACTTTTAAATATATATGATTAATTGACAAATAGAAAGCAATTATTTGAAATATAAATCCCTTGTAACATTATAAATGTCTTAATTTTGTTAAGTAAATTTTGTTAAGTTTGTTTGTATAAATGTCCCTTTTGATCAATTTAATATGTTCTTGCTGAATAATAGTATTAATTACTTTAAAATGACCCCCAAACTTTTGAAAAGTACTGTATGGTGTACCTGCACTTGACATGACATTTGTGAAATTATGCATAGTTTTTATTTGTAGAATATCATTATAGCGATGTGTAAAAAAACACTGTAAAATAAAATATTACCACGTTAACTTTATAGATTTGTGAATGCTGTAAAAATTATTGTTCATAGTGCATGCTACCTAATTTATTAACAAATAATAATGAATCAAACCTTATTGTAAAGTGTAAAGTATTGTGTAACTCATAATTATATAAAACATCCATTGTTGCCTTGAATGATTTTTAATCTAAATCGTGATGTCTTCATAAAGGTTCCTTCCAGTATTGGCATTAAAAAAACAGATTCTGACAACATAAAGAATACCAGCACAAATGTGTCTACAAATGTAAAATCAAGCCAGAAGGTCACATCACAAACTGTGAGTAACAATAAAACTCTTCATATTTGACTTTGGGGCTAATTAGAGCATTCTGTGAATAATATTTGGCTTTCACACTGATTTCAAACATTATTAATATCCCCTAATGTTTCTGGAAATGTTTCTGTTTGTTGTGTGCATGATAAATTGTTATTCAATTCTGAAAAATTAGATGTTTTATTTTTTTAAATGAAAATAAAAACTGCTAAGAGCAGACAATTTTATTTATACTTCCTTAATGTGATATTCTGCATCCTGTTTGCTACCGTATACAAGAGGTGCACCTTTTCTTAAAATGATCATTTTACTTTCAAATATCCAGATGAAGCATAAAACACAGCAGGCAGTTTCACATGCTCCACAGCCCATCTACACCGACCAGTTCAAACGCTCAACATACAGGGTGAGTATTAACCACAGCAAGTTTCCAAAGTCATGGTCATTTTAACTGGTCATGTGACGGACTGTCTCTGCTATGCATTCTAGAGTTCCACAAGAAGTTCATACAAAGAACATTTCCAAGTAAGAATAAAGTGACATAATAATAAGTAATAATTCACACCATATGCTAACATCGGCTCAGATCAGCCTTTCTTACATCATCATCTGTGCTTTTTTTCAAGCAGGGATTGAGTATCAGATCAAGTTTTAGAAATGCTTATTACGGGAAGGCACCTTACTTGAGCGACAACCTTGCTGATCTCATCAATACGGTAATTTTATGCTTCTTTCAACATACACTATTAATCAAAGGATTGGACACATCTTTTAGAAGCATTTAGAAATCATTTTTAGATCATGAGAAACATGTCCAAATTTTTGACAGGATGGTGAACAGTTTTCATTTCCCCCACCCTCTTCTTTTCTTCAGAAACTTGCTCTTCAAACTCGTGATGAGGAGTTTGTTGTTTATGAGCCGCACTGTTACGCAGATGAAGGACAAGCTATGGCCAATGCCAAACTGGATGCAATCTCTATTCCAGAGAGCGACTTTAATCTAGAGATGCTAAACAATCTGGACAACAGTTTCAGTCAACTAGCAACAATTTCCAGACCTGACCTGATGAAAAGATGACAGTTATTTCAAGAAGTATAGCAGATTTTTTGAAAACATTAAAATCAAAAAGAGTGATACACAACATTGAAAGGGATCAGGGATGCTGGGTCAAAAATTCAGGACAAATGGAAAGAGGGTCTTCAAAGATTTTTCTACTGTTTACTAGTGTTATTATTTGAGGGAAGCTCGGGTTTTTGGTTTTGGGTCAGTGGAAATTAATATTTTGTTGTGACTCTCAGCATCACTTATTTTCTGTCGGCTGCATGAGAAAATATATAATTCAGAAAAAACATATTATGATCGCTGTTTTTGAATGTTGTACATTCTATGTTGAATTTTACAGGGGTTCCCAATCCTATTCCTGGAGATCTACCTACCCGCAGAGTTCAGATCCAACCCTGATCAAACACGCCTGTCTGTAATCATCAAGTGCTGGGGTCCGTTCTTCATACGTCACTAACTCATTTAGCTGGATTTGATTGTTGATGATTTGGCATGATCTTGGGTTGTTTGGTTCTTCGAAGCTCATCTTAGACTTGCTGTCATAGCAACAGGTCCGTAAGCTTAAACCTGCTCGGGAGCATCTTATTTCATGCAAACAGGATTAGATTGCATCTTGAGGTGATACTTAAAATCTGTCCCAGCCACTGCTACTTTATTACAAGTGTTCATTACTGAACCAGAAGCAATAATAAAATAATATTATAATGTTGTGTAAAAGCTATATAATACTATAGACACAGCCACTTGATTGAGAGATTTGTGTGATGTAATAATTACTTTATAATGTTATTGGAGGTTTACACACATGCAGTATCATTACTCCGAGCCGTGCATTAATTTGAGTGATGACCGATATTATGGGATGGCTTGATGCAGTGCAGGAGAAGCAGATAACTTGATCTTGACCCTTAAGAAACTTTAATTAATGCTGTCACGTGACAAATCTGCTTCAAATTGACTTATTGTAACAAACTGCCTCAAGACACAAAGGCTGAGGATCCAAATGCAAATTTATTAAAGGGAAATTCCAGACACGTCATCCACTGTACAGGTAATAGGTCAATCGACACAGGCAGGTAGTCCAAACACAACAGGACAGGGAAGAGGGCAAGAGGGTAATCCAAAACACAGGCAAGCAATCCAAAAACCAAGCGACATGAAACTGGTAAACCGCTCAGAATTGGAGAATTACATCTAGCAAGACTTCGCCCTGAATTACAGCGCAAACATGGTTTAAATAATTTAAATAGGCTGAGGTGATGAGGCTAATGACACACAGGTGTAAACAATGATGGCTGATGAGTCCGGGCAAAGGATTATGGGTAATGTAGTCCTTGAAGGTCCTGCAATAGTCTGGGGTGGAGTGCCTTCTGGTGGTAGACACAGGCACTCTCACTGGTGAACGTGACACTTATATTAAATTAATTGCTAATTACAACATTGAAATAAAAATGTAAAGGGTGTACAAATTCTATAAAATCATGAATATAAATAATTGGGAATCATGTATCAATTTATCATTTATCTATTTAACTTTTATGTTGGTTTGGTCATTTGGCTGTTTCCTTATAAAGGTCCAGAAATTTGTGTTTTTTAAAAAACCTTATAAAGGTCCTTTTTTAATTTGTCAAGTTTTTCTGGCAGGTGGCTTTTTTAATTATATGTTGTCATTACATTGCTGTCTTGCCGCCAGCCAATTGTTGCTTTACTGATTGTGGTTTCAAGTATCAATCTGCCCTCTTCAGTGAACACAAGAATGCACAGTAATATCAGATAACTTAATCCAGATATTTTAATCCAATTCCGTTTGAAGAACCAAATTAGCCAGAAATCAGTTTTCACGTTTAAAAGATATGGGATCTGTAAAATCATCTCATATATTAAGCTAGGTACGAAGAATGGACCCCTGATCAGGATTGGAGCTAAACTTTGCAGGAAGGTAGATCTCCAGGAACAGGATTGGGCACCCCTGATGTAAATCATGATGTAAGTGTTAAATAGGCTTTGCAGACGTTTAAAATTAGGGTATGTTTACACAACCACAACGTCCTAAAAACAGGCGACAATGTTGTCAAAACAATCCCTGTTCACACGGATCTGTGAAAATGACCAAAAAAAGCCTGTATTATGCATGCCAGGCCAGTAGTTGGCGACGTCACTTTGTCAAGAAACAGGTGAACATGTAATATCCATGCGCATGACGTCACTGTTTATATGGAGACGGTAAAGGCATCGTTTTCAAAACTTAGAAATCTGTTTTGAAAAGCTTGCATTTTCAGGCCCACAGAACGCTGTTGTGGGTCATTCTTTATTTGTGGTGGCAAGTGGTGTCCCTCTACTTTACAACAGTTGAAATAAACTTTATATACAAATAAATTATTTTCATGGTTGTATTCTGTAGGATAAAACAATTTGTGCACTATTAATAGATACATTTTTGTTTTAAAATACATATTTAATTGAGTTTGAGAGACTGCATTTGTAACAAAATATGTATGTTCCCGCCATACCTCAGAGAGGTATCATGGAATGTAATTGCAACAATATAACATTTTTAACACAAATAAAGTGATTATATTGTGAATATAAATTTTATTTAAAATGTACAATTTTATTAATTTTTTTGTCCCCCAAATTCATGTCTGTGGTGTTACAACAATGGATGTTGCCCCTTTAAGAAAAGGGGAAATCTATTTGGACTACTTTCTGTGTGTAAAGGTCATTGCAGGTTCTGGTTGATCTGAGGGTTGCATGGTGAGGACATTCTTTCTTATAAATTTTCTTTTACAATTTTATAATTACATGTGTCACACTTTATTATTGTCTGTGGTGTTATATTGATGACTAGCAGATTTTACATATTTTCATCAAAATTTTGATAAATACATACTTATTAATATTTCCAAAATGTCCCCTGACCTTTAAATCATCATGATGGCAGCCTCCATTTTAGAAAAGTCTGGATTTAGGCTAATTTGTCTGTGGTGTTATTGTCTGTGGTGTTACTGTCTGTGGTGTTGCTGTCTGTGGTGTTGCTGTCTGTGGTGTTGTCTGTGGTGTTACTGTCTGTGGTGTTGCTGTCTGTGGTGTTACTGTCTGTGGTGTTACTGTCTGTGGTGTTACTGTCTGTGGTGTTACTGTTTGTGATGTTACTATCTGTGGTGTTGCTGTCTGTGGTGTTGCTGTCTGTGGTGTTACTGTTTGTGGTGTTACTGTCTGTGGTGTTACTGTCTGTGGTGTTACTGTCTGTGGTGTTGCTGTCTGTGGTGTTACTGTCTGTGGTGTTACTGTTTGTGGTGTTACTGTCTGTGGTGTTACTGTCTGTGGTGTTGCTGTCTGTGGTGTTGCTGTCTGTGGTGTTACTGTCTGTGGTGTTACTGTCTGTGGTGTTACTGTCTGTGGCGTTACTGTCTGTGGCGTTGCTGTCTGTGGTGTTGCTGTCTGTGGTGTTGTTGTCTGTGGTGTTGCTGTCTGTGGCGTTGCTGTCTGTGGCGTTGCTGTCTGTGGCGTTGCTGTCTGTGGTGTTACTGTCTGTGGTGTTACTGTCTTTCCTGGTAACACATACTCTATAGTAAATCCACAAACCTTTTATTCAATATTACGTCTGTGGTGTTGCTGCCTGTAGTGTTGTCTGTGGTGTTACTGTCTGTGGTGTTGCTGTCTGTGGTGTTGCTGTCTGTGGTGTTGCTGTCTGTGGTGTTACTGTCTGTGGTGCTGTCTGTGGTGTTGCTGTCTGTGGTGTTGCTGTCTGTGGTGCTGTCTGTGGTGTTGCTGTCTGTGGTGTTGCTGTCTGTGGTGTTACTGTCTGTGGTGTTGTCTGTGGTGTTGCTGTCTGTGGTGTTACTGTCTGTGGTGTTGTCTGTGGTGTTGCTGTCTGTGGTGTTGCTGTCTGTGGTGTTGCTGTCTGTGGTGTTACTGTCTGTGGTGCTGTCTGTGGTGTTGCTGTCTGTGGTGTTACTGTCTGTGGTGCTGTCTGTGGTGTTGCTGTCTGTGGTGTTGCTGTCTGTGGTGCTGTCTGTGGTGTTGCTGTCTGTGGTGTTGCTGTCTGTGGTGTTACTGTCTGTGGTGTTGTCTGTGGTGTTGCTGTCTGTGGTGTTGCTGTCTGTGGTGCTGTCTGTGGTGTTGCTGTCTGTGGTGTTGTCTGTGGTGTTGCTGTCTGTGGTGTTGCTGTCTGTGGTGTTACTGTCTGTGGTGTTACTGTCTTTCCTGGTAACACAGACTCTATAGTAATCCACAAACCTTTTATGCAATATTACGTCTGTGGTGTTACTTCAAAATATAGGCCTATCTGAAATTTCTTTCCTTCAGAGCTATTTAATCTTATAATTTAATGTTTTTAAACTAAAGTGGTTTTAATCTTTTACAATAAAGATTGTAAATTTGTCTGACCATTTGTCCAGACTTTTTATGTATATCCAATTAAAAAAAAAAAAATCTTATTTGGCAAAAATAGGGGCCAAGATGAACAATTAATTTTTTTTATTTTTTTATTTAAATGATCATTGAAACTGAGTCCTTAAAGTTATTTATTTATTAATTAATTGTTACCTAAAGTTGCATAGCCCTGCTCATTTTAGAACAAACCAAAATTTTACTTCAAATATTGGTAACACCATAGACATAAGTGATTGTTTCACCAGTGTTTGATTAAAATGATTTAAAAATCTATGTTATTAAGATTCAATTTTAATGGATATAGCATATTAAACTTAGCAATACATTTTATTAAAAAGAAACAAACAAGCATTTTTACAATTTCTGCCTCTCATTTGCCACCCCAATTGAAGAATGACCCATGTTGTGTAAATGAACAGCCAAAACTACTAAAAAGTTTTCAGTTGAAAACAGTGTCGTGTAAACATACCCTAAACATAATAAAAAAAATGCTTTTATCTGATAAAAAACATGGGAGGATGGTGATAATGCAGTCTTTGTTACTGATAAGCATGTTTCAAGAGATTATCTACTGTGATTGTGATTGTGTGAAAAACCTGGGATATCTGGGTCTGTTTTTGTACCGAACAAAAACAATTGTTCAGTACAAAGTACTTATTGTCGATGTATTGCAAAACACTTGTACTGCTATTGAGGTGGGATACTGTTAAGGTTAGGGACAGGTTTGGTGATATGGGTATGGTTAAGGTGTAAGGGAAGGATCAACAGTGTAAACATATGTAATAACAGAAATGAATTACAGCTGTAATTACATGCAGGTATTTTGAAATACAAGTATAATGTAAAAACATGTACACAATAAATGCATTGTATCAAATTATTAATTTAAAGGCAAGTTCATAGTATTTAAAGACACTTAATATAAAGTGGGACCTATGAATGCATAAAAATATTATTCATGAAAATACTACACGTTTTATGACATCCAGTACAAAAACAATCACTTTATATATGAATTAATTAAAAGAAAATGACAGCAAAATGCTATAAGCAAACAAAATGGATATTTTTCTTCATGTCACACAACTGTAGGAAAAAGGGACTTTTTTTAGCAGTTTGTTAAATGTCCATAGAGCCAAATCAAGTCCACTTCATATGCAGCTGAGGTAAAACAAGTGCTGGAAATGACCTGGGCTCAGTGGGCTGGAGAATGAAATGATGGAATTTGCAGAAAGGTGCCAAAGTCCACTGACAGGTAAACGGGTAAGTCCAAATGGCAAAAAAACAAAACAAAATGAGAAACAAAAACTAGAAAAAGCTTGGTGACAGAGCATTTAACTGCCAAAGAGAGCTGTTATATACCAGGGCCACACAAGACAAACAGAGGAGTATGTATAGGGAGCAGGCAATGAGTAACAGATGAAGGCAGTCAGCCTGTGAGCTGAACAATGGGTGTTCCAAAGGAGCTTTTCATTTCAAAAAGGAGGTTAACCCTCTGAACACGGCGAATGCGCCGGCGTGTTCTGCTGGATTTTTCCTGATGACAGCGTAAAACAAATTATAATACTTTTGTGTACACTCACAATAAAAACTAAATGTTGTGCTTTTCACTAAATAAAGAAAACAAACAGGATGCACGTTCTCCCGTCTGTCTCTCAGTGAAGTCCACTCTGAAATGTGTCTGAAAATAAACTGCAACTCAGCGAATACTTGCCACAGAGACATGACAGATATGTCATGAAATATAGCTTGAAATGTCTACTTTTAAATGAAGTAATTTATATCAAAAACAAATATTCTCTGTTTATGTAATCCATTTGAAAGCAACTAGAGGTCCAGTTTCTCAAGCGGCTGCTCATTATCGATAATGTGACCACACCCACGCATGTGCAAAGCGATTCACATGCTAATCATCCATGAGGACCAGTCACCAGTTCTAATCTAATCAGTCATTCAAATGCATAGATGCTAATCAAATCACTCTGATGATTCAGAAATGGGACAGGGGCCTTAAATGCTAAATACAATGTACGTCTGCTTTGAACAGATTCTTAAATTTGTAATCCCAGAGTTCTAATAACGCTCACATAATACAAATTTAAACCTTCATAAATCCATTCTGTAGCTTATGTTTGTTAGCATAAACCCCATCTTTTAGTCATGTAACTTGAGAAAGTTACAGGCACATATCCCTTGCTCTGTGTTGATTATCTGTAGTGATGAATGGCATGCTGACACAGAAACAATCAACAGCAGAATTGCTATTTCCTTGATGCACAGCCAGGGTTTACCTAACAGGTTTCCGAACCATCAAGAATTATCTTCAGTCATCTGGTGTAATTTTGTTGAAAGATCAAGAATGTCTTGTTGGATCTTGTTCAAGTTCTTTGTTGGCAGCACTCAGGTCAGATAATGGTGCATGCTCCTCCTTGCATTGCAAGAATGTAATCCAAGGCCACTGTGTTCTGTAAAATCATTATCTTGTGCAAAGTGAGAGTGTCCCTGATGTTACCCAGGGCCAAAACCGTATCTTTGGCCAGTTTCTGTACAGAATTCGATAAGCTTCTGATTCGATCAAGGGCCTGCATGACACCATAGGATGGGATTAATGCTCCAAGAGTTCTTGACCACCATGTTTGTCCACCATGTTTGAGTCTTGGAATGCAGCCATCTTCTTTGTTTGTGGTAGGAACTGAATTATGTAGATGTGGAGACCATATTCCATTGAACTGGCTGGTTAGAATGTTGCAGACAGAAGTTCCACATAGCCAAAAGCTGCCAGTCAGTGGAGGAATCATACACCGCTGATTTATTGCAAAGAGTTTCTGGAGAGATGGTGTCTTGTGGAGACACCCTTCTATGTCCTTTTCCTCTCACCCTGCTGATGGAGTAATGTCCACATGGGATTCTGTTCTCATTTCGGCCACAAGGTTGCAACATTCACAAGGAATTTCACCCAATGGAGTCGAGGCTGGAGCATAATTTTCCACGCACCAAGAAAAAGGAATTGGCAAGAGTAGATCTGTCATGATGGGAGTAGCTGAAGTTAGGTTGCAGGATGGTGATCCAAGAATGCAACACAGAGAAGCTGGAGGAGTTGTGATATTGTGACATACTATTGTTGTATATTCCACTGGTATGAACTTTGAATAAGGTACATGTGTCACAGTTGGAGATGGAGTGTGCCACCCATGGGATTCCTGCTCCTACTGAATGCAGGTGTAGCATGCAAATGTTCTTTCCAGCAAACAAGGCGTTTCTTGACATATTCATCAGCTCTAAGAATATGTTGTTTCTTTCCATATTTCTTAATTCCTGCAACACCTAAAGAACAGTGAGGTAAGGATGGACTACTGGGTAGGGGAAGGCCTATGAGGGAATCTTCACCGTGGGATTGGCCCCCAAAGCCTGTTGCATTTGGTTCTTTCCCAGGCTCCTCACTGGTCCGTGTGTCCTATCCTATCCCTGTAGGTAGTGGAACAACTTTACAGTGTGACACATGAGTCCAAGTTTTCCTTCCCTGACACAACACTGCAGCTGCTGTAATCAACATCACTTGATGTGATCCGTGCCACTGTAACGGCTTGTTTCTGAATGACTTTATCATCACCCACTGACCTGGGATGATCGTGTGTCCACCTTCTGGTGGCATCTGCCAACACAACTCAACTCTCTCTCTGGCACTCTGTACTGCCTTTGTGAGGTTTTCACAGTAAGTGATCAGGGTATCTGAGGCAATGTGTACATCAGCATTTCTAAGATTAATCATGCCTGGCATCTGCATTAGGCGACCTGTAATAATCTTATGAGGGCTCAGTCCTACTGATCAGTTAGGTGACGCTTTCACACTACACAGTACCATTGGCAGTGCCTCAACCCATGATACTCCTTCCTGATGCATTTTGCTTAGCCTGGTTTTGATTTGCTTAGCCTCGTTCAACCTGTCCTGATGCTTGTGGCCTGTAGAAGCAGTGAAGATTCCACTTAACTTTTAACATTTTAGACACTTCCTTGACTACCTGTCCTGTGAAATGTGTACCCTGATCTGAGTCAATGGAATCTGGTAATCCCCATCTGGGAATTAAATCAGTGACAAGACATTTAGCAGTATGTGTAGCTGTAGCACGCCCTGATGGATAAGCTTCTATCCATCTTGAGAAATTGTCTATTAATACCAAAATGTTTTTCCTTTAAAAGGAGGCAACCATATGTAATCAATATGTATGTGTTGCTGCTGTAGTTGCTGCTGGCACATCATTATTTTTCTGACATGCAACACATTACATTTACATTTACATTTAGTAATTTAGCAGATGCTTTTATCCAAAGCGACTTATAAATGAGAGCAATAGAAGCAACTAAAAACAGTCAAGGGCAACAATATGCAAGTGCTGTAACAAGTCTCAGTTAATCTAGCATAGAACACATAGGACAGAATAAAAAAAATAATAATAATTATATAGACAAACAGAAAATGAATAGAGTGATAAGTGCTATTCTTTTTTGGTCAGGTGCTGCTGGAAAAGATGCGTTTTAAGATATTCTTTTGAAAATGGTTACCGACTTGGCTGCTCGAATTGAGACAGGCAGGTCATTCCACCAGGTGGGAACGGTCCAGGAAAAAATCCTTGTGAGGGATTTCATGCCTCTTTGGGATGGTGACCACAAGGCGCCATTCACTTGCAGAACGCAAGCTTCTGGAGGGTGTGTAAGTCTGAACAAGCGAGTTTAGGTATGTTGGTGCAGAGCCAGTGGTTGCCTTGTAGGTGAGCACCAGTGTCTTGAATTTGATTTGAGCGGCTATTAGCAGCCAGTGCAGAGTGATGAAGAGAGGCGTGACGTGCGCTCTCTTCGGCTCATTAAAGACCACTCTTGCCACTGCATTCTGGATCAGTTGCAAGGGTTTGATAGTGCATGCTGGAAGGCCCGCTAGAAGAGCATTACAGTAGTCCAGTCTGGAGAGAACAAGAGCTTGTACCAGGAGTTGTGTGGCCTGTGTCTGCTCTGATAGGAAGGGTCTAATCTTCCTAATGTTGTATAAGGCGAATCGGCAGGACCGGGTTGTTGCAGTGATGTGGTCAGTGAATTTTAGCTGATCATCAATCACAACTCCAAGGTTTCTGGCTGTCCTGGACGGAGTTATGGATGATGAACTGAGCTGAATGGAGAGAGTATGGTGAAGTGTTGGGTTGGCTGAGACCACAAGGAGTTCTGTCTTTGCCGGATTGAGTTGAAGGTGTTGTTCCTTCATCCAGGCAGAAATATCTGTCTGGTAGGCAGCAATACGAACACCAACTGTGGGATCATCTGGTTGAAATGAGAAGTAGAGTTGAGTGTCATCAGCATAGCAGTGATAGGAAAAGCCATGTTTCTGGATGACAGTTCCCAGTGATGACATGTAGATGGAACTTCTCTTAGTGGTCCAAGCCCTGAGCCCTGGGGAACTCCAGTAGCTAGATGATGTGACTTAGACACTTCACCTCTCCATGACACCCTGAAGGACCTACCTGAGAGGTAAGACTTGATCCACTGGAGAGCAGTTCCTGAGATGCCCATCTTCACAAGAGTTGACAGGAGGATCTGGTGGTTAACTGTGTCAAAAGCTGCAGATAAATCCAGTAGGATGAGTACTGTGGATTTGGAAGCTGCCCTGGCCTGTCTCAGTGCTTCAGTAATCGAGAGCAGGGCAGTCTCAGTCGAGTGGCCGCTTTTGAAGCCGGATTGGTTGTTGTCCAGGAGGTTGTTCTGTTCAAGAAACATAGAGTTGGTTGAAGACAACTCGCTCGAGGGTTTTTGCAATAAAAGCAAGAAGGGATACCGGTCTGTAGTTTTGTATAAGTGCTGGATTCAGATAGGGTTTCTTAAGCAGTGGGGTTACCCAAGCCTGCTTAAATGCTGTGGGAAAGGTCCCGGTGTGAAGAGAGGTATTGACAATGTGAGTGAGTGCAGGAGTAATTGAAGAAGAAATGGCCTGAAGCAGGTGAGTGGGGATAGGATCAAGCAGACAGGTAGTGGGGTGGTTGGAAAGGATGAGTTGGGAGATTTCTGCTTCAGAGAGCATAGAGAAGGAAAACAAAACCTCATCCATCAGCAACCAATTATCCACACCACAAACTGACACACACATCTCAACAACCAACACACATATGCTCCCCGCATGTGTGTGTTGGTTGTTGAGATGTGTGTGTCAGTTTGTGGTGTGGAGAATGTGTGTGTTGGTTGTTAAGATGTGTGTGTCAGTTTGTGGTGTGGAGAATTGGCTGCTGATGGATGAGGTTTTGTTTGTGAAGAATGATGCAAAGTCATCAGCTGTAAAAGTTGATGACTGAGTGGGGGAGGAGGACAAAGAAGAGAGGAGAATGTTTTGAAAAGTGTGCGAGAGTCAGAGCAGTTGTTGATTTTGTTGTGATAGTATGTAGTTTTGGCAGTGGAGACATTTGCAGAGAAAGAAGTGAGAAGAGACTGGGAAAAGATAAGGTCAGTAGAGTTCTTCGATTTGCGCCAGTTCCTCTCTGCCGCCCTGAGTCCAGAGCAATGTTCACAGAGAACATCAGACACCCAGGGGGCAGAGGGGGAGGTGCGGGCTGGTCTGGATGAAAGGGGGCAAAAACTGTCTAAGCAAGATGATAGAGTGGAGCAAAGAGTGTCAGTAGCACTGTTAGTGTCCAGTGGTGAGAACTGAGACAGTGGAGGAAGTGAGGATGAAACCATAGTGGATAGGCGAGAGGGGTAGAGCGAACGTAGATTACGCCGAAAGGTGATCTGCGAATTAGTGTGTGTTGTGTCAGTAGAGACATGAGTAGCCGTAGTAGACACTCGCTTAAGGCCAAATGAGGTGAGTAGAGAGGTGAAATCTGCAGCTTAATGTTTCTCAAGGTGGATGTTGAAGTCATCAACAAGTCATCAACAGTTGTTTCAACACATCTCTTGACTGTTTTGGTGGCTATATTTCTTTTGGATTCCACCATTGATTTGAGAACCTGTGATTCATTGTTGCTGGACCACCCCCGAATTGTGTATTTGTTGAGTCAAATATGGCAGAAGTGATTCTGGGGTGACATACTTTCCCCCTTTTTGTCAGGGTGCCGGTCTGATCTGCTTTAGACTTGTTTCAGTTGTGTCCTTTGTTTGTCTGGACCACATGGTGATTTGTGTTGCCATGCCATGTGCTCTGTTGTCTATTGTTACTCCGCCCCTCTTGTTACCTTGTTATCTCATTGTGGCTCACACCTGTTTTAGTTTATTTGTCACTCTTTATATTCCCCTCGTCTTCTGTCCTGTGCCAGATCGAATCTCTGCTCTGTTGAGTTACCTGGCTCTTGTCTGTGGTTACTTAGACTTTGATCTTGCTTCTGCCACTGTTATTGTCTTAGTCTAGTCTTGTATTCCTGCTACTTTCTGCAGTTTTGGTTATTTCTTTATTTTCTTTATTTTTCCCTGTTTCCTAAACTAGTGTTTTGTTTTTACCCCTTTACCTTTTTTTTTTTTTTTTTTTTTTTTTTTTTTTGCTCCCAGCTCCCCTGTCTGCTTTGGCTGCCAGATCCAGGCCTTCCTGATATTCCATTCTGGATCTTCCCTGCCTCCCTGCCACAAAGAATTTCAGTCCCCATTGCCAGGACCCAACCTCCACTCTCCAGGTTTACTCTTTCTCTCTCTCTCTCCCCTGCCACTGTGACGTTACGTCACCAGGTGAGCATCTGTGAAGTCGCCTACCTCATTGTCTTTGGACTGTACTCAATTCTACCTCCACTCTCCAGTGTTGCAGCTTGGACCTGCCCTGCCATTTGCTCTGAGAATCCTTTGTCCAATGCCTCCTGTTAGGCTGACGTAGTACTCCCTCGTACCTGGCTAGCATCATCCCTGTTTCCCCTTTTGACCGAGGACTCACTTTTCCTCTCTGTGTTCTTGATTTTGTTTGCTCTTGTCATTTAATAAACAGTTATTCCCACAACTGGTTCCTCCTCTTTTACCATCCTGACAGTTTTGTCCAGCAACCGGATGAATCCACTGTGGCTCCTTTGTCTAACCATGTCCATGCTTCATAGTACATCTTTGTACAGATCAATGATTGTTTCAGGAGGCAGAATTATCTTCTGAGCTGTGCTACCTGAACACACTTGTACAGATGCATAGGAACAAGCTTGTTTAGCAGTTACATCAGCAAGAGCACGTTTATGGTGGAATCGACTCATCTTTGATCTCAAAGAGGGAGACTCCAGATGGTACATGATCCTGAAGCTAGCGTGCATGCTCTAGTTAAGGCTACAAGTTCTGCAGCTTGAGCTGAAAAATTATCTGGAAGACAACCTGAAGCTACCACTTCAGTGGTGGAAGTGACTGCATAACCTGCTCCAATTTTGCATTCTCTATGGTAGTTTCTGTATTTCACTCGTAGCGTAAAACACAATTGTGAGTCATTTCTCTTTCATCCTTTAACACAACTTCAGTCAATGCAGACGTCATACACTAGGATGGGTTTGTGACTGGTGCACACTGTAAAACAGTGTTCGGAGCTGTGAGGGCTGTGTTAACCAATTTTCCCAATGAGAAGAGGTGACACAAGTGACTTTTGCTTGATTCATTAATGCGGACACTGCATGAGGGCACCTTACATTTACAGTCTGTCCTAACACCATTCCTGATGAAGCCTGAAGGGCTAGATGAACTGCCTGCACTACTCTATGACAAGGGCCAATCCCTTGAGCGACTATGTCAAGTTTACCAGAATAGTAATGAATTGGATGTAAACTGCCCCCATGATCTTGCATTAGACATGCAGTCATGAAGCCTAAGTGTTCATGGACATACAGCAGAAAGGGCCTATCAGATTGTGCAATTCCTAATGCTAGTGCTCTCTTCCATACAAACAGTATCAGAATCTAACTTGGCCTTTCAACAAGTCATAAGAGAGACTGTGCAATCGAGGCATATTCTTCAATCCAAGGTCTACAGTAACCTGCTGTTCCTAAAAATGATCAAAGTGTTTTAATTGCATTTAGCAGAGGTATAGCTTTGATAGAAGTGGCTCGATCCTGTGTAATAGATCTATTTCCTGCACCAATTGTTTGACCCAGAAATGTGACCTGATTTTTATAAATTTGAGCTTTGTGAAAGCTGCATTTGTGTCCTCTTTTCTGCAAATAGTCCAACAATGCTTTCAATTCAGTTTAATGTACTTTGTGATCTGTGGAGGCAATCAAAATAGCATCGACATATTGAATCATGGTTTGACTGGACATACTGAATCATGGTTTGACTGGACATTCTGGGTCACACAAATCACATCTGACAGCCTGAGGGTATATGGTTGGGGAATTCTGAAATCCCTGTGGCAATCATGTCCACTTGTACTGCTCAAAGTCAGCTGTGAAAGCTAACCATGCCTGGCTGTCAGAGTGCAAGGGTACAGAAAAGAATCCATTAGACATATCAATTACTGAAAAAAACCTTACAATCTAATGGTAAGCCATTACAAATTGTAGATGGATCTGCTACTGGGGGGTGATTTTATCAATATGTTTATTGGTTACTTTGTTGAGTCTTCATAACCCATTGGATTTCTTGATGGGCCATATGGATGAGTTACAGGGACTGTTGGTTTTAACTAGCACTCCATGTTCCATGCATTTTTCTGAATTTAGAAGGGCATTGATAAGCAAATTCCATTCCTAGATCTAACTTGGTCTAACAAAATCCTCAGAAGTAACCTAGAAAGGGTTAGCTACCTGGGAAGGTTGACAGTTCTGCAAAATATGTACAAATTAAATTACACCAAATTTATTCAGTCATGGCTATCTAGCAAGCATGCAGTGTTGGTTATAATAGTTACAAAGTAATTATTTTAATGCAATCTAATGACTTGTTTATATTGTAAGAATTGTTTATAAATCACTAAAGTTATAGATATAAGGTATCCAAAATGCAGTATACAACTTATTGGATAATGTATATTAAAGTTACTTTGAGCACAATTGTGTGTGTGTGTGTGTGTGTGTGTGTGTGTGTGTGTGTGTGTGTGTGTGTGTGTGTGTGTGTGTGTGTGTGTGTGTGTAATGCATACATTTTAATGTTGTAGAAAAAAAGTAAAAGTTTTAACTGTGACAGACATGACAAATACATTTATTAAAATATAGATTAATTCTTATTAAAGCTACAAATGTTATTCAATCAAGAGGAGTGAGTGATTTTCTCTTCTTTTGTTCTTAGATTAACATTAATGAGATGGACAGCTGTGGGTTTATTAGACTGCTGTCTCTTTAAGACCTAATGTACATGTCGCGGATCTGACATGAATCTGGTTCTCTTCCAACTCTTCATGTTCATTTAAGACTTTGAAACTCATTTAAGACTTGCTTACGAGGATACTCGCCAAAAATGATAATTTTGACAATTTTCTGTTTCGTCATGATTATGGTGCTTTAATTAAACAAAATATTAATCACAAAAATAAAATGCTTACCTGTTCCTTTAGGACTGTGGGGGTGAAGTGTGCGATTAATCACACAACAAGAGCGTGAAAAAAAAAAAAAAAAAATTGACAGCCCTAATCTGAAGACAAAGAAGCTGATGATGTGGATTAATTTCATACACTGCATTTATTTTTTTATGGTCTTTTATGGTCATTTTTATATCCCTCTGTGATGGAATGCACTACAATACGTTGCCATGTCCATATGCTTGGCCAATCAGATTGGCATGTTTAGACATGCTTCAGTCTGATATGCTTACAGAGAAGTTTGGATTTACATCAGGGTTTACATTAAGTCTGTGGGAAAGGGGATGATTGTTGTATGAGTGTTTTGTTATGACTTTAAGAACTGATGTTAAGAAATGTTTTGTTCCACCCTAATACTGAGGTAAGCTGCATATTTGCTTAAATGTGCAAACAGAAGAATAGCATTACTGTGTGTAAATGTGCCACAGGGGTCATTTGTGCCACTTAGATGCAATTAACTTGCTATTCAGATAAGGAGAAGAGATTGAGAGGAACTAGTATACTCTATTATATTTCACAATGTTTCCTAGCAACTGGGATTAGAATAAAGAATCTATAACAAAGGACAGGAATATATATTTTCTTTAGTATAACAATAAACCAACAACAGTGAAATAACTTTGGTTTTTAATTTTTAGAAACAGTTTAGTTTTTCAACGAGACATGCCACAAGTGCATAGTAATAGTATTTGCTGCATTTGGAACCACTGACACAACTTACCCTGAAGAATCTGACACACTATGGTAATAAAAAAATCTTATATGCTCTCACTATTCTTAATCCCTCCCTGTTCTATCTTTTTCTGTTCTGAACAAAGTCTGAAATATTATATTGCTAGCCCTTCTTGTGTTTATTCCTTCAATTGTAAGTCGCTTTGGATAAAAGTGTCTGTTAAATTAATAAATATAAATGCAATGTGGGTAGCACTTTAGTATGGGGAACACATATTCACTTTTAACTATGACTTTTGCCTCAAACTCTATACTAATAAACTAATTTACTGCTCATTGATAGTTAGTAGGATAGTTTTAGGATTAAGGGAATATGTGTAGAATATGGCCATGCAGAATAAAGAATTAATATGTGCTTTAATAAACAGCCAATATGCAAGCTAATAAGCAACTAGTTAAAAGTGAGAATTGTTCTCCATACTAAAGTGTTACCGAAAAGTGTTTGTGTGTGTGTGTGCTTGTACGTATACACTCACCTAAAGGATTATTAGGAACACCATACTAATACTGTGTTTGACCCCCTTTCGCCCCCCATAGCCATCAGAGAATGGGTACATGGTGGTCATAAAGGGATGAACATGGTCAGAAATGCTCAGGTAGGCCGTGACATTTAAATGCCCAATGCCCAATTGGCACTAAGGGGCCTAAAGTGTGCCAAGAAAACATCCCCCACACCATTACACCACCACCACCAGCCTGCACAGTGGTAACAAGGCATGATGGATCCATGTTCTCATTCTGTTTACGCCAAATTCTGACTCTACCATCTGAATGTCTCAACAGAAATCGAGACTCATCAGACCAGGCAACATTTCTCCAGTCTTCAACTGTCCAATTTTGGTGAGCTCGTGCAAATTGTAGCCTCTTTTTCCTATTTGTAGTGGAGATGAGTGGTACCCGGTGGGGTCTTCTGCTGTTGTAGCCCATCCGCCTCAAGGTTGTGCGTGTTGTGGCTTCACAAATGCTTTGCTGCATACCTCGGTTGTAACGAGTGGTTATTTCAGTCAAAGTTGCTCTTCTATCAGCTTGAATCAGTCGGCCCATTCTCTTCTGAACTTTAGCATCAACAAGGCATTTTCGCCCACTGCCGCCTACTGGATGTTTTTCCCTTTTCACACCATTCTTTGTAAACCCTAGAAATGGTTGTGCTTGAAAATCCCAGTAACTGAGCAGATTGTGAAATATTCAGACCATCTGGCACCAACAACCACGCCACTCTCAAAATTGCTTAAATCACCTTTCTTTCCCATTCTGACATTCAGTTTGGAGTTCAGGAGATTGTCTTGACCAGGACCACACCCCTAAATGCATTGAAGCAACTGCCATGTGATTGGTTGATTAGATAATTGCATTCATGAGAAATTGAACAGGTGTTCCTAATAATCCTTTAGGTGAGTGTAAATGGTTTATGAGGACAATTACATGCAGGGCTAAAGGCTCCATGTGGTAAAAGGCTCCTTTGATTTTATTTTCTTCTAAACCACTAGATGGCACGAAAACTTGACTCAGCACTTTCCAAAACATCCGCTTTTCAAGATGCACGTGGAAATTTGTCTGATCTTTGACGTGATCACTCATTTGATCTAATTTTTGTTGTTCTTAAAAATTTTGTGGATTTAAGTAACAAATAAGTTACTTAAATCCACAAAATAATCACTAAAATTATTTAATATATTTTGAAACAAAGGTCTTGTTAATGTTTGTCAGTTTTGTTCAAGGTAATTAAAGCAACAGTTTTACAGTAACGGAAGAATATGTAAAAGTATGGTATTTGGGGTAAAAGGCACCCCTGCTGCTGGGGCAAAAGCACCATATTTAACATGATAATAAACAGCGGCTGACTTTAACATTTGCTGACATGACATGATTAGATTCAGATTGTAAGTATAATTTATTAAGTTTGGTGTCCATCTCTAGATAATCACCATATTTATAATGAAACCATCAGATTTAAAAATGTGATATAATCATATCATATAATAAAATATAATTTATTGTCACTACTATAAATCTATATTAAATTATTATGGGATCTCCTTCAATGCTTTCAGAATCTTTACTTTTTTAAATTATTTAGTTTCTATATTTTTCAGATATATTTCTATATTAACATATTTTGATGACAGCATATTTACTGATCAAAATGAATTATTTTATTCATTAAAATAAACAGAAAATAGTTCAAACTTTGCTAAAGTGATTGTTTTGAACAAGTATTAACTTGACATTCTGACATCATTAAAAACATTATTATTTTAGTTGAAGTATTTGTATCAATACTGTGTGCCTTTTGCCCATGCTGGTGAGCCTCTTACCCCATGTGTAAAACCACTTATGATTTATATTCACACAAAATCTGTTGCTCCATAAATGTTAAATACAAACATATATCATTTTTTTCTGTATATCATACATTATAGGAGTAGTGAAAAGCAAATTTTTCTTAAGGTGTGCCTTTAGCCCTGTTGTACCCTATAATTCCATGTCATTACTATGTAACCATGGCTTATGAGGACACTTCCTATGTAATTCAAACATCTTAAAAAAATAAATAAATAAATAAATAATACTTTATGGAAATTCAAAAAAATTTGAAAAAGTTTTCCATGATGGTTATGTTTAGGGTTTGGGTTAAAGAAGATATAATTAAATCAGTATAAAAACAATTACGCCTTAACAGTTAAATTGTGTTTGTATGTGTGTGCCTACTTTAGGGGACATATTTGCACTTAGAAGTGAACTAAACCTGACAAAACCTTTTGGGTGTAATGTATAGCTATATACTGTTTAGTTCCTGTTAAAGGGGTTGGTAACGCTTTAGATTACAGTCCGGAAAGTACAACGAAGTAAAACGAATTTACAGTGTAACTTTCGTAATTCTAGTGTAACTATAAAGTATGTATGTGTAGGTATAAGGGAACAGTATGTAATATTTGGGGAATAAAGGGGTAACTACTGTAAGGTCCACCTACTTGGCCCAACATAGGAATCCAGCAGCTGGTTGAAGGACTTGTGCGTGTTTGTCTTTTCTGGCGCTTCTGGAAAGATCACTTTAATTTATTAAAATGTGAAGATCCAATTCTAAATCTGACTCCATGAATAATTTACTCTGACTCTATTTGTATGTGATTTAGTTTAAGTTTATTACGTTTATGAATTAACGGCTGATCAAAGGATTACTTTTGATTTATTTTAGATTGTTGATTTTCTTAGTATCTCTTATTTTCAAATATTCGTTCATCAAGGGACCCGATATCGCACAGAGACGTAATGCTCGTGAAATTACATTAGCTCACGACGCAACCTAGCCAGTTCTGATATTAGTCAGAGGATTGCAGAGTGAATAGTTTACCTTTAAGTGGTCGCACCTGCTTACTCAACAAAAAGTGTAATTTTAGTAATAAACACAAAAAGCTGCAACTTGCTAAAACAGTAATAGTCAGAAATCAGATTATCCCGCATGCTGCGCTCCATGCTTCAGTCAGGGGTCCTCTGGTTTGAGCTATTCTGACAAAGATTTGCGGAAATAAAGGACTCCGCATTGATCCATACTAGAATATTGGTTTCAAAATAATACAAGATAAATCAAGATAAAGGTTTATTTTAGCCAGGCAAAAACCAAATAAAGGAATTAAAAAGAATCCATCATACACAACTGATCAGCATACAATATACAACACAATTACAGGATACTATAAAAATAGTTTCAAAGAGTCATCATTACCTGGCAATAGAGACACCGCAACAGTGTGGGAAGTTCTGAATACAGAGGCTTCCCTGAGTGGTTAGCCAATTCCCTTTAGGGTCAGGTGGAATCTTGCTTTCTCTTGTAGATCTCTTATTCAGATGAGTGAAGTTTTATTGTCTTAGTCCAGCTTAGATCTCTTGAGTTCGTTCTCAGGTGAAATTATTCTTACACTACCAGGAAAATTAACAAATTATTTATACTGTAAGTATGTTTTTGTTTTTGTTTTTTAATTAAGGGGTAATTATCTGTGTAGTTACATGGTAAGGGACACTTGTTATTCCATGTAGTTACAGGGTAAGAATGAATCTGTGATAGTCTACAGTTTAAAAAATGTAAAATATTGGTATTTTTCTTACAAACACTTATCGTTTCACTTAAGAAGACATTGATTCATCCATTGGGATTGTATGGATTACTGTAGTTTTCTCCTTTTGAGCTTTTTTAAGTGCTTACCTTCAAATGGCCACAACTTCTCCAGATATTATCAGATTTCCATGTGTTACACATCGTTGGAAGGCTTAGAGACTACACTTTCAGAATCTTTCAGAATAACTCAAAATGCCCCAGAACCGACTTGTGTCCCTACTTTCCGTGATTGGTCACATATGTTCATCAAGCCTCTCTTGTATCTCACAGGCTGACCATTTTTCTGCTGATTTGAATTTGAAGACGTTTGAAAGGGACAGATCTGGGCAATGCTTAATAAACATCATACTCATCTCATGACTTGGATCACAAACGTGTCGACCTTGTCTCTCTAAGCATTCCTTCGCAACATCCATTGTCTTGATCAGCCTGATCCAATACTCCATTGCATCTTTGGATGGCATTGGTAAAGTATTGTAAAAATCGGCTAGGGGCATACTAGAGTAGGTGATTGTGCTGAAATGTTGTTTTAAGATGTCAAAAATCAGTCGATTTTTGCTGTGGTCAACAGATGTGTAATTATGCAGTTTAATTCTCACTACATCACCTGCTTTCCCCATAAGCCAATCCATGATTTCTTGTGACTGCTCATGAACTGGAATAGCACGTTTTCTCAGATATAAAGACATGAGATTTTCCCACTCTTGTACTGTGAGTCTGTCCGAGCCATCACCCCTAAATACTGGTGGTTCTTTTACGTCTGACTGCATCACTAGTTTGACGTTAGACAGTGTCATTTCAGTTGGCTGTTCAGGATTGCTTCTATCAGATCTTAGGCGAGCAGTAATGGACTGACCCAATTTTTCAGCTATTTCACTAATGAGTAAACACAAATCTGGGTTTTGGTTAACTGGATTTGCCATGGCACGATCTACATATCTTGTGGAGGTCAGAATGGGTGTATCAAACGCCCTGCCAGTAGACCCTGGTGTCCTAGGTTCAGAGGGTATTCTGAACAGACCTCTTCCCCTACCAAGTTGGCTACTTTGGTCAAAGGTCACATTTTCATCCACCTCCTCAAATTTACTGATACCCTCAACCATGTTTTCCTGTTCTATCAATTAACTTACAATTAACAGTATTAGCTAATAACAATATTCAAACAGCAAATACATTTGTTGAAAGTCCAGTTGCAAGTCGATGCTGCATTTTCTGAGAGGAAAAAAAAGATAGTCCACTTTACTTCATATAAAAATAGTCCTTTCAGTCCTTGAAAACAAAGAAAATACCTAAAAGCAGACACTGCAGCCTCCCACGGCAAACGAACAGGCGTTGATCTTCTGATGAAGCCTTAAAAGGTCACGGCACCATTGTAACCGGTCCCATGTGATATGATGTCGACTCTGCGTTGTGTGTGTGAATAAAATGGACACCAGAGTTCTTTGACTGGTCTCTGGCTGGCTCTTTATTTTCTGGACAGGCAAAAGAACTGGACAAACGAAGAATTATTTTTAGAAAGCATGTATTGTGTGGCTTCTTAAAAACTTCATCATCTGTTAGGAAATAACAGCACATAAGCCACACAAACATACAAACAATATAAACTTCACACGGGTGTAATCCCACATTGTAAATTAAGTTAAAACACTCCAAAGAACAGTTTTTGACATGAACATCAATTAATATGTTGAAATTGAAATACCTTTGGCTCCGTGAGCCACCAGACATCCTCATCTCGGCGTAGCTTAGCATTAACTGAGCGAGGAGAGAATGCGCCCAAAGTTAAGTGTTTCTTAAAGGGATGGTACACTTCATTACAAATCATATATAAAACTTAATTAAAAATTAAATCAAGAGACAATACAATGAAAATCAAACAATATATTCAAAATAAGAGAAGCTTTTAACAATAAAGAAAAGATTTTGAGTGAAAAGAATAATATTTTACACTCATTACGCTTTCTTTCTTCAAATAATCTCTGCTAATAAAAACTCATTTGGGTTCCTAAAAATTGAATCACTCCTTTAAAATCTGGCCATCATTTTTAATGTTATTTTAATGTTTATGTAAACAAAAGTACATATTGATGCTCATTTTATTTATTTGCTGGTTTTCTACATAAAACTTGGTGAATTGATTTCATTGTGTAGCATTAAGACTTTTGAACAGGATTCTGTGATAACCGTGATCATTTTGATCACTATAATCATGAAATGAAATTTTCATGCCATTTCATCTCTAGAACTATGATAAACTAAAATCAACTATAATTATGTGTTTTTATAGTTTAATATGCAAAGTAAATTTTCTATAAGAAAAAAAATTATCTCTGATTCTGTTCTTTTCTCTGACATTTAAGGGTAACATAGGCCTAAAAAGACTCTTTTAGGTCTAAAACAGTTTGGATAGTTGTTAATACAGCGTTCCCACAGCTTGGTTAACTTCAAATTCAAGAACTTTTCAGGTCCAATACCCTCAAATTCAAGGACTTAATGTGGGGACACATTTAGAGTGAGAGCAAGGTTACATCATGTTACCTTGCAAAATACATTGTTACAGTTTTCATGTGTCAAACACAACTATGCCAAAGTTTTTTTTATTTTTTGCATTTATTTTTGGCCATTTGACAGAGGTCTGATATTGTATTTGTCATACTTCTGTTTTGCATAAAACTGAAGAATATTCGGTACATCCTATACTGTATTCTAAAATGATCTGATATTAACTTTTGCATGGATTTTATTGAAAAGGGCTTAGGCTCATGTAACCAGTCTATTTTTACTATTTTTCACTATTTTACAGTATTTCTATTTCTGTGAAACGCTGAGGTACCATAGTAGTTATGTGCGCGCGTGAACATCATGGCAACATACAACACAAAGTACTTCATGCGGGAAACACTTAACGTAATGCGTAAATGCAAGTAACTAACGTAAATCAAGCATAGTCCACAAAGTGTTGGCGAAATAACACAATCGCCCTTTAAGGGACATTAATAAAGTAAAGTAAATGTGAAAAAAAGTAAAGGTCTAAAGTAGCAGGGAAAGTGTAACTGTAGGAGACAGAGGGAGAGAGGGAACTTGGATTAGATTAAATGAAATTTGTGTATATTCATAACTGTCTAATAAAAATAAAAATTACTATATTGATGCTATTCTGCATTTGTGCTATTATCAGGCTGCTTATTCTCATGCACCAAATCGCCCTTTAAGGGACATTAATAAAGTAAAGTAAATGTGAAAAATGTAAAGTAAAGGTTAGAGTCAGAGCAGATCTTTCTGCAGGCAGCAGACATGTCGCTGTACACAGCCCTCTCTTTCTGCACAAGGGAAAGATGATCTTGTTGCTTCTTTACTGCTTCAGACTTTCTATCATCTGGGAGGTTTGCACTTCGTATCAGCTGCTCGTTATTGCTTTGGCACTGCCAGCAGAGATCTGTGCGCGGCCGGCAACTTTTGATGTGTGGGAGAAGTCGGTTCCACAGTGCTTTGAAGCTGGTTTTACAAACTGCACACTCACCTGAAAAACGTCTCGGTTACGTATGTAACCCTCGTTCCCTGAAGGAGGGAACGGAGACGTACGTCGGAACTGACCGACGAATTGGGATCTGTTTTCAGAGACCAATCTACTTCGAGTGATTAAAAAGCGAGCCAATGGACATTGGCATGCGGTTCACGCATTCCACGCACCGCCGCAGCAGCGTGGTATAAACACGGAAGTGGAAGTACCGCATATTGCTTTTCAACTGAGGAGCCGAGACAAGTGACTCGGCCTTCAGCTGAAGCACAGCACCTGGCGACGGGACGTACGTCTCCGTTCCTCCTTCAGGGAACGAGGGTTACATACGTAACCGAGACGTTCCCCTTTCAGTCGGTCACGCGTTCGACGACGCCGGAACTGACCGGCAATTGGGATCCCTACCAAAACGCCAGGATGCTGGCCCTTCCAGCGCCCCTGCTTGAGCTCACTGGACCGCTCCTTCATTGGAGAGGAAGTCAGGGCTCCAGGCAGGGAAGGACAGTCACTGCTGTTCCTGCAAGACCCACTCAGAGTGACTATTGGATAACGCTGGGAAGCGTGCCCGCTTGGGAACGAACGCTGCGCGGGGCCACGTGCCTCAACGGAGGGAGAGGTGGCAAATTTACGACAAGGACTAGCCTATCAGGGTAGTACAACATATGGCAGTCTCTGGGGTGGATCCAGCCTGATCCCAGGGGGGGAAGAACACCGCCAGAGACGACAAAGCGAGCTCTGTCAAAGGAAAGACACGGGGCTAGCCGAGTAGGGTAGCTGGTACCGTGGAGAATACACATATGGGGTTGCCGTTAGGGAACCGCTACATATGGAACCCAGCCTACACACACGTTCCACAAGCATACGGGTGCAGGCCTGGCGTCAGACGGCCGCAACGTCTGACACCGAAGGGGTGACGGAGGAGCTCGACAGGGTTCGCCATTTTCTGGGGAACGCGACTGGAGATAAATAACGCGATGCATCCGGCCCAGAGGGCGGGAATGGCGTCGCAAGCCGACACTAGAACGGCACCGCGCTACTGGCCACTGGGGCGAGTACACGGAAGATACCGCTCTACACGGAGGCTATATAATCTAGCGAACGTGTTAGGTGTCGCCCAGCCCGCAGCCCTACATATATCTGTTAGCGAGGCGCCCTGAGCCAGCGCCCAGGAGGAGGCTACATTCCTAGTTGAGTGCGCTCGCAACCTGAACGGGCAGGGCACGCCTTGGGACTGGTACGCCAAGACAATAGCATCCACTATCCAGTGGGCTAACCTCTGCTTGGAGACAGCCTTTCCTTCTGCTGGCCTCCGTAACAGATGAAGAGCTGTTCTGAGGTCCTAAGTCTTCGAGTTCGGTCCACGAGGCGCGGAGAGCACGGACGGGACAGAGCAAAGCCAGGGCTGGGTCTGCCTCCTCGAGAAGGCAGCGCTGCAGGTTCACCACCTGGTCCCGGAAAGGAGTGGTGGGAACCTTGGGCACGATCCGGGCCGGGGTCTCAGGACAACGTGAGAGTTACCTGGCCCGAATTCTAGGCACACGATTCGTTGACCGAAAAGTGCATGCAGGTCCCCTACCCTCTTGATGGAGGCCAATGCAACCAAGAGTACTGTCTTCATGGACAGGATATTCAGCTCAAATGGACTGCAGAGGCTCGAAGGGAGGGCTCTGGAGTGCTCTCAGCACCAGAGCTAAGTCCCAAGAGGGTATCGGGTTTGGACGAGGAGGATTCAGCCTCCTCGCACCCCTGAGGACCTGACGACAGGTCGTGCTTCCCGAAGGACTTACCATCAACTGCATCGTGATATGCCGCTATTGCCGTGACATACACTTTAAGGGTGGAGGGAGACAGCCTTCGCTCCAACCTATCTTGCAGGAAGGAAAGCACGGCGCTAACCGAACACCTTCGGGGGTCTTCGCGGCAAGAAGAACACTACTCAACGAACAGGTTCCACTTCAATGCATAGAGGCGCCTTGTAGAGGGGGCTCTAGCGGAAGTGATGGTGTCCACCACTGCCTGTGGTAGACCACCTAGAACCTCCGCGTCCCGTCCAGGGACCAGACATTGAGTTTCCAGAGGTCTGGACGCGGGTGCCATAGTGCGCCCCGTCCCTGAGAAAGTAGGTCCTTCCTCAGAGGAATGGGCCAGGGAGGTGCTGTCGCGAGGAGAGTTAGTTCGGAGAACCAGGTCCGGTTGGGCCAGTAGGGCGCAACTAGCAAGACCTGCTCCTTGTCCTCCCTGACTTTGCACAGTGTCTGTGCGAGAAGGCTCACTGGGGGGGAACGCATACTTGCGTAGGCCCCGGGGCCAGCTGTGTGCCAGTGCATCCGTGCCGAGGGTGCCCCCGGTCATGGTCTAGTGCATTGGCATACTATTGGCCCCCGGTCATGCAATAGTATGCATTGGCATACCACCTCCCCAAGAGCAGATCCCCTTCTCACTGGGCCACCCGTTTCAGGGCCGCTTGCAGGTTTCACGGGACCCTGGACGGGTTGGGTGCCTCCCATGCGCCCGGCCACCTGCTGCCTGGGTGGAGGCTGCTGCTTGGCTTTAGCAGGGGCAGACGAGGGGGATGCCTCGGCGACAAGCAGGCAGAGACACTGTGACCGATGACTGGGTGAAGGCAGCAGCTGGTCATCGGGACAGGTTTTTTTTTTTTTTTTTTTTTGCCTCCGTCTGCTACTGGGCCACCAAGAACTGCTGGGCGAAGTTCTCGATGGCGTCGCCGAAGAGGCCAGCCTGACAGACAGGGGCATTGAGAAACCGAACTTTGCCGGGCTCAAGCATCTCTGCCAGGTTTAGCCCCAGGTGACATTCCTGGACCACTAGTGTGGACATCGCCTGACCCAGGAGCGTGCGGTGACTTTCGTCGCCCAAGCGAGGTCCATCACCGCACGCAGTTCCTGCATAACTCTGGGTCGGGACTACCCTCATGCATGCAGGACAGAGGGTAGTGAGAGAGGGAAAAAACACTTATACAGATTATGCCCTTTTGGTGTTCCATATTTCCCTTTCTCCGATGCAGCAATTGACATCTGTCCTCTGCCAGAGCCCCAAATGAAACGCTAGGTCCCCCTTTTTTTTTTTTTGGAACCAGCAATCCCATCTGTAAGCTACCAGCAGGCATGTGCGACTGTGAGCGTGGCCATCAGAATGGCACACACAGCGCTGAACGCTCCAGCCTTTGAAAAGGGAAGACGAACAACGCGCTGACGTGGCCACGTTCTCATGAGAGAACGTGAACCACCCACAAACACAGTCTCAGCATGCTTGTGATGCTAGAGGAGTGGGGGCCGAGAGGATGTACCCGGCGGGAAACCCCACTGTAGCCCTCAGGTCACCCAGGCTTATTAGCCGAGTAGCCCTTTTCTGGTGCACCAGAAAAGGAACTAGATCAGGAATAGGCAAAGTGACTCAACCCCGTTTGAGGTTTCATAGTCTCGATCGCGCATCCAGAGCGCCGAGTGACGCGCTGGGTTGCCGTGGCAACCCGCGCTGTCAGCCAGCCGCCTGACGGAGCACACGGCGCGCTGAACGCCTAAGCCCTTATGAGAAAGGTAAGACGAACTGCGGCGCCCGACGTGATCACACTCTCCTGAGAGAGTATGAATCACCCACGAATGCAATCTCGCATGTTTATGTGAGAGAGAGATCGTGGCCGTCAAATGAGGACAGGAAACAATCGCATCCAGAAACACACGGTTTGAATGACGTCTTGAAAAAGACGCCGAGTCAAACCGTGTTGCTCTCTTTAGAAGGAAATGCTCTTTAGAAGTGCTGAAGCACTCAGGAGATGGCCGCGCTCACAGCAGTCCGATAGCAAGCCTGGCGTGTGAGCACTCAAGAATGGAAATGCCCAGCCAACCAACACAGAGACAGTGTATGTTGCAGCGGCCACTCGCTGACTCGCGCCACACACCAGCACCCAGGTAAGAGAGCGATCCTCCTCGAGACTCGTCTAAACACTCTTCATAGAAACAGCTTGATACAGCAAACCGCTCGCCCGGTTAAAAGCAATATGCGGTACTTCCACTTCCGTGTTTATACGCGCTGCGGGCGGTGCGTGGAATGCGTGAACCGCATGCCAATGTCCATTGGCTCGTTTTTAATCACCGAAGTAGATTGGTCTCTGAAAACAGATTCAATTCGTCGGTCAGTTCCGACGTACGTCGAACGTAACCGACTGAAAGGGAACAGATATTGCTTATGGTTAATTGTATTGTAATTGCTAATAGTGCTTCGCATTATTTCACATTATAAGGACTCAATTCTAAATCAGTGTTTACACATACCAAACTCCTTAGCAGACTTCACGTAGAGACGCCACACTGAGGCCTTGGACACATGAGTTGGCAGCAACTTCACATGCCAAGTAACTTCATAGGTAACTTCATATACCCAGGCTGTCGGCCAGGAAGCATGATGGCATTGTCGTCTGCATAGTTTTTTATGAAGTCCACAACTCTTTTGATATCCTCAGGGCTGATGAACCTGGCTGGTAGACATGGCAGTGAGTGCTTCTTCCTCAAACGTGGTCTCTGTCTCTGCCAATGCTGAAAAAAAAATAATAATTTAACATCATGCTAACAGGCATCTTGTCACCTATATCAGAATGTATTGTACAAATTATAGGTACTTTTACTTTACTGAAGTAAATTTTATGATGAATACTTTTTACTTTTACTTCACTACATTTTAGAGTCTGTATCTGTACTTCCTGGTTTAGTTTTGGTTTAGTCCTGGTTTAGACCTCAGTTAGTGGTTGGACCTGGTTTGAGTCAAAGGATTAAAAAATCCTGTACATTAAACTCTTCATAAACACTTTTACTTTTGACTTATAATGCACATTTTACTGCTACGGATACTTTATACTTTTACTTAAGTAGGAATGTAATTTGATACATTTACTATTACGTTAGTAAATCCTTGTTAAGATTGCGGGGCAATGGAAATACACACAAACAATGACACGCCCTACTGTGTGCTAGAATCTCTGAAAAACAAGCCGATATCAGCTATGCATTCCGTTAATCTTGTGAATTGGTAAATTTCGTCAGGGCGTGAAGAAATATAGAGCTGAGTATCGCCAGCATAACAATGAAAACTAACGCCAGGCTTCCTAATGATATCTCCCAGTGGTAGCATGTACAGGGTGAAAAGCAACGGTCCTAGCACTGAGCTCCTGCGGTACTCCATACTGAACTTGTGATCGGTGTGACATCTCAGATAACGGTCAGATAAGAATGATTTATTATGTTTGACCTTCTAATCTGACGAATTTACAGTGGTTCAAATTTATTTTAAACCCTGTTCTCTCGCTTTGTAAGATGGTTCACTGGCTCTTAGGAAAATTAGCCATGGTTTTGTGACCAATTACTGTTTATATTACCTTAGTCTTCTGACAAATATCACATTTAAATGGTGGATAACATCATATCTATAATATGTATAAGTAAATTACAAAAACATAACACTCTGACACGTCCTGTGAAATCCGTGCTTGTAAAGTCTGTGCATGAAATCGGTTCTGCACGATCCTCTTGTTCATTAACATTGTCTGGGTCTGAATCTGGCTCAAATTGGTTTGAAATAACGTTTCTAAAACAGTTACTTTCAGTCCTTGATTCTGATTGGTCAATAGCTGTGTTTTATTCATGATACGCCATCTAATGGTGTAATAATGTAACTTCTGTTGCTGTCTCTGATCTGGCTGCAGAAAAGTAGGATAACAAGTGGAGGAAAATGGGCAAAATCCACAGAATAAGAGAAAAATGTCTAGTTGTGCCTTTGTATGTCAGAATCGGAATGCAAAAAATACTGCCTTCAATACTGCCTTCATCACCTGGCCCGAATTCTAGGCACGATTCGTTGACCGAAAGTGTGTGCAGGTCCCCTACCCTCTTGATGGAGGCCAATGCAACCAAGAGTACTGTCTTCATGGACAGGATATTCAGCTCAAATGGACTGCAGAGGCTCGAAGGGAGGGCTCTGGAGTGCTCTCAGCACCAGAGCTAAGTCCCAAGAGGGTACCGGGTTTGGACGAGGAGGATTCAGCCTCCTCGCACCCCTGAGGACCTGACGATTAGGTCGTGCTTCCCTAAGGACTTACCATCAACTGCATCGTGATATGCCGCTATTGCCGTGACATACACTTTAAGGGTGGAGGAGACAGCCTTCGCTCCAACCTATCTTGCAGGAAGGAAAGCACGGGCGCTAACCGAACACCTTCGGGGTCTTCGCGGCAAGAAGAACACTACTCAACGAACAGGTTCCACTTCAATGCATAGAGGCGCCTTGTAGAGGGGGCTCTAGCGGAAGTGATGGTGTCCACCACTGCCTGTGGTAGACCACCTAGAACCTCCGCGCCTCCGCCCAGGGACCAGACATTGAGTTTCCAGAGGTCTGGACGCGGGTGCCATAGTGCGCCTGGCCCCTGAGAAAGCAGGTCCTTCCTCAGAGGAATGGGCCAGGGAGGTGCTGTCGCGAGGAGAGTTAGTTCGGAGAACCAGGTCCGGTTGGGCCAGTAGGGCGCAACTAGCAAGACCTGCTCCTTGTCCTCCCTGACTTTGCACAGTGTCTGTGCGAGAAGGCTCACTGGGGGGGAACGCATACTTGCGTAGGCCCCGGGGCCAGCTGTGTGCCAGTGCATCCGTGCCGAGGGTGCCCCCGGTCATGGTCTAGTGCATTGGCATACTATTGGCCCCCGGTCATGCAATAGTATGCATTGGCATACCACCTCCCCAAGAGCAGATCCCCTTCTCACTGGGCCACCCGTTTCAGGGCCGCTTGCAGGTTTCACGGGACCCTGGACGGGTTGGGTGCCTCCCATGCGCCCGGCCACCTGCTGCCTGGGTGGAGGCTGCTGCTTGGCTTTAGCAGGGGCAGACGCAGGGGGGGACGCCCTCGGCGACAAGCAGGCAGAGACACTGTGACCGATGACTGGGTGAAGGCAGCAGCTGGTCATCGGGACAGGTTTTTTTTTTTTTTTTTTTTTGCCTCCGTCTGCTACTGGGCCACCAAGAACTGCTGGGCGAAGTTCTCGATGGCGCGCCGAAGAGGCCAGCCTGACAGACAGGGGCATTGAGAAACCGAACTTTGCCGGGCTCAAGCATCTCTGCCAGGTTTAGCCCCAGGTGACATTCCTGGACCACTAGTGTGGACATCGCCTGACCCAGGGAGCGTGCGGTGACTTTCGTCGCCCGAAGCGCGAGGTCCATCACCGCACGCAGTTCCTGCATAACTCCTGGGTCGGGACTACCCTCATGCATGCAGGACAGAGGGTAGTGAGAGAGGGAAAAAACACTTATACAGATTATGCCCTTTGGTGTTCCATATTTCCCTTTCTCCGATGCAGCAATTGACATCTGTCCTCTGCCAGAGCCCCAAATGAAACGCTAGGTCCCCCTTTTTTTTTTGGAACCAGCAATCCCATCTGTAAGCTACCAGCAGGCATGTGCGACTGTGAGCGTGGCCATCAGAATGGCACACAGCGCGCTGAACGCTCCAGCCTTTGAAAAAGGGAAGACGAACAACGCGCTGACGTGGCCACGTTCTCATGAGAGAACGTGAACCACCCACAAACACAGTCTCAGCATGCTTGTGATGCTAGAGGAGTGGGGGCCCGAGGGGATGTACCCGGCGGGGAAACCCCACTGTAGCCCTCAGGTCACCCAGGCTTATTAGTCGAAGTAGCCCTTTTCTGGTGCACCAGAAAAGGAACTAGATCAGGAATAGGCAAAGTGACTCAACCCCGCTTGAGGTTTCATAGTCTCGATCACAGCATCCAGAGCGCCGAGTGACGCGCTGGGTTGCCGTGGCAACCCGCGCTGTCAGCCAGCCGCCGAGCGGCACACGGCGCGCTGAACGCCTAAGCCCTTATGAGAAAGGTAAGACGAACTGCGCGCCGACGTGATCACACTCTCCTGAGAGAGTATGAATCACCCATTTAATGCAATCTCGCATGTTTATGTGCGAGAGAGATCGTGGCCACAAATGAGGACAGGAAACAACCGCATTCAGAAACACACGGTTTGAATGACGCCTTGAAAAAGACGCCGAGTCAAACCGTGTTGCTCTTTAGAAGGAAATGCTTTTTAGAAGTGCTGAAGCACTCAGGAGATGGCCGCGGCTCACAGCAGTCCGATAGCAAGCCTGCGCGTGAGCACTCAAGAATGGAAATGCCCAGCCAACCAACACAGAGACAGTGTATGTTGCAGCGGCCACTCGCTGACTCGCGCCGTCACACCAGCACCCAGGTAAGAGAGCGATCCTCCTCGAGACTCGTCTAAACACTCTTCATAGAAACAGCTTGATACAGCAAACCGCTCGCCCGGTTAAAAGCAATATGCGTACTTCCACGTGTTTATACCGCCGCGGGCGGTGCGTGGAATGCGTGGAACCGCATGCCAATGTCCATTGGCTCGCTTTTTAATCACTCAAGTAGATTGGTCTCTGAAAACAGATTCACCCGTCGGTCAGTTCACGACGAACGTAAACGAACCGACTGAAAGGGAACAGATATTGCTTATGGTTAATTGTATTGTAATTGCTAATAGTGCTTCGCATTATTTCACATTATAAGGACTCAATTCTAAATCAGTGTTTACACATACCAAACTCCTTAGCAGACTTCACGAGACGCCACACTGAGGCCTTGGACACATGAGTTGGCAGCAACTTCACATGCCAAGTAACTTCATAGGTAACTTCATATACCCAGGCTGTCGGCCAGGAAGCATGATGGCATTGTCGTCTGCATAGTTTTATGAAGTCCACAACTCTTTTGATATCCTCAGGCTGATGAACCTGGCTGGTAGACATGGCAGTGAGTGCTTCTTCCTCAAACGTGGTCTCTGTCTCTGCCAATGCTGAAAAAAAAAATAATAATTTAACATCATGCTAACAGGCATCTTGTCACCTATATCAGAATGTATTGTACAAATTATAGGTACTTTTACTTTACTGAAGTAAATTTTATGATGAATACTTTTTACTTTTACTTCACTACATTTTAGAGTCTGTATCTGTACTTCCTGGTTTAGTTTTGGTTTAGTCCTGGTTTAGACCTCAGTTAGTGGTTGGACCTGGTTTGAGTCAAAGGATTAAAAAAATCCTGTACATTAAACTCTTCATAAACACTTTTACTTTTGACTTATAATGCACATTTTACGGCTACGGATACTTTATACTTTTACTTAAGTAGGAATGTAATTTGATACATTTACTATTACGTTAGTAAATCCTTGTTAAGAGATTATGGGGCAATGGAAATACACACAAACAATGACACGCCCTACTGTGTGCTAGAATCTCTGAAAAACAAGCCGATATCAGCTATGCATTCCGTTAATCTTGTGAATTGGTAAGTTTCGTCAGGGCGTGAAGAAATATAGAGCTGAGTATCGTCAGCATAACAATGAAAACTAACGCCAGGCTTCCTAATGATATCTCCCAGTGGTAGCATGTACAGGGTGAAAAGCAACGGTCCTAGCACTGAGCCCTGCGGTACTCCATACTGAACTTGTGATCGGTGTGACATCTCAGATAATGGTCAGATAAGAATGATTTATTATGTTTGACCTTCTAATCTGACGAATTTACAGTGGTTCAAATTTATTTTAAACCCTGTTCTCTCGCTTTTGTAAGATGGTTCACTGGCTCTTAGGAAAATTAGCCATGGTTTTGTGACCAATTACTGTTTATATTACCTTAGTCTTCTGACAAATATCACATTTAAATGGTGGATAACATCATATCTATAATATGTATAAGTAAATTACAAAAACATAACACTCTGACACGTCCTGTGAAATCCGTGCTTGTAAAGTCTGTGCATGAAATCGGTTCTGCACGATCCTCTTGTTCATTAACATTGTCTGGGTCTGAATCTGGCTCAAATTGGTTTGAAATAACGTTTCTAAAACAGTTACTTTCAGTCCTTGATTCTGATTGGTCAATAGCTGTGTTTTATTCATGATACGCCATCTAATGGTGTAATAATGTAACTTCTGTTGCTGTCTCTGATCTGGCTGCAGAAAAGTAGGATAACAAGTGGAGGAAAATGGGCAAAATCCACAGAATAAGAGAAAATGTCTAGTTGTGCCTTTGTATGTCAGAATCGGAATGCAAAAATACTGCCTTCAATACTGCCTTCATCACCTGGCCCGAATTCTAGGCACGATTCGTTGACCGAAAGTGTGTGCAGGTCCCCTACCCTCTTGATGGAGGCCAATGCAACCAAGAGTACTGTCTTCATGGACAGGATATTCAGCTCAAATGGACTGCAGAGGCTCGAAGGGAGGGCTCTGGAGTGCTCTCAGCACCAGAGCTAAGTCCCAAGAGGGTACCGGGTTTGGACGAGGAGGATTCAGCCTCCTCGCACCCCTGAGGACCTGACGATTAGGTCGTGCTTCCTAAGGACTTACCATCAACTGCATCGTGATATGCCGCTATTGCCGTGACATACACTTTAAGGGTGGAGGGAGACAGCCTTCGCTCCAACCTATCTTGCAGGAAGGAAAGCACGGCGCTAACCGAACACCTTCGGGGGTCTTCGCGGCAAGAAGAACACTACTCAACGAACAGGTTCCACTTCAATGCATAGAGGCGCCTTGCAGAGGGGGCTCTAGCGGAAGTGATGGTGTCCACCACTGCCTGTGGTAGACCACCTAGAACCTCCGCGCCCCGTCCAGGGACCAGACATTGAGTTTCCAGAGGTCTGGACGCTGGTGCCATAGTGCGCCCGTCCCTGAGAAAGCAGGTCCTTCCTCAGAGGAATGGGCCAGGAGGTGCTGTCGCGAGGAGAGTTAGTTCGGAGAACCAGGTCCGGTTGGGCCAGTAGGGCGCAACTAGCAAGACCTGCTCCTTGTCCTCCTGACTTTGCACAGTGTCTGTGCGAGAAGGCTCACTGGGGGGAACGCATACTTGCGTAGAGGCCCCGGGCCAGCTGTGTGCCAGTGCATCCGTGCCGAGGGTGCCCCGGTCATGGTCTAGTGCATTGGCATACTATTGGCCCCGGTCATGCAATAGTATGCATTGGCATACCACCTCCCAAGAGCAGATCCCCTTCTCACTGGGCCACCCGTTTCAGGGCCGCTTGCAGGTTTCACGGGACCCTGGGACGGGTTGGGTGCCTCCCATGCGCCCGGCCACCTGCTGCCTGGGTGGAGGCTGCTGCTTGGCTTTAGCAGGGGCAGGCGCAGGGGACGCCCGGCGACAAGCAGGCAGAGACACTGTGACCGATGACTGGGTGAAGGCAGCAGCTGGTCATCGGGACAGGTTTTTTTTTTTTTTTTTGCCTGCCTCCGTCTGCTACTGGGCCACCAAGAACTGCTGGGCGAAGTTCTCGATGGCGCGCGCCGAAGAGGCCAGCCTGACAGACAGGGGCATTGAGAAACCGAACTTTGCCGGGCTCAAGCATCTCTGCCAGGTTTAGCCCCAGGTGACATTCCTGGACCACTAGTGTGGACATCGCCTGACCCAGGAGCGTGGCGGTGACTTTCGTCGCCCAAGCGCGAGGTCCATCACCGCACGCAGTTCCTGCATAACTCCTGGGTCGGGACTACCCTCATGCATGCAGGACAGAGGGTAGTGAGAGAGGAAAAACACTTATACAGATTATGCCCTTTTGGTGTTCCATATTTCCCTTTCTCCGATGCAGCAATTGACATCTGTCCTCTGCCAGAGCCCCAAATGAAACGCTAGGTCCCCCTTTTTTTGGAACCAGCAATCCCATCTGTAAGCTACCAGCAGGCATGTGCGACTGTGAGCGTGGCCATCAGAATGGCACACAGCGCGCTGAACGCTCCAGCCTTTGAAAAAGGGAAGACGAACAACGCGCTGGCGTGGCCACGTTCTCATGAGAGAACGTGAACCACCCACAAACACAGTCTCAGCATGCTTGTGATGCTAGAGGAGTGGGGGCCCGAGGGGATGTACCCGGCGGGGAAACCCCACTGTAGCCCTCAGGTCACCCAGGCTTATTAGCCGAAGTAGCCCTTTTCTGGTGCACCAGAAAAGGAACTAGATCAGGGAATAGGCAAAGTGACTCAACCCCGTTTGAGGTTTCATAGTCTCGACCGCGCATCCAGAGCGCCGAGTGACGCGCTGGGTTGCCGTGGCAACCCGCGCTGTCAGCCAGCCGCTCGACGGCACACGGCGCGCTGAACGCCTAAGCCCTTATGAGAAAGGTAAGACGAACTGCGCGCCGACGTGATCACACTCTCCTGAGAGAGTATGAATCACCCACGAATGCAATCTCGCATGTTTATGTGCGAGAGAGATCGTGGCCGTCAAATGAGGACAGGAAACAACCGCATCCAGAAACACACGGTTTGAATGACGTCTTGAAAAAGACGCCGAGTCAAACCGTGTTGCTCTTTTAGAAGGAAATGCTCTTTAGAAGTGCTGAAGCACTCAGGGAGATGGCCGCGGCTCACAGCAGTCCGATAGCAAGCCTGCGTGTGAGCACTCAAGAATGGAAATGCCCAGCCAACCAACACAGAGACAGTGTATGTTGCAGCGGCCACTCGCTGACTCGCGCCGTCACACCAGCACCCAGGTAAGAGAGCGATCCTCCTCGAGACTCGTCTAAACACTCTTCATAGAAACAGCTTGATACAGCAAACCGTTCGGCTCCGAAGTTAAAAGCAATATGCGGTACTTCCACTTCCGTGTTTATACCCGCTGCGGGCGGTGCGTGGAATGCGTGAACCGCATGCCAATGTCCATTGGCTCGTTTTTAATCACTCGAAGTAGATTGGTCTCTGAAAACAGATCCCAATTCGTCGGTCAGTTCCGACGTACGTCGAACGTAACCGACTGAAAGGGAACAGATATTGCTTATGGTTAATTGTATTGTAATTGCTAATAGTGCTTCGCATTATTTCACATTATAAGGACTCAATTCTAAATCAGTGTTTACACATACCAAACTCCTTAGCAGACTTCACGTAGAGACGCCACACTGAGGCCTTGGACACATGAGTTGGCAGCAACTTCACATGCCAAGTAACTTCATAGGTAACTTCATATACCCAGGCTGTCGGCCAGGAAGCATGATGGCATTGTCGTCTGCATAGTTTTTTATGAAGTCCACAACTCTTTTGATATCCTCAGGGCTGATGAACCTGGCTGGTAGACATGGCAGTGAGTGCTTCTTCCTCAAACGTGGTCTCTGTCTCTGCCAATGCTGAAAAAAAAAAAATAATTTAACATCATGCTAACAGGCATCTTGTCACCTATATCAGAATATATTGTACAAATTATAGGTACTTTTACTTTACTGAAGTAAATTTTATGATGAATACTTTTTACTTTTACTTCACTACATTTTAGAGTCTGTATCTGTACTTCCTGGTTTAGTTTTGGTTTAGTCCTGGTTTAGACCTCAGTTAGTGGTTGGACCTGGTTTGAGTCAAAGGATTAAAAAAATCCTGTACATTAAACTCTTCATAAACACTTTTACTTTTGACTTATAATGCACATTTTACGGCTACGGATACTTTATACTTTTACTTAAGTAGGAATGTAATTTGATACATTTACTATTACGTTAGTAAATCCTTGTTAAGATTGCGGGGGCAATGGAAATACACACAAACAATGACACGCCCCTACTGTGTGCTAGAATCTCTGAAAAACAAGCCGATATCAGCTATGCATTCCGTTAATCTTGTGAATTGGTAAATTTCGTCAGGGCGTGAAGAAATATAGAGCTGAGTATCGTCAGCATAACAATGAAAACTAACGCCAGGCTTCCTAATGATATCTCCCAGTGGTAGCATGTACAGGGTGAAAAGCAACGGTCCTAGCACTGAGCCCTGCGGTACTCCATACTGAACTTGTGATCGGTGTGACATCTCAGATAACGGTCAGATAAGAATGATTTATTATGTTTGACCTTCTAATCTGACGAATTTACAGTGGTTCAAATTTATTTTAAACCCTGTTCTCTCGCTTTTGTAAGATGGTTCACTGGCTCTTAGGAAAATTAGCCATGGTTTTGTGACCAATTACTGTTTATATTACCTTAGTCTTCTGACAAATATCACATTTAAATGGTGGATAACATCATATCTATAATATGTATAAGTAAATTACAAAAAACATAACACTCTGACACGTCCTGTGAAATCCGTGCTTGTAAAGTCTGTGCATGAAATCGGTTCTGCACGATCCTCTTGTTCATTAACATTGTCTGGGTCTGAATCTGGCTCAAATTGGTTTGAAATAACGTTTCTAAAACAGTTACTTTCAGTCCTTGATTCTGATTGGTCAATAGCTGTGTTTTATTCATGATACGCCATCTAATGGTGTAATAATGTAACTTCTGTTGCTGTCTCTGATCTGGCTGCAGAAAAGTAGGATAACAAGTGGAGGAAAATGGGCAAAATCCACAGAATAAGAGAAAATGTCTAGTTGTGCCTTTGTATGTCAGAATCGGAATGCAAAAAATACTGCCTTCAATACTGCCTTCATCACCTGGCCCGAATTCTAGGCACGATTCGTTGACCGAAAGTGTGTGCAGGTCCCCTACCCTCTTGATGGAGGCCAATGCAACCAAGAGTACTGTCTTCATGGACAGGATATTCAGCTCAAATGGACTGCAGAGGCTCGAAGGAGGGCTCTGGAGTGCTCTCAGCACCAGAGCTAAGTCCCAAGAGGGTACCGGGTTTGGACGAGGAGGATTCAGCCTCCTCGCACCCCTGAGGACCTGACGATTAGGTCGTGCTTCCCTAAGGACTTACCATCAACTGCATCGTGATATGCCGCTATTGCCGTGACATACACTTTAAGGGTGGAGGGAGACAGCCTTCGCTCCAACCTATCTTGCAGGAAGGAAAGCACGGCGCTAACCGAACACCTTCGGGGGTCTTCGCGGCAAGAAGAACACTACTCAACGAACAGGTTCCACTTCAATGCATAGAGGCGCCTTGTAGAGGGGGCTCTAGCGGAAGTGATGGTGTCCACCACTGCCTGTGGTAGACCACCTAGAACCTCCGCGTCCCGTCCAGGGACCAGACATTGAGTTTCCAGAGGTCTGGACGCTGGTGCCATAGTGCGCCCGTCCCTGAGAAAGTAGGTCCTTCCTCAGAGGAATGGGCCAGGGAGGTGCTGTCGCGAGGAGAGTTAGTTCGGAGAACCAGGTCCGGTTGGGCCAGTAGGGCGCAACTAGCAAGACCTGCTCCTTGTCCTCCCTGACTTTGCACAGTGTCTGTGCGAGAAGGCTCACTGGGGGAGGCATACTTGCGTGAGGCCGGGGGCCAGCTGTGTGCCAGTGCATCCGTGCCGAGGGTGCCCCCGGTCATGGTCTAGTGCATTGGCATACTATTGGCCCCCGGTCATGCAATAGTATGCATTGGCATACCACCTCCCCAAGAGCAGATCCCCTTCTCACTGGGCCACCCGTTTCAGGGCCGCTTGCAGGTTTCACGGGACCCTGGACGGGTTGGGTGCCTCCCATGCGCCCGGCCACCTGCTGCCTGGGTGGAGGCTGCTGCTTGGCTTTAGCAGGGGCAGACGCAGGGGGGGACGCCCTCGGCGACAAGCAGGCAGAGACACTGTGACCGATGACTGGGTGAAGGCAGCAGCTGGTCATCGGGACAGGTTTTTTTTTTTTTTTTTTTTTTTGCCTCCGTCTGCTACTGGGCCACCAAGAACTGCTGGGCGAAGTTCTCGATGGCGTCGCCGAAGAGGCCAGCCTGACAGACAGGGGCATTGAGAAACCGAACTTTGCGGGCTCAAGCATCTCTGCCAGGTTTAGCCCCAGGTGACATTCCTGGACCACTAGTGTGGACATCGCCTGACCCAGGAGCGCGGCGGTGACTTTCGTCGCCCGAAGCGCGAGGTCCATCACCGCACGCAGTTCCTGCATAACTCCTGGGTCGGGACTACCCTCATGCATGCAGGACAGAGGGTAGTGAGAGAGGGAAAAAACACTTATACAGATTATGCCCTTTTGGTGTTCCATATTTCCCTTTCTCCGATGCAGCAATTGACATCTGTCCTCTGCCAGAGCCCCAAATGAAACGCTAGGTCCCCCCTTTTTTTTTTTGGAACCAGCAATCCCATCTGTAAGCTACCAGCAGGCATGTGCGACTGTGAGCGTGGCCATCAGAATGGCACACAGCGCGCTGAACGCTCCAGCCTTTGAAAAAGGGAAGACGAACAACGCGCTGACGTGGCCACGTTCTCATGAGAGAACGTGAACCACCCACAAACACAGTCTCAGCATGCTTGTGATGCTAGAGGAGTGGGGGCCCGAGGGGATGTACCCGGCGGGGAAACCCCACTGTAGCCCTCAGGTCACCCAGGCTTATTAGCCGAAGTAGCCCTTTTCTGGTGCACCAGAAAAGGAACTAGATCAGGGAATAGGCAAAGTGACTCAACCCCGTTTGAGGTTTCATAGTCTCGACCGCGCATCCAGAGCGCCGAGTGACGCGCTGGGTTGCCGTGGCAACCCGCGCTGTCAGCCAGCCGCTCGACGGCACACGGCGCGCTGAACGCCTAAGCCCTTATGAGAAAGGTAAGACGAACTGCGCGCCGACGTGATCACACTCTCCTGAGAGAGTATGAATCACCCACGAATGCAATCTCGCATGTTTATGTGCGAGAGAGATCGTGGCCGTCAAATGAGGACAGGAAACAACCGCATCCAGAAACACACGGTTTGAATGACGTCTTGAAAAAGACGCCGAGTCAAACCGTGTTGCTCTTTTAGAAGGAAATGCTCTTTAGAAGTGCTGAAGCACTCAGGGAGATGGCCGCGGCTCACAGCAGTCCGATAGCAAGCCTGCGTGTGAGCACTCAAGAATGGAAATGCCCAGCCAACCAACACAGAGACAGTGTATGTTGCAGCGGCCACTCGCTGACTCGCGCCGTCACACCAGCACCCAGGTAAGAGAGCGATCCTCCTCGAGACTCGTCTAAACACTCTTCATAGAAACAGCTTGATACAGCAAACCGTTCGGCTCCGAAGTTAAAAGCAATATGCGGTACTTCCACTTCCGTGTTTATACCCGCGCTGCGGGGCGGTGCGTGGAATGCGTGAACCGCATGCCAATGTCCATTGGCTCGTTTTTAATCACTCGAAGTAGATTGGTCTCTGAAAACAGATCCCAATTCGTCGGTCAGTTCGACGCGTCGCCGAACGAACCGACTGAAAGGGAACAGATATTGCTTATGGTTAATTGTATTGTAATTGCTAATAGTGCTTCGCATTATTTCACATTATAAGGACTCAATTCTAAATCAGTGTTTACACATACCAAACTCCTTAGCAGACTTCACGTAGAGACGCCACACTGAGGCCTTGGACACATGAGTTGGCAGCAACTTCACATGCCAAGTAACTTCATAGGTAACTTCATATACCCAGGCTGTCGGCCAGGAAGCATGATGGCATTGTCGTCTGCATAGTTTTTTATGAAGTCCACAACTCTTTTGATATCCTCAGGGCTGATGAACCTGGCTGGTAGACATGGCAGTGAGTGCTTCTTCCTCAAACGTGGTCTCTGTCTCTGCCAATGCTGAAAAAAAAATAATAATTTAACATCATGCTAACAGGCATCTTGTCACCTATATCAGAATGTATTGTACAAATTATAGGTACTTTTACTTTACTGAAGTAAATTTTATGATGAATACTTTTTACTTTTACTTCACTACATTTTAGAGTCTGTATCTGTACTTCCTGGTTTAGTTTTGGTTTAGTCCTGGTTTAGACCTCAGTTAGTGGTTGGACCTGGTTTGAGTCAAAGGATTAAAAATCCTGTACATTAAACTCTTCATAAACACTTTTACTTTTGACTTATAATGCACATTTTACTTGCTACGGATACTTTATACTTTTACTTAAGTAGGAATGTAATTTGATACATTTACTATTACGTTAGTAAATCCTTGTTAAGATTATGGGGGCAATGGAAATACACACAAACAATGACACGCCCCTACTGTGTGCTAGAATCTCTGAAAAACAAGCCGATATCAGCTATGCATTCCGTTAATCTTGTGAATTGGTAAATTTCGTCAGGCGTGAAGAAATATAGAGCTGAGTATCGTCAGCATAACAAGGAAAACTAACGCCAGGCTTCCTAATGATATCTCCCAGTGGTAGCATGTACAGGGTGAAAAGCAACGGTCCTAGCACTGAGCCCTGCGGTACTCCATACTGAACTTGTGATCGGTGTGACATCTCAGATAACGGTCAGATAAGAATGATTTATTATGTTTGACCTTCTAATCTGACGAATTTACAGTGGTTCAAATTTATTTTAAACCCTGTTCTCTCGCTTTTGTAAGATGGTTCACTGGCTCTTAGGAAAATTAGCCATGGTTTTGTGACCAATTACTGTTTATATTACCTTAGTCTTCTGACAAATATCACATTTAAATGGTGGATAACATCATATCTATAATATGTATAAGTAAATTACAAAAAAACATAACACTCTGACACGTCCTGTGAAATCCGTGCTTGTAAAGTCTGTGCATGAAATCGGTTCTGCACGATCCTCTTGTTCATTAACATTGTCTGGGTCTGAATCTGGCTCAAATTGGTTTGAAATAACGTTTCTAAAACAGTTACTTTCAGTCCTTGATTCTGATTGGTCAATAGCTGTGTTTTATTCATGATACGCCATCTAATGGTGTAATAATGTAACTTCTGTTGCTGTCTCTGATCTGGCTGCAGAAAAGTAGGATAACAAGTGGAGGAAAATGGGCAAAATCCACAGAATAAGAGAAAAATGTCTAGTTGTGCCTTTGTATGTCAGAATCGGAATGCAAAAAATACTGCCTTCATTTTTTTATAGAATACCATCATTGAATACGCCCTTTGAAGCTAAACGCAGACGTTTATGTTGCAAGTCAAAGACTAGACTGAAACCTGCAATGATTAGTCTACTATTAAAGCATGAATTTGATGTAAACAGTAAGTCTACATAATATTCACATATATGCAGTTCATAGGGGACATACATACATATCAGTTACAGCATGAAATAATATTTAAATCTGTAACACTTTACATATATCTATAACTTTAACAAAGCCTATAAAATCTTTATCTCACAATTCTTGACTCTTGTTCTTGCATTTGCGTGTTTATATCTCCCATTTCGGACTTTAAAATTCGCAATCGTGAGTTTATATCACAATTCTGAGGGGAAAAGACAGAATAACATGTATATCTCACAATTCTGTTTATCCTTCTAAGAATTGTGAGGTATAAACTTGGATTTGCAAGAAAAAAAGTCAGAATTGTGAGATATAAACTCTAAATTAACTTGTATTAGTCTTTTATTCCGTGGCTTTCACAGATTGCTACGACAGAACTGCCATTTTTTGCCCACAAAAAACATTTGCTGTTTGCAAAAACAAAATAGGTCTATAAACTTGGAATGGCGATCCGGTAATTATATATCTCTAGCCACTGGATGCTTGGTAATTTCGTTTCATCATTTAACCATTGACAAGGTGCTATGGCAAACGGATCTGTAAGATGTATCCCACTCACTGACGTCCATTTCGTTGAATAACAACTGAATCGCTGAGTGAAGCTGTTGGAGAACATTTTGAAAATAACATCTAATCAATATAAACTATAATCTTTTTAAATCGAACTGTATTGTATACCGATTCCGTGTAATTCTTTGGCCGAGGTGATCAGGTTCTCTGCAGCCATGATGCGCGCGCATCCCAAATGTTTACAAACTTATAATTAGCCTATAGAGAACATTTATATAGGCTAGATCAGTGGTTGTTGTTCACAGCCAGGGACTATTTTTTCCAGCAGAAGGAAGGCTTTTAGTGATTTTACTTCATGAAAGTTGCATTAATATATGTGACTTCAGGTAGGATTTGTCAGATTTTAGTAAACAAGTAAAAAAAATAAAATAACTTGGGTGAAAAAAACAGCATAAAATTAAGTAAAGTAAAGTTAAAGTTTTTTATAATAAAACTGCATAAAATCTTCTATTGACTAGGGGTACAGTTAAATTAATGTATTTATAGCAGCTCCATTTAGTTCTCCCATGTCAGGTATTGTATTGTTGGCTGTTGAATGGTGGTGACATTTTCATGATATTCAAATTAAATTAAAATGTAAAATACACAGGCTAATTAAAATATGTGCTTGGTTAAAAACAACTGTATTAGCCTACATTACAAACAGGTGTACATCATTACAGATGTTCATGACTGTTAAAATCAGGGGACACTGACCTCTTGTGTTTAACAGGTGACATGACTCTTGTGAATGTGGGGAACAGAAAATTGTTTTGGTTAAATGCAGCTCAGAGGAATGCAACATTATGTTCTGTGTGAATGGACCCTCAACAAACCTTTAGCAGGATCCTTTCCAAACCCTTAGCAGGAAACAGCAAAATCAACATTATAGAAGAGATATTTATTCATGGTTCAGTATATTTAAAAGCCTGCTGACAACACAAAGACTGAATGTCTGAACTCAAGATTCAAGAGATTCAAGAGTTTTATTTGCCACATACACAGTTATATACAGAATATACAACCGGCAGTGAAATGTAAACAGGTCCGCTCTGTAGAATTATAAATAATCAAGTCAAGTAGAAGAAAAAAGTAAAAAAAAAAAATAAGAATAAAGAAGTGGAATAAAATAATTGAAGTAGACTGTGCAGTGAGTAAACTGTAGACTTATAAATATGTGGTTAACAAATGTGTAAAGAGTATAATGTGCAAACAGGTTTATAACAGGTTGTTACACAGTAACAACGAGAACAGAAAGTGCAGTGCAATGTCAGTGTACCGATGCTTATCCTGAAGTGAAGTCACGTGATGTTAAGTGACTGAGTTCAGGAGTCTGATGGCCTGGGGGAAGAAGCTCCTCCTGAGTCTCTCAGTTTTGGCCATCAGGCTTCGGAAGCGCTTACCAGATGGCAGCAGCGTGAAATGAGGGTTTGCAGGGTGATTAGAGTCCTTGATGATCTTAGTAGCTCTACCTTTGCAGCGTTTGGTGTAGACGTCCTGCAGAGACAGGAGAGCTGACCCTGAGATAAGCGCACGACTCTTTGCAGGGCTTTGCGGTCATGACTGGTGCTGTTCCCATACCACGCTGTGATGCACTGAGTTAATACACTTTCTATCGCCCCTAAATAGAAAGTTTTCAGGATAGCTGGTGAAACCCTGAATTTCCTCAGCTGGCGCAGGTGGGACAGTCTTTGCCTGGCTTTTTTCACCTGTGTCTGAATGTGAGCAGTCCAGGTCAGGTCCTCGGAGATGTTTACACCCAGGTACTTGAAGCTGCTCACTCTCTCTACTGGTGACCCGCTGATCATGAGGGGGGAGTATGTCCGTTGCTGTCTCTTCCTGAAGTACACAATCATTTATTTGGTCTTGCCAACATTCAGAGAGAGACAGTTGTCCTGGCACCATGATGTTGGATGCTCCACCTCGTCCAAGTATGCCATCTCATTGTTGTTGGAAATGAGGCCCAGGACAACAGTATCATCAGCAAATTTGATGATAGAGGTGGAGCTGTGTGTGGACAAACAGTCATGTGTGTAGAGCGAGTAGAGCAGGGGACTCAGGACACAGCCCTGTGGAGATCCCACACTCAGGGTGATGGAGGTGGAGGTGGAGGTGGACTGGCCTATTCTCACCACCTGAGGCCTGCCAGTGAGGAAGTCCTCAATCCAGTGGCAGAGAGAAGGATTCAGGCCGAATCTTAATCTGCAGACACCAATACAAACATTTAAACATGAACTGCACATAATTGCACGACACTTGCAGCATGTACAGATGGCATCATTTATATTCAGTCATATAAAATAACAATTGTAAACGCAACTATAGTAAAGAGAAATGTCAAATGTCAAAAATACTTTACTTGCCTGCCAACAAAACATAGATCAAAGAATTATGACCTAGAACAAACATACATTCCAAGGGTTCACACTTTTTATAAGGTGTTTTTAATTACTGTGTATCGAATATATATATATATATATATATATATATATATATATATATATATATATACTCACCTAAAGGATTATTAGGAACACCATACTAATACTGTGTTTGACCTTTGAAGGTGCTGAAAGCATTCTTTAGAAATGTTGGCCCATATTGATAGGATAGCATCTTGCAGTTGATGGAGATTTGTGGGATGCACATCCAGGGCACGAAGCTCCCGTTCCACCACATCCAATTTGAAATGATTCGAGCTTTGTGACATGGTGCATTATCCTGCTGGAAGTAGCCATCAGAGAATGGGCACATGGTGGCCATAAAGGGATGGACATGGTCAGAAACAATGCTCAGGTAGGCCGTGGCATTTAAACGATGCCCAATTGGCACTAAGGGGCCTAAAGTGTGCCAAGAAAACATTCCCCACACCATTACACCATCACCACCAGCCTGCACAGTGGTAACAAGGCATGATGGATCCATGGTCTCATTCTGTTTACGCCAAATTCTGACTCTACCATCTGAATGTCTCAACAGAAATCGAGACTCAGGCAACATTTTTCCAGTCTTCAACTGTCCAATTTTGGTGAGCTCGTGCAAATTGTAGCCTCTTTTTCCTATTTGTAGTGGCGATGAGTGGTACCCGGTGGGGTCTTATGCTGTTGTAGCCCATCCGCCTCAAGGTTGTGCGTGTTGTGGCTTCACAAAAATACAATACAATACAACCGGAGTACAATCGGAGTTATATAAAAAAAAATGCCCTGGCCAGTCCAAGCGTTATAATGGCAGTGAATGGCAGCCCAAAATTTGAAGCCCAAAAAGTGTACCCATACATTAGGCAGTGTGTTCACCAAAATGGATTTTCACACAGCTGGCTGGCATATCCAATTGTTTTCAATGGGAGCGTCGCGATTTTAGAACGCCATGAGCGTAACAAGTAGCTGAGTGTCTATTTCATGCTCAAGAGCTGGGTGCTCAGCGAATGTTTAACGTTGAGTAAAACGCAGCGTACATCACAGTCACAAGACTGTGATGAACAAAACAAGAGCCAAAGCAAATACTTTACTTTCAGGGTTTGAAAAAAAAAAAAAAAAAATTTTTTATTAAAAGGCAAGCTTAGCGAGATAGCCATATAGTACAGTACCGTTTGATGTAGGCATACAGAGGGCCACAGAGGGGACAGGCTGAAGAGGAAGGTTGTGACTGATCCGGCAGAGGATCCTTACAAATAAAGAGGATGTTGGAGTTGATGGAGGACTCAGTTACATGCAACTCTGATAACATGCTGCAGATCAATACAAACATTGCGAGAATAACTAGAACCATTCAGGAGGGTTTTTCCTTCATGAGGGAATTGTTGTTCCAAAGCCATTTTGCACATCCACACAGCAGCAATGGACAATTCCAAGGGCACCCACCCTCATTCATGCACACAACACTGCACCCCATTACACCAGCCTTCCTGCATACACTTCGGCCCAATCAACCAGCAAACCAATCTGGACAATACCCCCCTGAACAATACACATCTACACCAGAAAACCACATTTTCATACAGACATGCACATTTGGAGAATACTTATTTAAAACAAAAGACCAGTCAGTCTTGTTGGCCAATGTTTTGTTAAGGATCAAGGTACTTTGTGAGCACTCTCCTCACTCTCTTTCCCTCTCCCTCATTACAGTCTGTGAGGTAGTTGTTGTATTGTGTAGGAGGCTGTAAGTCTCCATCACCTTGTATTGTTCAAACACAGAGTGTTCAGGCACAATCTCCTTACTTTCCTCACAACAATTGTGGAGAACAAAGCATGTGTAAATGACATGGGGCAGGTCCTGCAAGTTGATGTCCATAGGCCTTTTCAGCGCAGCAAATCTGGCTTTGAGCCGACCAAAAGCACACTCAATGACCATCCTTGCCCTACACAAATATAGCCCAAAGTACTGTTCTTGAGGCGTGGCGCCACCGTTTGAATATTTCTTCATCAAGTAAGGCAGCAGAGGGTAGGCTGGGTCACCAAGAAGAAAAATTGGTATGGCCTCCTCATTGTCCACAATCTGCTTTTTCAGAGCAGGGATCTTGCCAGATTTTAAAGTACAAGTTCAGCTTTGAATTAGCAATTGTGCATTGTGTACACTCCCAGGCCACTTCATCACAACATCATTAAATCTGTACTTATAATCACCTGTACACCAGACCGCCTGTGCATTAAGAGAATGTTTGCCTTTCCTATTGACAAAGCCCATTGAGTTGGTAGATGGCTGCTTGATCTCAATGTGGGTGCCATCAACCGCTCCCAAACACTGTGGCATTAATTTATTAACAGACCAGCAAGTATTATATTAAGAGGTTCTTTGGCATAGTCTGTAGCTCACGTTTGGCCTGGGTTTTTGTTGCATTACACTGTTCTGACCAGCAGGGGTTGCTGTGGAGACGGGTGTCTGATTGTTTACAAGCTTTGACACATTTGCTTCAACTGTTTCAGTGTTTCATGAAGCCTCGGTCTGCCCATCACTAGCCTTTTCTTATCCCCCGGAGCCGTATGGAGTGTATATTACTTAAGACCAATACGAAGAAAGGATTTTTAGAAATCTTGGCCAACTGAAAAGTATGAACATGAAAAGTATGAGCATGTACAGCACTCAATACTTAGTTGGGGCTCCTTTTGCCTGAATTACTGCAGCAATGCGGCATGGCATGGAGTCGATCAGTCTGTGGCACTGCTCAGGTGTTATGAGAGCCCAGGTTGCTCTGATAGTGGCCTTCAGCTCTTCTGCATTGTTGGGTCTGGCATATCGCTTCTTCCTCTTCACAATACCCCATAGATTTTCTATGGGGTTAAGGTCAGGTGAGTTTGCAGGCCAATTAAAAACAGGGATAGCATGGTCCTTAAACCAGGTACTGGTTGCTTTGGCACTGTGTGCAGGTGCCAAGTCCTGTTGGAAAATGAAATCTGCATCTCCATAAAGTTGGTCAGCAGCAGGAAGCATGAAGTGCTCTAAAACTTCCTGGTATATGGCTGCATTGACCTTGGACCTCAGAAAACACAGTGGACCAATACCAGCAGATGACATGGCACCCCTAACCATCACTGACTGTGGAAACTTTACACTGGACCTCAAGCAACATGGATTGTGTGCCTCAACATGGCCAAAACTGAGAGACTCAGGAGGAGCTTCTTCCCCCAGGCCATCAGACTCCTGAACTCAGTCACTTAACACCACGTGACTTCATTTCAGGATATACATACTGACATTGCACTGCACTTTCTGTTCTCGTTGTTACTGTGTAACAACCTGTTATAAACCTGTTTGCACATTATACTCTTTATACATTTGTTAACCACATATTTATAAGTCTACAGTTTACTCACTGCACAGTCTACTTCAATTATTTTATTCCACTTTATTCTTATTTTTTACTTTTTTTTTTCTTGATTATTTGACTTGATTATTTATAATTATACATATATATATATATATATATATATATATATATATTTTATCCTTTTTCTATATAATTTCCTCCTTGTGTTTTTAACTGTGAATTTGCACTGTCCATGGAGTGGACCTGTTTACATTTCACTGCCGGTTGTATATTCTGTATGTAACTGTGTATGTGACAAATAAAACTCTTGAATCTTGAATCTTGAATCTCCTCTCTTCCTCCAGACTCCGGGATGCTGATTTGGAAATGCAAAATTTACTTTCATCAGAGAACATAACTTTGGAGCACTCAGCAGCAGTCCAGTCCTTTTTGTCTTTAGCCCAGGCAAGACGCTTCTGACGCTATCTGTTGTTCAAGAGTGGCTTGACACAAGGAATACGACAGCTGAAACCCATGTCTTGCATACGTTTGTGCGTAGTGGTTCTTGAAGCACTGACTCCAGCTGCAGTCCACTCTTTGTGAATCTCCCCCACATTTTTGAATGGGTTTTGTTTCACAATCCTCTCCAGGGTGCGGTTTTCCCTATTGCTTGTACACTTTTTTTCTACCACATCTTTTCCTTCCCTTTGCCTCTATTAATGTGCTCGGACACAGAGCTCTGTGAACAGTCTGCCTCTTTTGCAATGACCTTTTGTGTCTTGCCCTCCTTGTGTAAGGTGTCAATGGTCGTCTTTTGGACAACTGTCAAGTCAGCAGTCTTCCCCATGATTGTGTAGCCTACAGAACTAGACTGAGAGACCATTTAAAGGCCTTTGCAGGTGTTTTGAGTTAATTCGCTGATTAGAGTGTGGCACCAGGTGTCTTCAGTATTGAACCTTTTCACAATATTCTAATTTTCTGAGATACTGAATTTGGGATTTTCCTTAGTTGTCAGTTATAATCATCAAAATTAAAAGAAATAAACATTTGAAATATATCAGTCTGTGTGAAATGAATAAATATAATATACAAGTTTCACTTTTGAATGGAATTAGTGAAATAAATAAACTTTTTGATGATATTCTAATTATATGACCAGCACCTGTATATTTGATTTACAGTAAATTTTGAACTTCCATAACTTTTTCATATTTAAGTTCTTTCACTTCAGCAATAATCTGCTGGGTGTCTTCTTCAAAACAAGACAGGTCTATATTCCAAAACATTTTTGTATTACAACCATTTGAGTTTGGATAGGGCATTTTCATGTCTATTTTCAAAAGGGGGTGACAGTTAAGGGGTCAGATATACACAGTGTTGCGGTGTTATTACTGTATTTGTTTCTCTGTTCAGTTCATGTTTGAGTTTGTTAATATATTCTAGTTTGTTAATTAGTTCAGTTCTCTTCCTTTCCCTACCTGTTTGTTACTATGGTTTCTAAGTGATTGTGTTAGTTCAGTTCAGGTGTCTCGTCAGTTATCTCGTTAGAGCCCCTGTTTGCCCATGTATTTAAACCCTCAATTTCTGTTCTGGTCTGTTCATTGTCTGGTTTTGTTTGAGTTCTACGTGATATGTGGTTGTACTTTCGTATGTGTCGTATTGGATTAAAGTCTCCTTCAGTATCCCCTTTGTCGTGCACTTTCTTACACAGCCGAACAATCCGTGACAGTATTATGTTTAATACAGTATCTCTTCAGTTAAAACACAAAACACTTACAGGTTGGGATTGCCATGAGGGTGATAATTAATTCATTAATAACAGAATTTTCAGTTCCCTTTCGTTCAGTCACTCCAAGTAACATCAGTGACTAACGAATGGGGGTTTCACCTAAAAGCCTATCATCTTCAAGATCTTTGAAAACACCCAATGGCATTGCCAATGCCATGGGCATGCAGAATTTGCATGCATAACTCCGCCCCACCGGTATATAAGGAAGTATGCTGGCACATCGCATTATGTTTCTGCTTCGGGGCAAGGGTACCTACTCTTCACTCTGCAAAGCCTTTCTGAGTTAATTTTGTTAGCTTCTTCGAGACGAGCAGCATTCCAGTCGGTGTTGGTGCCTGCTGATCTGTGCAGTGGTCTGCATCCAGCTGGTGTGCGTTTCCCTGGGCGCTTCGGCATCGATTGCGAGGCTTCCTCTCACAAAAGAGCTCACACATGGCACGTCCTTTTCAGGATGTCTCGCCCATGTGCTTCTGGGTGCGACCGGTCTCTGCCGCCCTCTGATGGGCACAATCACTGTCTAGCGTGTTTGGGCTTGCAGCACGCTCAGGCAGTGTTTGTGGATGAGTCATGTTCTCACTGCGGGAACATGACCATCTTGGTGCTGCGGTCGAGACTCAATGAATTCCATACCAGAGCGAGAGTCCCCACTGCCACACCCCAATCTGCGGTCTCCACGCGAGGCAGCACTTTGGCTGGTGGCCAGGGTGACCTGAGGGTGACGGTGTGGAATTAAGCTCAGACGCACATGCCTTGGCCCACTCCCCCCTCTAGCGCACCGCTCCCGCCATGCACTCAGACGGCAACACCTGCGAGGAGATGTCAGTTGCCACATCTCAAGGTGGGCTAGAGTCCTCTGAGGATGATGATTCGGCTGTGCTGCCGCCTTCGGGTGTGCCAGCATTGCCCAAGTCGGACCCAGAGCTGACAGCCATGCTTGCCCGGGCAGCCGTGAGTCTCAGGTTGGAGTGGAACCTTCCGCCCCGGCCGGAGCGCTCACGGTTGGACAATTGGTTTTTGGGGGCAGCACGTTCTGACACCCGTCAGACCATGCCCCCAATACCTTTCTTCCTGGAGGTGCATGAGGAGGTCATGCGGTCCTGGAAGTCCCTGTTGTCTTCCTGTGACCATTCGGCAACCTCCTCTGTCTTCTCTGCCCTTGATGGGGCCGCGGCTAAAGGGATGGAGACTCCATCCCCAGACAGTCCAGCTGATTTGGGAACAGTTCGGCGACACGCAGGTAGACCTGTTTGCCTCCCACGACTCTTCCCACTGTCACCTGTATTATTCCCTGACCAAGGGCACACTCGACACGGATGCACTGGCGCACAGCTGGCCACGGGGCCCCCAGTGGGCCCTCTCGCACAGGTTCTGTGCAAGATCAGGGAGGACAAGGAGCAAGTCCTTTTGGTCACCCCGTACTGGCGCGGCCGGACCTGGTTTCCAGAACTGGTACTCCTTGCGACAGCCCCTCCCTGACCAATTCCTTTGAGGAAGGACCTCCTCTCTCAGAGACGGGTCCCCATATGGGACCCGCATCCCATTCTTTGGAACCTCCACGTGTGGCTCCTGGATGAGACGTGGCAGGTTTGAGTACCCTACCACCTCCGGTGGTGGCTACCATCACTTCCGCTAGGGCAGAGTCTACTAGACACACCTATGCGTTGAAGTGGAACCTCATCGTCACCTTGTGCTCTTCTCGCCAAGAAGACCCATGGAAATGCCCGATCGGGTCCATGCTCTCGTTTCTCCAGGAAGGGTTGGAACGAAGGCTGTCTCCTCCCACCCTCAAGGTTTACGTGGCCGCCCACCATGACCATCAGTCGATCTTAAGTTCCTGTCAATGAAGACAGCGCTCCTGATCACTTTGGCCTCCATCAAGAGGGTAGGGGACCTGCAGGCATTTTCGGTTGATGAAGCGTGCCTGGAATTCGGGCCGGCCGACTCTCACGTGATCCTGAGACCCCGGCCTGGATATGTGCCCAAGGTTTCCACCACACCATTCAGAGACCAGGTGGTGAACCTGCAAGTGCTACCCTTGGAGGAGGCAGACCCAGCCTTGGCACTGCTCTGTCCAGTACGCCCCCTCCCCACCTACGTAGACAGAATGCAGTATTTCAGGACCTTAGACCAGCTCTTTGGTTGTTATGGTGGGAAGCTGAAGGGAAAGGCTCTCAAAGCAAAGGTTGTCCAACTGGATAGTGGACACCATTGTTTTGGCTTACCAGATGCAGGGGCATTCATGCCCCTTGAGGTCAGGGCCCACTCCACTCTACTCGGAGCGTGGCCTCCTCTTGGGCTTTAGCGCATGGCGCTTCGCTAACAGACATCTGCAGAGCTGCAGGCTGGGCAACACCACTCGCCAGATTCTACAATCTCCGAGTGGAGCCTGTTTCCAACTATGTACTTGCCTCTACTAGTGGCCGGTAATGGATTAGGCTCAGGTGTCTTCGCTTGCTCACCATTGAGCAATGGCGGCACCATTGAAAAATGGCGCCGCCGGGTTCGGTCGCCATTCAGGTCGCTCCGCGAAGACTGTGCTTTTATTTACTATTTTACTTTCTTTTACTCTCAATTTTTAGAAACTTATCAACTGCATTGATCTGCTATAACAGCAAAACTCTTTTGGACATTGGTTACCTCTACACTGGACTGTTTCAGGACACTTTCGCTGATCCTCTGTGGCCATCTGAGATTCTTCGGAACGGAGAGTTGAACAATGGACAGAGCCGACAGCGAAGAATCAAGAAACACCGTGGGAAACGCGCTGGGATTCGCAACAGACTGAGGAAAAGGGCATTCAGCCCTCCTCTCCCGAGCATTCTTCTAGCAAATGTTTAATCCTTGGAGAATAAGATGGACGATCTTAGAGCCAGGATAAGTTTTCAATGGGACATGAGATACTGTAACATCTTTTGTTTGTCTGAAACATGGCTCACGCCCGCGGTCCTGGACACAGCTGTGACGCCGTCGGAGAACTTCTCTGTTTTTCGGATGGACAGAACAGCCGAGGCCGGTAAATCCAAAGGCGGTGGAGTATGCTTCATGGTCAACAAGAAATGGTGCGATCCCAGGAACATCACCATTCTCTCGCGGTCCTGCTCACCTTATCTGGAACATTTAACAATCATTTGCTGCCCATTCTATCTGCCGAGGGAGTTCTCTGCGGTCATCGCGACCGCTGTTTACATTCCACCACAGGCAGACACAGGGCTGGCTTTATCTGGCCTTCATGATGTTGCCAGCAGCGTCATAAACAAACACCCCGACGCGGCGTTCATTGTCGCGGGCGATTTTAACAAAGCAAACCTAAAGAAAGTCTTGCCAAACTTTCACCAGCACGTCTCCTGTCCTACACGAGGAGCAAACACACTGGATCATTGCTACTCTCCGTTTAAGAACGCCTATAAAGCGCTTCCAGCTTTTGGCAAATCGGATCATGCCGCCATTTTCCTCACACCTGAATACAAACAAAGGCTCGTTCAGGAACCCCCGGTGAGGCGGGAGGTTAACCGCTGGTCGCCCCATTCAGAGACCGCGCTACAGGCAGCTCTTGATGATGTGGATTGGGACATGTTCCGGGCGAGTTCAGCTGACGTAAGCGAGTTCACGGATGTGGTGCTTTGCTTCATCAACACGCTTACAGAGCAAGCCACGCAAACAATAACAATAACGTCCTTCTCAAATCAGAAACCGTGGGTGGACAATTCAATCCGCGCTGCAGTGAACACACGCACTGCCGCTTACAACGCCGGTCTCCTAACGGGGAATATGACTGAATACAGATCGTCCTGCTATGCTCTCAGACGAGCAGTTAAAGCCGCAAAACTCCGTTATAAAGACCGAGTGGAGTCTCATTTCCAACTCAACGACTCCCGGCACTTGTGGCAGGGTCTGAGGTCCATCTGCTCTTTTGGATCTAAATCCTCTGCAGAGGTGAGCGCTGATCCGCCGCTTGTGAATGAGTTAAACTCTTTCTACGCTCGCTTTGACTGTAACCGCGGCAACGCGACTCCGCCAAGTGGCGCGTCAGAGGGAATTACTCAGAGCAGCAACAATCACGTGATCTCTGTCTTGGAGGATGAAGTTCGGAGGGCACTCAAGCGTGTGGACGTCAGGAAAGCTGCTGGGCCAGATGGTATTTCAGGCCGTGTTCTGCAGTCCTGTGCTGATCAGCTCGCCGGGTTGTTTACATCTATCTTCAATGAGTCCCTTGCTACATCTGTGGTCCCCACCTCCTTCAAAAAATCCACCATCATCCCTGTCCCTAAGGACAGTAAACCCTCTTGCCTAAATGACTATCATCCAGTGGCTCTCACATCTATAGTCATGAAGGTCTTTGAGAGACTCATTAAAAACACCATCTCGCCAGAATCTCTCGCAGACCTCTGTCTGCATGGTCCCCCTTCCGGGCGACCCCCACACATGTATTTCCATCGTAAGCCTCCTCGCGCAGGTGTTTTCCCTTGAAAACCTTGCCACCCCTGTGGTTAAAAGTCCACCTTCGGCTGGTTCCCCAGAATTTTCCATATGGAGCCCTTATTACTAAGTCCTCCTTAAGGGTAAGCATCTTGGCACATGTTCCACCTCGAATATGCTTCCCAGTGTACCTTGGTATTCCTGTGATAAGTGGGAGTCCTTTGTCCATACTAGTCTTACGACAGGGAGCTCGTAGTTATGCAGGGCACTGGAGGACAGCTGAGTGGCGAGATTATATTGGGACCCCCATTCGTCAGTCACTGATGTTACACGGAGTGACTGAATGAAAGGGAAAGTCTCGGTTATGTATGTAACCCTCGTTCCCTGAGGAGGGAACGGAGACGTAACGCCCCTCTGCCACTCCGCTGTACCGCTGGAATGGCCAGAGTTCAGTTTCCCCCACTCTATATTGCAGACAGGAATGGGAGATTATTTGTAATAAACATGCTGAAACAATAAAAACATATAAATGAAGTTAATGTTGCACAATTAAAATGAAAAATGATAACGCATAAGAAAGATAACGCAGCGTTTTGGACCACAAATTCGTACATGCGCAGTAACGTTTATTTATGTTGTTGCCGTTGAAACCGTCTATAATGCGACTGCATAGCAACTTAGTTAAATCAAGCAGTTAGTCAGAAATCTAGAATCTCGCCAGATGTGCCCCATGCTCCATACAATCCGAGATCTAGTATGTACATAAACCTGGTCACAGATTTGGGTAACAAAGGATACATCATGAAGTCAGAATAAATCAAATGTAACAATTTATTATTAGTCAGGTAAATGTATCATGCCAATTACATAATCATTTCAAAGATAATCAAAACATAACATCAAATGCTCTGAAGTAAAGAGTAAAAGATGGATACCTGAGGGCGTATTACAGAAATATCTTAACATTAGAATCCTATCTTATCTGTTTGGTAACCATGGCAATTTCAGCTAGGACCTAATTTAGGACAAAGGCTATTACAGAATGACATTTCTTAAGTGCATAATCTTATCTTAACTGTGGATAGGAAATGGGTATTACAGAAGCATCCTAACTTTGCAAAAAATCCTAAAAGCTGTCTTAACTTTAAGACAACCCCACTGGTGTCCTAACTTCAAACGGTAAAAATCAGAGTACAAAAGCCTTTTTAGAGAATGGCATTACATTTATTAATTATACAAATGTTTGATGGTGGAGAGACTTTTGGAGGACCCAGAGGATGTGCACATTCCCATGACACATGACTTTGCAGTTAGTTGACGAATTGCGACCAAAGCCAATAATATCTGTCTGCAGAGCCACAGAGCCACAGTTTTACTCCAGCAGTTTTGTCCGTGAAAAAATTTAGTTATTTCTTTTGACTAAATCATGCTAGAATGTGGTAAATCATGGTAATTCATACTTGAAACATGGTAAATCATGCTAGAATGTGGTCCATCATGGTAAATCATGCTAGAATGTGATCCATCAGGGTAAATCATGCTAGAATGTGATCCATCAAGGTAAATCATGCTAGAATGTGGTCAATCATGGTAAATCATGGTAAACTATGTTAAATCATGCTAGAACATGGTAAATCGTGAATATGGTAAAACATGGTAAACTATGGTATATCATGCTGGAATCATGGTAAATCATACTAGAACGTCTTTAATCAGGGTAAATCATGCTAGAACATGGTAAGTCGTGAATATGGTAAATCATGCTGGAATCATGGTAAATCATACTAGAACGTGGTAAATTGTGAATGTGGTAAATCATGTAAACTATGGTAAAGCATGCTAGAATCATGGTAAATCATACTAGAACATGGTTAATCAGGGTAAATCATGCTAGAACATGGTAAATCATGCTAGAATCATGGTAAATCATACTAGAACGTGGTTAATCATGGTAAATCATGCTAGAACATGGTAAAATCATGAATGTGGTAAATCATGGTAAACTATGGTAAATCATGCTAAAATCATGGTAAATCATACTAGAACATGGTAAATCGTGGTATGGTAAATGCTGGTAAGCTATGGTAAATCATGAAACTATTTCCTTCCAGTTTCGTCACATGCATAAAACCTTTCTTTTACTGTCTATGGGTAAAACTGTGGCTCTGCGGCTCTGCAGTCAGACCTTCTTACCAAATAGGTCAATGAGCCGTCATGGAGCATTACCGGTCATTCTTCAAGTGACTAATGCCTTGTAGGGTTTTTTTTCTTTTCATTAAAGGTGATTTTCAAAGTCGCTTCTGTAGCAAAAATGTCATAACCTGGCATATTAACAAAAAAAGGGCAAAGCGCCTACCTACATTCAGTTTCCTAGGAAAGAGCTGTCGACTATCAAAACTGCAGAATAAAACATTTCTTTTTCATTTAACTTTTCAACGGTGCTTATCAAAATTTCAATCTATGCCACACTGAAATTAAAAGCATTTTTGAAGCAGATTGTGCGTTGTTTGTTGCTTGGTAACAGACCTGAGTTGATTGCCGAACTCGATGGACCGGTTTAAGATTTCCTAACTACAGATAAGATAAATCAAGTTAAGATTTGCTTCTGTAATACGAATTTGTGGAAAATCCTAAATTAACTTATCATATCTTAAGTTAAGACCTAAAATAGAAAGTTTCTGCAATACACCCCCTGACATCTGAAAATTACATAACACTGAGTGTCTGAAAGCCACCCAGAAATGTAAATTAAGGTAATTGTGTGGCTGACACTTGGGTGGGGATGCCACTTTCACAAGTGAGAGTTGAAATGTTAATTCCCCGAAACATCCTTCGTTTTCTTGGGAGTAGTCGTTACTTAGCCCAGATGTCTCGGCATCTTACAGTCTTACATTTGTAATGTCTGCACAAAGGAGATGTCGGGCAGTGGCTCAAAAATCTCACCTTTGGAGAATACTGTTGATTTTATACTCAAAAAATTTAAGTATCACTACTTAAAAATTAAGATTACCGCAGAATAAATTGCATTGCTAGCCTACCCCAACAGTTGCACACAATAATAATGATAAATGCAGACAAATGCTTGATTATATAATATTTTTTTTTTACAGCCGTTGAACCCCACATTTCCATATCAACACAGCTGTGCCAATTCTGCGGCTTTATTCTGATGAGCCAGAGGATGAGGAAGACCATGATGATGGTCCCTCTGACAATATGGCTGCCACTGTGTCTACTCCAAACATTCATGTGCCTGCTCTGCATGAACATGACCGCCTGTAAAACATTTAAAGAGATTAAAGGGCACCTATTATGCAAAATTCCCTTTTACATGGTGTTTGAACATAAATGTGTGTTGGCAGTGTGTGTACACAACCACTTGGCCCCGGCCACGAGTGTTGATGGACACTGCCGCATTAGCGGTACACAGTCCACCATGTTTATCTCCTCGTCAGAGCATTAACAGCAGCATTCAAGTAAGAAATGTGTTCTTAATAAAGCTACTAAAGTTCATTCAGTAAAGAGCAGTGAGTGGTGATTTGATTCATATCAACAGCAGATATAGCAGTAGGTACTGCTATATTACACTGCTTTCACTTTAGTTACGTTACACAGGTCTAATATACACACCACATGGGATTTCTGTAACTTGCTGCATACGTGCACAGACATAACCAACTATTTTCATGCAAACTTTGTGTGTTTCTGACATAACCTTGTGTGCATTTGTCAGTGGATAAGAGAACTAGTCTAGTCTAGTTTAACCCCAAAACCCTATTGGGGACAAATGTGGGCAAAATTATTTTAATTTATTTTTTAAATATACTTCCCTTGATCTGAGACTTGACTGCTTTTCCTAAGTTTGCCACCTGTACACACACACAAAATAAAAAATAAAAAAAAATAAAAAAATAAAAAGACTTGATTCTACAATGTTAAATGGGTGAAAGAAAAAAAAAAACTCCTTAATTGTCTGTTCGTGGACAAAAATGGGCACCCATAGGAATGGCAAAAACTCTCACTCATACACACACACACACACACACACACACACACACACACACACACAAACAATGCATTCAATGAGCCTATGATAGAGCTTTCTCTTTTTTTTTTTTTTTTTTTTTTTTTTAAAAAACTCACTCACACATACAAAAATGATCCAATCAATGATGACAACCAATGAAATGATCCAGTCAACCACCTGGCTCATCACCCTCACCCTCTCTCTCTCTCTCTCTCTCTCTCTCTCTCTCTCTCTCTCTCTCTCTCTCTCTCTCTCTCTCTCTCTCTTTCTATCTATCTCTCTCACACACACACACACACACACACACACATACACACACACACAAACAATGCATTCAATGAACCTATGACAGAGCTGGTCTTTTTTTTTCAAATAAAAACTCACTCACACATACAAAAACAAAGAATTGAATGAGCCAATGTCTGACCATGTTTTTTGGTATGATCCAATCATCCACCTGGCTCATCAGATTCTCTCTCACACACACATGCAGGCACACTTCAGAGTCAGATCAAAGTGCTACTTCAAGGTTTGTTGATACTTCGAAACAAAATGTTTATGCAGCATATGCTACCTAAACCTGCAGTGACAGTTATTTTATCTGTTCACTGCAAGCAGCACAATGCGTAAGATCATCTTTTGGTTTTAACTCTCGGAACTTAGTGGAATGATATTTTTAATGTAGTTAAAGAAATATTAAATATAACATACAAATAAACATACATATACATATAACATACAAATAAACATAATTTACATAGAAAATGTGGTACATTTAGAGGTAAATAAATTCAAAAATACCACCAAAATAAAAAAAATTAAAAACACCATAAATGGATAGTATAAATTTGATCGAAGACAGTGATATAACATTTATAATAAATAAAAAATTGGATCACACCTGAGACTTCTGTGCCCATATTTGTCCACGAATGAACAATTAAGGGCTGTTATGTGAATGAGGGTTTTAATAGCTTACTCACGGACGCGCTGACATCCAGCTCTCTGTGCGCATGCGTCGGTGTGTGTGCTCAAGTTGAGAGTGATAAGGCTTTAAAATGCATGATGCAGATGATAATATTTCATGATAATGAAGAACTGCAGTGTCACATGAGCATGTCTACGATAGAGATGATCATCAAAACAAGCAGATGTGTCATGTTTCAGTTTTGCTTTTTAAATAAGTTTAGGGATGGTATTGGCCAGGTGATGAGTTCACCCAAACATATAAAATCAGACATTATTTACTCGCCTTCACTCACTAGTCAAGTTAGGTCAAGTTTGTCCTGCTGGTTACTGTTCATACAATATCAGTCCAGACATTTCCAGAAGCTTCATTACATTATTTGACTTTTGAAGCTTCTGAAAGTCGGGCTCCATTGTATGAACAGAAACCAGCAGAACAAACTTGACCAACATCACATCCTCAATGTCTTTCAGTCTTTTCTAGAAGCTTTTGCTGGCTCTGGGCTCACTGAGGATGAAGAGACCACAGTAACTTCCAGGCCAGGCAATCCAAATGAGGCACTAAGGGCATGTGGAGTGATGGAGGGTCTCATCCATGGCACTAAACCATTTCCAGGATGCTGCTGTAAGCCCTTCATCTTCATCCCCTTTCGCCCCTCCTACTAAATCCATCTGCCGGGTAGCTGATTGCCCCCAGCTGTGCCTGCTTACCAGTCAGGAGAGAGGCAGCGTAAGGAGCGGTTTTACTGCTAAGACAAAGCTGAGATCCAACGCCCTGAATTAAAACAATAAAACTCAATCTGGAGAGAAGATCTCACAGAGAAACTGTAGGACACCGCCCTGACCAAAACCTTCTCCCCCTCTCTACCTCCTCCCCTCCCTTTCCCCCCTTCCCCCTGATTCAAGTCACAAAATACAGATATACTACAGATGTTTTATCTTGTGAATCTATTGGTTTATCCCTTTCATGTCTGATGTCTTTGTAAAGGTCACAGTGCGATTGGTAAAATGGTCTCAACTTCACTGTAGTCACTGGTAGGGTGAGAAAGATATGGGTGAGATAAGGGTGAGAATTGTGTTCTCCTATTTTTGAGTGGTCTCTTCAAAGATATCTGATCCTCTCCCCCAAACTAGGTGTTTGTGTTGCAAATATTTACAATCCTTTGTTCTGGTCTAGGTATTTAAGGAAGGGTAGCAGGGCTGCTATTAGGGAACATTCTGTAGACAGAAGCCCCCATGCAGTGTTGTGTCAAGTGCCCTAAGAGATAAATGTATTGTGCCAGATAATGACTCTTTGAAACCATTTTAATATTACTTAGTAATTGTATTTTATATTTTTATGCTGAAAGTTGTGTACCATGGATTCGTGTTTAATTATGGTATTTAAGTTCTGTCTGGCCAAAATAAATGTTAATCTTGATTTATTCTGTAACTTTCTGAAAAACACTTTTCTAGTAGTGTCGCATGTGGAGTTTGTAGGAGTTTTCGTAAATCTTTCTGTCAGGGCAGATTCATACTGAGGACCCCATGACTGGAGCATGGCGCTAAGCATGAGGGGCAATCTGATTTCTGACTGTCACTGTTATTAACAAGTTGCATGACTAAGTTGCATGACTCGTTTAATTCTGACGTTCATGGAGTCAGAATTAAAATTCAATAACCATAAATTAAGTGAAAATTAACGGAAACGCTGAAAAGGCGAACACGCAGAAGTCCTTCGACCAGGCCGTTAGATTCTGTTCTGTATTCAAGAGTTTTATTTGTCACATACACAGTTATATACAGAATATACAACCGGCAGTGAAATGTAAACAGGTCCGCTCCATGGACAGTGCAAATTCACAGTTAAAAACACAAGGAGGAAATTATAATAGAAATAGGATAAAAAAGTACTATATATATATATAGTATATATATATATATATATATATATATATATATATATATATATATATATATATATATATATATCTATATATATATATATATAGTATATATATATCTGTAGAATTATAAATAATCAAGTCAAGTAGAAGAAAAAAGTAAAAAAATAAGAATAAAGAAGTGGAATAAAATAAGTGAAGTAAACTGTGCAGTGAGTAAACTGTAGACTTATAAATATGTGGTTAACAAATGTAAAAGAGTATAATGTGCAAACAGGTTTATAACAGGTTGTTACACAGTAACAACGAGAACATAAAGTGCAGTGCAATGTCAGTGTATCGATGTTTATCCTGAAGTGAAGTCACGTGATGTTAAGTGACTGAGTTCAGGAGTCTGATGGCCTGGGGGAAGAAGCTCCTCCTGGGTCTCTCAGTTTTGGCCATCAGGCTTCGGAAGCGCTTACCAGATGGCAGCAGCGTGAAATGAGGGTTTGCAGGGTGATTAGAGTCCTTGATGATCTTAGTAGCTCTACCTTTGCAGCGTTTGGTGTAGACGTCCTGCAGAGACGGGAGAGCTGACCCTGAGATACGCTCGGATAAGCGCACGACTCTTTGCAGGGCTTTGCAGTCATGACTGGTGCTGTTCCCATAGTTAATACACTTTCTATCGCCCCTAAATAGAAAGTTTTCAGGATAGCTGGTGAAACCCTGAATTTCCTCAGCTGGCGCAGGTGGGACAGTCTTTGCCTGGCTTTTTTCCACCTGTGTCTGAATGTGAGCAGTCCAGGTCAGGTCCTCGGAGATGTTTACACCCAGGTACTTGAAGCTGCTCACTCTCTCTACTGGTGACCCGCTGATCATGAGGGGGGAGTATGTCCGTTGCTGTCTCTTCCTGAAGTCCACAATCATTTCTTTGGTCTTGCCAACATTCAGAGAGAGACAGTTGTCCTGGCACCATGATGTTAGATGCTCCACCTCGTCCAGGTATGCCGTCTCATTGTTGTTGGAAATGAGGCCCAGGACAACAGTATCATCAGCAAATTTGATGATAGAGGTGGAGCTGTGTGTGGACAAACAGTCATGCGTGTAGAGAGAGTAGAGCAGGAGACTCAGGACACAGCCCTGTGGAGCTCCCACACTCAGGGTGATGGAAGTGGAGGTGGACTGGCCTATTCTCACCACCTGAGGCCTGCCAGTGAGGAAGTCCTCAATCCAGTGGCAGAGAGAAGGATTCAGGCCGAGATCCAGGAGTTTGGAGGTTAGCTTGATGGGAACTATGGTGTTAAAGGCTGAGCTATAGTCAATAAATAGCAGCCTTACGTAGTTCCCACTTTTGCTGTCGATGTGAGTGAGGGGGGAGTGGAGGACATGCGAGATGGCATCTTCAGTCGATCTATTGGGACGATAGGCAAACTGAAGAGGGTCCAAAGTGTCAGGAATGAAGGCGCAAATGGTGTTTTTAATGAGTCTCTCAAAGACCTTCATGACTATAGATGTGAGAGCCACTGGACGATAGTCATTTAGGCAAGAGGGTTTACTGTTCTTAGGGACAGGGATGATGGTGGATTTTTTGAAGGAGGTGGGGACCACAGATGTAGTGAGGAACTCATTTAAGATAAATGTAAACAACCCGGCGAGCTGATCAGCACAGGACCGCAGAACACGGCCTGAAATACCATCTGGCCCAGCAGCTTTCCTGACGTCCACACGCTTGAGTGCCCTCCGAACTTCATCCTCCGAGACAGAGATCATGTGGTTGTTGCTGCTCTGAGTAATTCCCTCTGACGCGCCACTTGGCGGAGTCGCTTTGCCGTGGTTACAGTCAAAGCGAGCGTAGAAAGAGTTTAACTCGTTCACAAGCAACGGATCAGCGCTCACCTCTGCAGAGGATTTAGATCCAAAAGAGCAGATGGACCTCAGACCCTGCCACAAGTGCCGGGAGTCGTTGAGTTGGAAATGAGACTCCACTTGGTCCTTATAACGGAGCTTTGCGGCTTTAACTGTGCGTCTGAGAGCATAGCAGGACGATCTGTATTCAGTCATGTTCCCCGATAGGAGACCGGCGTTGTAAGCGGCAGTGCGTGTGTTCACTGCAGCGCGGATTGAATTGTCCACCCACGGTTTCTGATTTGAGAAGGACGTTATTGTTATTGTTTGCGTGGCTTGCTCTGTAAGTGTTGATGGGGGTTCCTGAACGAGCCTTTGTTTGTATTCAGGTGTGAGGAAAATGGCGGCATGATCCGATTTGCCAAAGGCTGGTAGTGACCGCGCTTTATAGGCATTCTTAAACGGAGAGTAGCAATGATCCAGCGTGTTTGCTCCTCATGTAGGACAGGAGACATGCTGGTGAAGGTTTGGCAAGACTTTCTTTAGGTTTGCTTTGTTAAAATTGCCCACGACAATGAACGCCGCATCAGGGTGTTTGTTTATGACGCCGCTGGCAACATCATGAAGGCCAGATAAAGCCAGCCCTGTGTCTGCCTGTGGTGGAATGTAAACAGCGGTCGTGACGACCGAGGAAAACTCCCTCGGCAGATAGAATGGGCGGCAAATGATAGTTAAATGTTCCAGATGAGGAGAGCAGGACCGCGAGAGAATGGTGATGTTCCTGGGATCGTACCATTCCTTGTTGATCATGAAGCATACTCCAGCGCCTTTGGATTTACCGGTCTCGGCTGCTCTGTCCATCCGAAAAACAGAGAAGTTCTCCGGCTGTGTCCGGGACCGCGGGCATGAGCCATGTTTCGGACAAACAAAAGATGTTACAGTCTCTCATGTCCCGTTGGAAACTTATCCTGGCTCTAAGATCGTCCATCTTATTTTCCAAGGATTGAACATTTGCTAGCAGAATGCTCGGGAGGGGAGGGCTGAATGCCCTTTTCCTCAGTCTGTTGCGGACCCCAGCATGTTTCCCACGGTGTTTCTTGATTCTTCGCTGTCGGCTCTGTCCATTGTTCAACTCGGCGTTCCGAAGAATCTCAGATGGCCACATCTGAGCCACATCTGTAAGGTCCATCTAATGGATGGACCTTACAGTAGTATAAAAGCAGAGAAGAAACTGCCAGAGTTTGAGAAACTTACTACCAAAAGTTTTCTCCAATGTCTTCGGCCTTTCCAAGCCTGTTGCTGCAGTTTACATTGTTGAATGTGGTAGCCAGGGCTGGATTAACATAAGGGAAAGGTGGGACTGAAGCCCCAGGGCCAGAGCATGGAGGGGGCCCATGATTGGATGAGGGAAGGATTGACAGCCAATTGGGAGCACCTGAACTTTTTCTGGTGGGGCGCTCGCCAAAATCCCACTATGCCCCCACATATTTAGTGCTGCTATTTACTGGAGTGCTGTGAGTGCATGGGAAACAAACACCAAAAGCCAAGTGATGAAACGATGCTACCTGATTAAATCACATGCACACCCAGCAGTCGCAGGTTTCACTGCTCTGTAGACCTTATTCAGAGCAGCACCATGACAGGTATGAAAGCGAGGCAGTGAGGGATAGACTTACCATGTTTTCAATGGCATCCACTGTAAAAAGCTTCCTGATTACAAATTTTTCACAGCTCATGTTGTCTGGAGATGTTTGTCTACTGTAACTGGAAAGATGGCACTGATGTGAATAAGGTCTATTGAAGTGATAACCAGCGCCAGTCACTTGATCCATTTGAATTTGATACAAGCACAACATGATATATGAACATTAAAGGCTCTGTGGCGAAACTAGCTGAAACCAGACTGAATAGCTCCAACCATGTAAACTGAAGTGTTGAGGTAAACTGTATAGGCTACAAAACAGTAATTACAAGCTTTTCAATCCACATAGCACCACCCTATAAAAAATGACCACACACTTACTAACACTGTAGAAATGTTGCATTACGGTATATTATTAATCTTACTACTATTAGCTTCAAATTAAATATTAGGGAATTAAAAGTCACTTTAAGAGATCAGCCAGGCTCCACCACCACCCAATCACAGTGCTCCAGATCACCAGAGTACTAATCACCCACACCTGCACCTCATCTCCTCATCAACATGGACCTACATAAGCACACACCTCACATTCACTCACTGTCTGGTCTTGTTTGAGTAAGGACTCCACTCTCTGGATCCAGCCTGTATTACCTGCTTCAAATCTCCTACCTGATTCTCCGTGTCTCCTTCGTCATCTGTGTTGGTTCCTCATCTTCCTCCATCCACTGGTGTCCACACCACCATGTCTGCTCCTTTGCTCCCCAGCTTTGCCATCCACGATCTCCTCGTCCAAATGCTCCTAACAGTATCTATACCCATTCATTCCAGTTTGTCAATAAACCTTTTTTATATTCATCCCTGGTTCTGTGTCTCTGTACCATAACAGAAGACCAGACAACAACAACATGATGGCCCAGGATCCGTTTCAGGAGATCGTGAATGTGCTGAAGCGAGCACTCGGTGGCACCACTTCCGCATTCCCACTCACCGCCACTCCTTCACCACCAGCGGCCTCCAGTCCCATGGCCAATCCAGCGCCCTACTCTGGTTCGGCTGAGGATTGTGACAGATTCCTCCTGCAATGTTCACTGGCCATTGAGATGCAGTTGCACCACTTCCCCACTGAGAAATCCAAGGTCGCTTTTTTATGGTTTCCTTATTGACAGGGCGAGTGCTCCAGTGGGCCAGAACAATCTGGGATCAAGACAGCAGCGTAACTCAAACACTCAGGAATTTCACTGCACACTTCCATGATGTGCTTGGAGTGCCCGACAGCGATTCGTCTATTGGTGAGCAATTATATAATCTCAAACAAGGGAAAATGTCTCTGCCCAATTATGCTCTTAAGTTCAAGAATCTTGCTGCAGCCAGTGGATGGAATGAACGCTCGCTTCTCACCACCTATCATCAAGGACTCAATCCTAGGCTGCGATGGCATACGGTGATACCATCGTATGCCTAGAAAAATTCATCCATCTCTTTCTCAGCACCAATCGCCATATGCAGCCTTGTCTAGAAGATCTCCATGGCCAGTCTTCCTCCTTCACCTGTCATCCCCGCCAACCAGAGTATACCAGCTCTCCAGAACCAGAGCCCATGCAACTGGACACCACTCGGCTCACTCCCACTGAGTGGCAGAGGAGGCTGACACAGGGTCTCTCTATATACTGTGGAGCTAGAGGACACCTCATATATGTCTGTCCCATCCATCACAGACAGTTAATATGAATCCACTCACTACCAAAGTAATCATGACTGCCTCTTGTGTCTCTCTATCAGTATCTGCTCTCCTCGACTCTGGGTCAGCCGGGAACTTCATCTCCAACTCCCTCTGCCACCAGCTCAATCTCCAGAGGAAACCCACAGAAACCCGTTATGAAGTCCAATCGATAATAAGCAAACTCCTTAACAAGAAACATGTCCGCTATTTAGTGGGTCCTGTCCAGTTGCAAGTGGGCCAGTTGCACACCAAATCCATCTCCTTCCTGGTTCTGGAGCCACCACTGGCATCATCCTAGGGTGCCCCTGGCTAGTGCAACATGACCCTGTAATATCCTGGACATCTGGGGAAGTCCTGAAGTGGGGCGAAGGCTGTTTCTCAGGATGCTTCCCTTACCTACCTCTACACTTCCAGTTAATTCCACCTCCATCGAAAGTCCAGTCGAACAACGATCCATTGACATTCCCTCCTGTTACACCCCTTTCAGTGATGTGTTCTGCCCCAAACGGGCGTCGTCATTGCCACCACACCGGCCATGGGACTGTGCCATCAACCTCCTTCCAGGTGAGCCAGTGCCCCACGGGAAGATCTACCCTCTCTTGATTCCCGAAGAGAAGGCCATGGAGGAGTACGTTGAAGAGGCTCTTCAACACGGCTATATCCGCCCTAAATCTCCCCTGCTGCTTCAAGTTTTTTTCTTTGTGGCAAAGAAGGACGGAGGCCCTGCATCGACTACAGAGCTCTCAACAACATCACGGTGAAGTTTCACTACCCACTTCCCCTCATCCCAGCGGCCCTGGAACAACTTTGTGGAGCAGGCTGTGTTCAAGTTGGACCTCTGCAGCGCGTATAACCTCATCCAGATACGTGAGGGGGACGAGTTGAAGATCGCCTTTGTGAGCCCTACAGGGCACTATGAATACCTTGTCATGCCATATGGATTAGTAAACGCCCCCTCCGTATTCCAGGACTTCATGCATGAGGTGCTCCAGGATTTCCTTAACGGATTCATCATAGTCTACATTGACGACATCCTAATCTACTCCTGGAGCCTGGCCGACCATTGCCAACACGTTGCGGAGGTCCTCCAATGCCTCCAAACCTCCTTACCACGTTCCACGATACTCACCCAGACCAACCAGCACCTCGAGGGAGAGGTCGACCACTGTGACGTCAGGATCCACGGCCCTCAGGAGCGGGCTGTGGAGGGGGAGGGTACTTTAAGAGATCAGCCAGGCTCCACTACAACCCAATCACAGTGCTCCAGATCACCAGAGTACTAATCACCTGCACCTGCACCTCATCTCCTCATCAACACGGACCTACATAAGCACACAGCTCACGTTCACTCACTGTCTGGTCTCATTTGCATAAGGACTCCACTCTCTGTATCCAGCCTGTTTTACCTGCTACAGATCTCCTACCTGATTCTCCATGTCTCCTTCATCCATGTTGGTTCCTCATCATCCTCTCCTCATCTTCCTCCATCCACTGGTTTCCATACCACTGTGCCTGCTCTCTCGCTTCCCAGCTCCGCCATCCACACTCTCCTCATCTTCCTCCATCCACTGGTTTCCAATACTAACAGTATCTATACCCATTCATTCCAGTTTGTCAATAAACCTCTTTTATATTCATCCCTGGTTCTGTCTCTGTACCATAACATAGGTTGTTTTTCATTACAAAGAGATAGAGGTAGTTTTTTTTTTTTTTAATTCTTATTATTATGTTATTGTAGAAACCATAAAACCATGGTAATGCGGAGCATGGTTTTTGCCGCTGTCATGATCTTACAGTGAAACTCTGGATTCTGCCCAAGAACTGATGCGAGTTTGACTAACGTGACCTGCCAGAACTGATGCTATACGCTTGATTTGTGATAGAAAACATTGTAGCACCAGATAGGCTACTGTAACTGTCCACTGGATGCGAGTTTGGTGAACCCAAGTGCAGTTTTAATCAAAACAAAAGACTTGACTTGACACTCACCACCAATGGATTACAACATCAATACCAGACAAAGACACATGGCAAACATGAGGGTTTAAATACACTGAGACTAATAACAAGACAAGGAACACCTGTGAACAATGATTAAACAATTAAACAATGAACCAATGACATCACATGACACCAGGAAACAAGACAGGAACATGATAAACTCAAAAAATCAAGATAACCCAAACACAGGAAACAGGGGTCCTTTTTTATTATAAATCCAAATTTATTTTTACTCTATGGTATTGTATTATTTTTATTGATTGTTGTGAGTGTCTCCAACATTTACACTAAGTGTGGAGGTTAATGTCATCATTTACCTTTATCAGTCCTTTCTATTATTTATTTTATTGTTGGTGCTGTTAATAAGAGAAGAGAGATGGTGCCAGTGTGTGTGGCCTGCCATCTGTCACTGCTCATGCTGTGTGTGTTCTTGCTGTTCGTATCACTTGTTGTTCAAAATGTCAACTCTCTATTGTTGTATGATTGCCAAACATTACTGGATCTTCGAGTCTCTGCCAAAGATTTTGTAAAGTTTGATTATGGTGGCCAAAAGACATTGCCGTTCCTAATGGGGATCCCAGCTTATCTCTGCTGCCCCCCAGCTCAACATCCGTGGCGTAAGCACCACCACCGCAGAGGGAAACGTGGTGTCCAGCTGGTGAGGATGAAGGCTTGCTTGGCGCACTTTTCCATGGCTTCCTGGACTGAGTACCAAGCGGTGCCTCGCCTCTTTATTTCTCGGCGATCGCTGTACCCTGCCGATGCCTGGCTAGTACCTGTCGTCGGCCCGTATAAGGTGTTCCAGCCCCGTGCCCCCTGCTCTCCTTGCCCCCGCTGGCGCAGAGTAAATCTGCAAGACCTGTAGCCTCTGTGTCGGGCTCCTCAGAATGTCAACAACGCAGACCCGCCGGCTCCTGCCAGGATTGGCCTGGTAAACGCTAGATCGCTAGCGAACAAAACACTTTTCGTCCCAGGGATTGGATTTTCTCTATGTGACTGAAACGTGGCTGCGTGTTGGTGAGTCCAGCGCTTTCTCTGAACTATTACCATATGACTGCTGTTATTTAAACTCTCCGCGAACGTCGGGCCAAGGAGGCGGAATAGCAACTGTTTAAGAATGTTTATAAATGTAAACTATCATTATCATCCTCATTTGGCAGCTTTGAACTGAGCTTATTTGAGCTGGGCCGTTCAGACACAGTGTTGTGTGCAGTGGTGTATCGGCCTCCAAAATACAATAAGGGCTTTATGTATGATTTTTCTGTTTTCCTGGCTGAAATTATGCCTAAATACGACCGTGTTCTTATTGTTGGGGATTTTAATGTCCATGTGTGTTGTCCTGATAACTAATTTGCAGAGGACTTTCTATACCTTATTGACTTTTAATCTTGTGCTGTCTGTGTCTGGCCCTACACAGCAACGCAGACACACACTCGATCTCATATTATCTTTCAGTTTGCCTGTTCTTTAATCTAGAGATCTGTGACGCAGTGTTTTCTGACCTGTATTATTTGAGATGTATTATTTGAGATGGCTCTGGCCTGTAATGCAGTTGAACCTCGCACTGCTGCTCGGGTGCTGTCGTATTATTAACCCTTCCACTGCTGTTAAGTTCTCGTCCGTCTTGTGGTTGTGTTGGAGGCGTGGCTACTGATTGCGACTCTTCATTAAGTCTTACCTCCAGCTGCACCTAATTATCTCTCCCTATTTATTCACCTCACTCACTCACACTTATTGTCAGATCATTGCAGGCTTCTCTCTCTCTCTCTCTCTCTCTCTCTCTCTCTCTCTCTCTCTCTCTCTCTCTCTCTCTCTCTCTCTCTCTCTGTGTGTGTGTGTGTGTTCGTTCGTTCGTTCGTTCGTTCGTTCGTTCGTCCGTCCGTCCGTCCATCTATCTATCTATCTGCCGGTTCTCTTGGGAGTTCTGCCTGTTCCTGTCTCTGGAGGTTCACCGCCGTGGAGTGGCCCATTGCATCCCTGCATCACAGCCCTGCGGTCCTGTTCGCCGGTTCCTCTGCCTTCCTGGACATTCTGTGTTTCCTATCTTCCTTTGTTGTTCTGTGTTTAATAAACACTGTTTAACTCGCAATTGGATCCTGTGCGTCTTTCCTGACAGAATGGTCTGACCGTCATGGATCCAGCGAGATCCATGGAGTTAACCGAGTTACAGGATTATCTGACTGCCAGCAACCAGCGCATGGATCAACAGGATGAACAGGCAGCCACTACTGCACAAGCTGTGCAGGCACTAGTGACACAGGTGTCCAAGCTCACCACCTGGATTCAACAACTAGCACCACCCACTGCGTCAACCCCGCCGTCCGTTCCCCTTAATCCAGCGTCCATCACCAACAACCACGAGCCATGCATCCCCATGCCAGAAAGGTACTCGGGGCAACCCGACCTTTGCAGATCGTTTTTGACAAGATGCTCCATGTTTTTCTCATTTTCTCCATGTCTTTTCACAGCTGATTACATTCGCTACTGAGGCATCAAGAGTGGCATTGGTGTTAACCTTGCTGTCAGGATGTGCGACTCGTTGGGGAACGGCAGTGTGGGCCAATAGCCACCATTGCTGTTCCTCGTTCCAGACACTCTCTGATTAAATGAGGCGGGTCTTCGACCGCGCAGTAGTGGGACGCGAGGCGGCCTGGAGGTTTGCAGATCTACGTCAAGACAATCGACCCCTCTCAGATTACTTTATTGAATTTCGTACCCTGGCTGCTGAGTGCCAATGGAACGAGGAGCCGCAGTGGGATATGTTCCTGCATGGGCTGGCTGACCGTGTTCACAAGGAGATCTAAGCGTTCAAGTTACCCAGGGATTTTGTATTTAGCCTTCCGAGTGGATGCGCGATTACAGCTACATGATCAACGCTCACGAATAAGAAGAATCTCTCTGCCTTCCACGAGTTCGCAGGGGAGAACACGGTCATTCCACCGGTCGATCACAAGCCCATGCAGGTAGGTCGAGCTCAGCTTTCCCAAGAGGAGAGGGAACGTCTCCGTCTCTACTGTGGTGCGGCGGGCATTTCCTCAACAATTGCTCCATAAAAGATCAAGCCCAACAGTAGACAGGAGGTTACTGTCGGGTAGGTCCACGTTGGGGAAATCCTCATCCACCACCCTCCTCTCGGGAAGACTGCAATGGGCCAATAACTGCCAGGCTCTGGTGGACTCTAGGGCTGAAGGTAATTTTTTTGGATTATCCACTGGCTGTTCACCTCAAGATCCCCATTGTTTCCCTTCACCACCCCATCACCGTTCATGCCCTCAACGGACAGAATCTGCCAGCCATCACACACTCCACTGACATTCTCACTCTGACTATATCTGGGAACCACACTGAGAGCATTGACTTTTTCCTGCATTGACTTTTTCCCTGACCGATTAACCCCTGGTATATATATATATATATATATATATATATATATATATATATATATATATATATATATATTTCTGATTCACTAGCTTCTGGGTTCATCCGGACTTCCTCTTCTCCAGTGGGGGCGGGGTTCTTTTTTGTGGGTAAAAAGGATGGGTCTTTGCGACCTTGCATTGATTACCAAGGGTTGAACAACATCACTGTAAACAATACTTATCCTTTACTGTTGATGTCTTCGGCCTTCGAGAGGTTGCAGGGAGCATCCATATTCACTAAATTGGACTTACGTAATGCTTACCATTTGGTCCATATAAGGGAGGGGGATGAGTGGAAGACTGCATTTAATATTTGGAATATTTTTGAATACTCCATTTTGAATATTTGGTCATGCCCTTTGGGCTGTCTAACTCCCCTGCGGTCTTCCAAGCACTTGTCAATGACGTGCTAAGAGATATTATTCGATTTTTTCCTCTTCTCTCCAGGAACATGTTCAGCACGTCAGACAAGTGCTCCAGAGGTTGCTAGTGAATGGGCTTTTTGTCAAGGCGGAGAAATGCGCATTTCATGCACAGTCTGTTCTTTTCCTTGGGTATATCGTCTCATCCAAGGGAATGCACATGGATCCCGACAAGGTTAAGGCTGTGGTAGATTGGCCAAGTCCAGATTCCTGTAAGGCCTTACAGAGGTTTCTGGGATTCAACAATTTTTACCAACGTTTTATTCGTAATTTCAGCCAACTAGCCGCGCCTCTGACGGAATTGACCTCTCCCCGAGCTACGTTCAGGTGGTCTGGTGCAGCTGAAGCTGCATTTTCCAAACCCAAGAGCTGCTTTGTTTCAGCTCCCATTCTGATAGCCCCTGATCATCAGTTCGTGGTGGATGTCGATGCGTCAGAGGTGGGGGTAGGTGTGGTTCCTTCACAGCACTCTTCCTTGGATGACAAGATGCATCTCTAAGGAGCGGTTTTACTGCTAAGACAAAAGCTGAGATCCAACGCCCTGACCAAAACCCTCTCCCCCTCTCTACCTCCCTTTCCCCCCTTCCCCCTGATTCAAGTCCCAAAATGCAGATATACTACATATGATTTATCTTGTGAATCTATTGTTTTATCCCTTTCATGTCTGGTGTCTTTTTAAAGGTCATAGTGCGATTGGTAAAATGGTCTCAACATCACTGAAGTCACTGGTAGGGTTAGAAAGATTGAAACATATGAGAATTGTGTTCTCCTTTTTTGAGTGGTCTCTCCAAAGATATCTGATGCTCTCCCCCAAACTAGGTGTTTGTGTTGCAAATATTTACAACCCTTTGTTCTGGTCTGGGTATTTAAGGAAGGGTAGCAGGGCTGCCATTTGGGAACATTCTGTAGACAGAACCCCCATGCAGTGTTGTGTCAGTGTCATAAGAAGCACTCACACACACACTGTATGTAGTGTGCCAGATATGACTCTTTGAAACAATTTTCATATTACTTAATTGTATTTTATATTTTTATGCTGAAAGTTGTGTACCATGGATTCATGTTTAATTATGATGTTTAAGTTCTGTCTGGCCAAAATAAACCTTTGTCTTGATTTACCTTGTATTATTCTGAAACCATTTCTTCTAGTATTGATCAAACCGGAGTCCTTTATTTCCGCAATTCTTTTGCCAGAATAGATCAAACCGAGGACCCCTGACTGAAGCATGGAGCGCAGCATGCGGGATAATCTGATTTCTGACTATTACTGTATTAGCAAGTTGCAGCTTTCGTGACTATTACTAAAATTACACTTTTTGTTGAGTAAGCAGGTGTGACCACTTAAAGGTAAAATATTCACTCTGCAATCCTCTGACTAATATCAGAACTGGCTAGGTTGTGATCGTGGGCGGGCGAAACCGGACGCTTCGTTCCTGTGCGATATCGGGTCCCTTGATGAACGAATACCTTTCTGTCCTTCTGTCCGTGCAGACGTGTTTTCTCTCTGTTCCCTGCTGGCTCTCGCGCTGTTTTGTTTTGTCTAGTGTTTCGTCTCTTCTCTTTCTCTCTGACTGCTGCTTTGCTGGACTCTTGAAAATACTGAAATGGAATTGATTAACTGGTCAATCAGCGCAATTGACAAGATTTTCTCACTAAGGAAGGGTGCCCCGGGAGAACCCACCTGCCCGGACGGGACCTTTGCCGCAGGGTACGTGAGGGACGCATGGAACAACTGGCAAGTCCTGTGCCTGGAGGCTCTGTCCGTGGAGGATGCGGAAGATTTATACATGATTGGATTATTGATGGCGGGGTTCCTATTCTTTGGCTTTGGGATTGCCCTGACCTATCGGAAGATTGGTAAGACAGCTGCAAGCAAATTCACCCAGCCGCTGTCTGTGGAAATTAAAGAATGCTTGGGGTTGTGTGTGACCGTCTGAAGGAATTAGATCAGAAAGTGATAGGAATTGAGGAACTGAACCGTAACAACGCAGTCCGGACTGCGGATACGCAGGGTAGAGTGGGCTCTATCGGGGGTCAGATCGGTGAACTTTTACGGACTGTAACCGGTCTGGCCATGAGGCTGGACGTAATGTCTAGGGAAACTGCACAGACCGGACGCGAATGCTGAGGACCAGATCTGATTGATTGATTATGATCCGGACAAATTACCGAAGATCATCAAATGGATTAAAAAATAATAAATTGTATTTGCCTGACCTAATCAACTAGCCCAACGAACCTCACTTGGTCCCTATCTCTCGGTTGGGATTTCAGCCTGACAGCTGGGTCTGCTATCTTCCCCTGTGCACTGCCTTATCTCCCTTCAAGGACAAACCATAGAACTGAACTCGAAAACATCTGAAGTTATGGCTAACATTTTCACGCAACACAATCTCAGACTCACTCGCACCATACACAACCTACCCGATCCCCCCCCCAACCGTCTGCCTGTCTTTGTTATCTATCTCCTCTCCCACTCCATACAAAAAATCCCATCACGTGACCACGTGTACTGTGTCATGTTTATGTTTATGTTTATGTTTATGTTTATGTTTTGTTGTGTTTGCTATGTAATGCTTGCTAAATTGCATTCTTGTATTTCTGGAGAGCGTAGGGCGGCGCCTGAATAATCGGCCTCGGCCCGGAGGCTTGCTCCAAACTTCATTTCGTTATACTGTACTTGTACATGTGTAATGACAAATAAACTTCAACTTCAACTTCAACTTCAATATTTGAAATTAAGAGATACTAAGAAAAATCAACGATCCAAATTAAATCACAACTAAAATTATGATCAGCTGTTAAGTTACAAATGTAACAAATGTAACAAAGTTACAAAGAATTGGAGTCAGATAAAATTATTCACATGGGAGATCAAATCGAAGGTCAAATCGGCCTTAGAAGGGGTAACGCCTCTGCCCGGTGGACCACTGAGTCGGTTATTTGTGCCCGAAAGTCTACGGTCCGACGTTGTATAATGGGGTCATTGTTCCAATGTGGCTTGTCATCCAGGAGTCAATTGAACCAGATTTTTTTGGTTAGGCAACGATTCTGATGGCCTGGTATGGCTCGTGACATTCAGGATTTTGTTTTGGCCTGTTCGGTTTGTGCCATTGGTAAGACTTCCAATTGTCCCCCAGATGGGTTACTCCAACCACTGTCCGTCCCTTCGAGACCCTGGTCCCACATTGTGCTAGATTTTATTACCGCCCTCCCGCCCTCCCAGGGCAAGACGGTCGTTTTGACTCTCGCGGACCAGTTCTCGAAGGCGGCCCTTCGAGGCCCAAATTACCTTCTGCCAAGGAGACAGGCCTCCCAATGGACATGGTTTCCGACAGGGGGCCCCAATTTAAATCCAAATTCTGGAAAGAGTTTTGTAGATTACTGGGAGCGAGTCTGTCCTCGGGTTTCCATCCCCAGAGCAATGGTCAGACCGAGCGGGCCAGCCAGGATCTGGAGAGACTGTTGCTGAGAATGTCTGGTATCCAAGAATCCTTCCTCCTGGAGCCAACAACTGTCATGGGTTGAGTACGCGGATTTCAGTATTTTTTTATATGATAAGTTTTAATGCAAATAATACAGAAGTGATGGTTTTTGGTGGTAACCCTCCTGTTAAATTGGGTGCATTGGCCAAACACATCAAGCCAACCATCACAAACCTAGGAGTTAAAATTGATTCTGACCTTAAGCTTGACAGTCAGATCAGGGCAGTCATAATGCCAATGCCTTTAGCCACGTAAAGGACAAAATAAAGCCTTTTTTTTTGAGGTAAAACTTTGAGACAGTAATCCACGCCTTTGTTGCCACTCGTCTAGATTACTGTAATGCACTGTATGTGGGGGTTAGTGGGTCTTCTAGTCAAGTCAAGTCAAGTCACTTTTATTTATATAGCGCTTTTAACAAGTCCAATTGTTTCAAAGCAGCTTCACATTGTTAACAGGAAAATAATGCAACAGAATTTGTACAGCCGTTCTGGTGAAACAGTGATGTTATCCAGCTAATTTCAAGTATCATATAGTGTCAATGCGGGCAGATCGGTAATATAGATGAAATTTAGGTGTCCCCAACTGAGCAAGCCAAAAGCCAGAGGCAACGGTGGCAAGGAACCAAAACTCCTTCAGGGCGAGAATGGAGAAAAAAACCTTGGGAGAAACCAGACTCAGTCGGGTGCCAGTTCTCCTCTGGCCAACAAACAAACACTGTATGATTATAATCCTGTTGCCCATCTCCAGTTAGTACAAAATGCGGCAGCATGTCTTTTAACTGGAACAAGATTCAAGATTCAAGATTTTTATTTGTCACATACACAGTTATATACAGAATATACAACCGGCAGTGAAATGTAAACAGGTCCGCTCCATGGACAGTGAAAATTCACAGTTAAAAACACAAGGAGGAAATTATAATAGAAATAGAATAAAAAAGTACTATATATATATATTTGGAAGTTGAAAGTTGGAAGTTGAAATGCATGGCTTTGACCCGTTGTGGTAATTAACACGTTAATTTACATTATTAGTTAATATAATATGTTATATGGGAATTAATACATTATGACACATTTAACTAATAACAATTTAATAATTATTTAATCTATTAATCATGTAAAATCTTCATTAGTTGCTGATGCAGTAATCATTAATAAATGGTTTAGTTCTTCATGAGTCATACATTAACTCATGATTATCTGTGCATTAGTTAAGCATGAATGAATGCATATTAGTGCACCCGTATTGTAAAGTGTTACCGAAGTGGTTTATAAATAAAGATTGATTGATTGATTGATTGATTGATTGATTGATTGATTGATTGATTGATTGATTGATTGATTGATTATTAAGGGGGAAAAGAGCATTGGTTATTCACTCCCCTCACTGACAAGTCCTGTCGGACTTGAGACTCGAACCCTCTATCTTCAGGTTACAAGATTGAGTCTCTCATCATTAGGGCACGACTGTCCCCGGTGCTGTTATAACAGGGAAAAATGTCTATATCCAAATCCAACCATTAGTTAATAGTTATGAGAGTAACCTCCTTATACTCCTGAATCCTTGCCGAGTCCAACGATACCCCCACCGACAATTCCCAGTATACTTTAAGTGTTAAATCTCACCTTTGAACAAACCATAAGACGAAACCTGGCATGTTTGGTATCATTGGCCTCGGCAAGGATTCAGAAGTGTACTCTCAAATTTAGGAGGTTACTCTCGTGACTATTGAACTAATGGTTGGGTGCGGTTATAGACATTTTCATGTTTTTTTGTTGTTTTTTTTTTCATGTTATAGGGCCACCGAGTGGCCAATTGTCATGATGTTTTTCATGTGAACTCAGATTGAGATTATACACATGTATGCCGAGTTTAGCTAAAATATCTTGTTCCGTTCATGAGTTATAGTCATTTTAGTAAAATTAGCCCTGGTCACATCGAACATTTTGGTTCCCCTTAGTGACCATGAATCGAATTTCGACAAGTAGCTGTTAAGTTCAGCTTCAACAGCTTGCTCCAGATGCATGAAAGATGCTGTTGGAGTGGGGCTTGGATTTGTTTTGAGCAAACTGCCCAATGATCGCTTTGTCTTTTTTTCGCTGAGTGGCTCCATGGTCTGGGCCTCTGTGTTCTCAGAAGGTGTCCCCTCCTTCTGTGCTGAGTCTTTCATTTCTGACATGATCCTGCTCTTGATGTCCTCAACTTTTTCACTGCTGATGTAGGTGACCTTGAACCTGGGGTCCATGAAGGATGCAATGTCTGGAAGTTCTTGTGTTCCTGGGTCATCATACTTTGTATTCATGTAATCCAGGATTTTCACTTTAATGGACTTGGTTAAATCTGTGTCATCTTACTTTTCTACAAGAACCGATGTCTTTAAAAGATGAAGGACTGGTTTCACATATGAAACACTGACATAGATTTCTCCGGAAAGAGCATCAGTAAATTCCTGCAAAGGGTGTAATGCCAGGTTTACAGACTCTAGTACATCCAGGTTCTGTCAGGAGGGAACCAGATGCCACGTTTTCCGGTCTGCCGATAGGACATCAAAAATGACCCGCCGCTGCTCCAAGACCCTTTCAATCATCTTTTGCCTTGAGCCCCACCTAGTTGGACATTCTGTGATGAGTGAGTGCTCAGGGAAGTTGTGCTCCTGTTGTGCTTTTTTCAGTGCCATCTTCTGCTTCCAGCAGTGGGAAAAATGTCCCACCAATTTTTTGCACAGCCCAGCAGCATGGTCAATGCGGCTGTCATCCTTAACAGCATTTTCTGGAAAGAAGATAAGAAATAAATTGTTACAAACTATTCAAACTACCAGTAATCATTGTAGCCAATTATTTAATTATTATTTCATTATTTATAATTAATAATAATTTAACTTAATTCAATTAAATTTAATAATAATATAATAATTTAATTATTGTAATAAAGTAATATTTCAGAGGCTGCATAATTAACTACAATTCTTACACAGTGATAATCCAGTACTATAGGCACTAGCCCTGTTAGATTAATGCTGACCATGCAGTGGGGAAATACAACTTAAATTAATATTCTTAATTTTACAAGTGCTCAGTGTTTTCTATTGTTTATTTCAACTTAATAATATTCAGACAGTTGCCTACATGACATCACATGCTTTTCCCCCGCCGAGAACTCAATCTTTGTCAACACAGTGCAATTGACAAAAATTCAATTATTTACTAAACCAAGGCAGACATAATAATTTTATGACTAATATGGTCTGTTGTTCGGGTAATAAAATAATACTTGCAATAGCCTACAATAGTACCATTTATTACATGGCTTGGGTGAATTCCAATGTAGAATGCGGTCTGTTATTTCTTGATAACAGCCGCTGCTAAGTATAACATGAAAAACAGAGCGTTTGCCATGGACACACAGGATTCTAACCGTAGAGACGGAGCACACTATTGTCTTTAGCGAAAGCAATACAATCGTTTTTAAATCAATAAACTCCTTTTTAAATCAATATTTTGTGTCAAATTATTTATTTGGAAGGTAGCCATGTAATAAGTGGGATAATGTAGAGTGAGGCGGTTGTTATAGCCAATAAAACCCCGACAGGCTGATTAGGACCTGGTTAAGCACATATCATTTACACTTACCAATGGTAAGATGCAGCCTATGGCCAAAGCACTGATGTCTGACCCAGTGGTTGAGTTCTGTGGCTTTCACAATGTTTGCCCCTCGTTGTCGGTGATGATGCAAACCAGCTGCTCTTCCCGTAAATGCCAGCTGGCCAAAGCATCACTTAGTCCACACGCAATGTTTTCTGCGGTGTCTTGTCCGGGGAAGTAGGGGGTCTGTAGACATCGCGTTTTCAGTTCAAAGTCTTGATCCAGAAAGAGCACAGTGAGGCTGATGTAGGGCTCTGACGTTCGACTGGACCAAAGATCTGTGGTACAAGCGTAGTGTTCAACTTGACTCCAATTCCACGGTCTCCCTGCATGCATCATACATTTTTGGAATGGCGACTTGTGAAAAATAAGTCTGTGATGGAATCTGGTATCTTTGGTCCAATTTGGTTATCAGGCTCACAAAACCGTCTTTTGTCACTATGTTTATAGGCATCATGTCCTTTGTTATAGCCTCTGTGATTTCTCTGTGGCATTTCGATGTTGTGTCATAAGGAGTCACACTCACAAAACTCTGAGAAATTGACTGTTGTTGTAGTGATGGCAAAGTTTTAGATTTGCTACTCGATGTTTTTGGTTTTTTGGCTAGTTTTGAATTGTTCGTGTAGGTCTTTATGATTGTATTGCAGGTGGTGATGGAGGTTGGTCGTGTTTCCTCTTGAAGTTGCCACCACTGTTCGACATGTTTTACACAGTACCTGTGTTTGTAATGCGTCATCTCTCCTAAATCCAAAATAATTCCATATAGCTGAAGTGCTGTTCTTTTTCACCACATGATCTTCTCAAAGAGAAGAGCCACCACATGCCCACAAGAGCCATCACATTTTCCCCACTCTTCTCTCCTCCCTCCGCCATCGTATTTGCTAACGGCACAGTATTGCAACTAAATTGACACCTCACAAATCAAAGTGTAGCTGACACTTCCTGGGGATGCCATGGCCTTATGGTTAGAGAGTCAGACTTGTAACCTGAAGGTTCAGTTCTCAATACCGGCAGGAAATGCTGTTGGTTTATCCATAGTAGTCAGGCATACATTTTGAAGTGTTACCTTTCTGTGTGTGATTTGGCCATTGACACTGTGAAATGTGAAATGACGTATCTTCTGTGGAAAGTATATTGAGAGACATGTAACCAATATTTTGGCTAGAAATGATTACTTATAGTTAATAGTTATAGTTGCTGGGTGTTTTTTATTATTGTTACATCCCACCCCACCCATCAGCAAAAGTTATTTTATAAACCTTAGTAAGTGATAAAACCAGCAAATAGTGAGAAATGCATTTTATTCATTGCCATCTAAACAGCAGAAACAAATGAAACATACTGTAATATCACACAGTTTTTGTACCGTGAACTTTTCCTGTATACCAATATCCAATAGAGGTGTGCTAAGGTAAAATACAAATAATGGACTAAACATAGACTCACTTAGCGAGTGCTAACTTGCCAAGCCTGTTCTGTGCTCAGGAACCATGCAGTGATGTTTTTGTAAAGGTGACAGACAAGTGCTCCGATAATGCCCTCTGATAACACATTCTCCTTGTTGCTGGAAATTAGGTGTGCCTTCATTCGGATCTCTTCTGTTGTTCAGCGTTTCCAAAGAATTCTAACTGAGTGAACTTTAAGCCAGAACTGAGTCATAAAAAGAAGTCACCTTCGGGTTTTGTTAAAATAGTCTTTTCACTTGAAAGCAGGGTGTTGGTGAGCAGGAAACATGCCAAGCTTTAATGACTTAATTTAAATAAAATAACAGAAAATATGATACATATCTTAAGAAGACATCACAATCTACATGAAGGTCTTTCGAACTTGTCATTATTTATGGTAAGTAAACTAAATGAAATGAAACTAAAAGGCATTTTCACTTAAGTGAAAAGTCTACATTCGTATTAGAATATGTTATGCTCAGAAGGTTTAAAACATTAATATAGGCATTTCAAAAAGTCAAACAAATGGATGCTTTAATAATTGATTTCAATGTTACTTTAAGATTGTTGTTGGATTGCGGTGCATGAATTAGGAATTTGTTCCTATGAGTTTGTAATTCGCCACATTGTACTATAATTCAGTTAAACTGTGGACATTTTGTTGGGTTTTTGTATGTTTGTTTTTTAACTAAATTAACATGAGGGAACAAATTAGAACAATGTGGCCATGCCGAGGGAACAAATTCCTACTTCATGGCCATGATATCTATTTTTTCTTTCGTCACCCGTAGGTTTCCGAAGATAAATTTTGAAGCCTAAAACGCTTTACCGCGCGTCACTCCTGGATAACTGAAAATGGGCAAGACTTAATATAATTTAAACAGATGAGTTATAAAAAAATTCACCCCCCTCACAGTTGACATGAAGGGCAAATTAGCTATATAGACCAAAACCCCCCTTTTTTTACCAGGCTGTAAACATATTTGTTTCTGCTGTAAAGTTGGGCATTTTAACATGGGGGAGATACAGATTTGACTCCCTATTGGAGCCTGTCTCTAGCGGCCAGTCGATGAATTGAAGTTTTAAGTCACTTCTGTGTTGGCTTCAACAGAGACCACGGGAGGTTGCCACTTGGGGACTCCATATCGGATAATCAATATGACAAATATTTTTTCCCTTATTTGTTAGAATTTGTTCTTTATTTTGGAGTCATTATTCATGCTTTTCTGAATAAGGCATAAAGTACAAAACATTTTCTGAATTCAGAACTGCATACTAGCATACTACTTTTACTATTTCTGCCATAGAAATATTTGGTAGTTGTGGTATGAGTAGTACACTACTATGCACTTCTGTCTTTTTCTTTTCTTTACCACAGCTAGGGTTATTATTGTTAACTAAAACTAAAAATCATTACTTGAAGTAAAATAAAACAAAAAAGCAATTAAACTTATTTTATTTCAACTAGTTGTCAAAGCAATATTTCTCAATTTGGTTTAGTTAAAATGCAAAAAAACAAAAACAAACAAACACTAAAACAAAATAAACTAAAGCTAAAAACTAGAACCTAATACAATTATACAGACATATTTAAACACACACAGATAACAACATAATTCATAATAACTAAAAACTATAATAGTATATCAATAATACTAAAATAACACTGACACAGTTCCTGCCCACCCAGATTTGAATATCCCCTCCCCTCTATCATGGGTTATATGAGCAGCCTGAATACTATTTCTCAATGAGAAAGAGGGAAGCTCAGACTCAGTCTACTGGACGTCTTTACGATCACAGCATATCACCTGCTTCAACATGAAGACCCTTCCTGTCAGTTTGCTCCTGGTGCTGGTGAGTTAAAGACCTGCGTCATGTGATACAGCTTGAGCTGTCTCACCGACTCATGTTTCTCTGCTCATATTTCTAGACTGTATGTGTTTATGTTGCAGGAATCAAGTCTATCACAATGTATAAAGCCAGGTTTGTGTACAATGAGCTAAAGAGTATTTGGTTTCCATTGAACGATAAGCTGATGTGATTATTTTGCCATGTGTCATATCATAACTGTATAGAGCTTATTGAATTAGTTCTGTTGACTTGGATACATGTTACCACTATAGGGTGTGGATTAAAGTAGCTTTCATTTCTGTAAGTCTTTGAGATAATGACACATGAACAAAGACATACACTTTAAGAATTGTTTGCATTGTCAGCTCATGCCTTAAGGTGTGCTCCCAAATATGCAAATATATTAAGGTAAAATCAGTTATTTATGAATTACAATAATTAATTAGTTATGTGAATTCAGTCAAATGTGCAGTGGTGATATATAATTATTACACATCTGTACAGTTTACAGTTTGACAAGTCATATTGGAATATTGGTTTCCAGGTGTATATGTCCTCATGCACTGTTAAAAGGGGAAACATCACAGAAAGTTTGAGTTATTATTTTGAATGCTGTCCAAAAACAATAATATAGAATCCTTTATGCAGCATCATTTATTCTTAGTTTCCTTTTGGTGCAAATTATATTTTAATTACCCTGATGGCAATACATTAAAATTATTTTAAGAAGCTTGTCAAATTCTTCTCAGCAAAGTGGGTAACACTTTACAATAAGGTTGTATTAGTTAACATTAGTTAATGCATTAGTTAACATGAACTAACCATGAACAACACCTCTGTTCAGCATTAGTTGATCTTAACTCACACATATATTAATGCATCTATTCACATTAACAGCGCAATAATTTAACATTAGTTAATGAATTAGTTAACATGAACTAACCATGAACAATGCCTGTAGCTTTACTGTTTTTGTAAGGTTATCTTACTGTACATATTTAAATTAGTTTACATAGCAGTTGACACACACACTAAGGGTGAACGTTTCTAACGCACCATCTTACTCTAAAGGTAAAAATGCTGTTGTGTACCTTATCAACATTATTTAATAATAAGGAATTGATTTTGGGCTGTTGGTAAACATAATTCTAAAGTGGAAACCATCTGAACAGATAGGTTGTTCGTGTTTATACACACTTTACTATCATTATATACATTCAGCAAATTTTGTGATCCTTATTGTAAAGTGTACACTATTTCACCATTACCTGATGTGTTACTAACATTTGTAGACTCTTTATTAACATGACTTACCATTAACAAAGCATTTATTAATGGTTTTTGAGAACCTTATTGTAAAGTGTACGCTATTTCAACATTACCTGATGTGTTACTAACATTTGTAGACTCTTTATCAACATGACTTACCATTAACAAAGCATTTAATAATGTTTTTTGTGACCTGGAGATTTTCAAGAGAGGAAGCAACATGGCAGATGCCTTCCGAAAGTATGGTGTGGACCGGAACATTATTGTGCAGAATGCAGCTATTGCTTAACTGGCGACTGCAGCACCAGAGAAATATGCAGAAATCCATGACAAACAGAAAAAGGGAGGGAAATTATCAAACACAAACCAGAAATGTCAAGACGCAACTATGGCCGATGAAAACATTGCAAACAAAATACAAATGATGAAAAATTATGGGAAGTTGCTTCCAATAAAAAAATAGTTAATTTCCATGAAGAGGGACTTCAAAACCCTAACTAAAAAAATATCCAAATACGTTTTCCTCATGCTTAATTCCAGTAATGTGTTGTTCCTTGTTTAGGCCTGAATTTATATTGCTGCACATGGTTTGTTTCTGTGTAGAAACAAGTTTTTGTTCTTAGAAATTTTAGTTTTGTATGTTGTGCTGGCAAAGATTGCCAATGTTGACCAGTTATGTAATGTAATAAAGAGGCCTTTTCTCAACATTTTGAAAACGTAAGTGATGAATGGCTTTGTGACGAGGACGAGGTATGCAGTTTATTTGAATAAAACAATCTCAAATTATAAACAGGCTTAAGTCAAATCACCAGGGGGAACAGCAGTATCAGAGACAAGGCAGAGAGCGTAGTCATAACAGGCAATGTGTCAGGGCAGGTGGCAAACAATCAGAGTCCAGACAAGCAGAGAACAAAAGGCAGTCAGAACAGGGTCATAAACGAGAGTCAGAACACAGGCAAGGATAACACAGGGGGAAATAACGCTCAGAGATGCAGCCAAGGCAAGCAAGACTTCGCAATAAGTGACTGAGCAACCAGGGTTTAAATGGTCTGTGTGATGAGAATAAGCTTAGTACTCCAGAGAATGAGACCTCCAGTGGCCGCTGGTGGAAACTTCACCTGCATTTGTGACAGAGCTTGAAACGCCTCCTCGCCATCCATGATCATGGGTGGGGGGCCTGGATCACTGCTTTCCAGTTCCACCCTCGGACCACCGGCCGGTTTCAGCAGGGAGACATGAAAATTGGGAGAGATGCGATAAGTGGCAGATAGTTCAAGACAGTAAGACGCTGCATTAATCTGTTTGGAAATTTTGAATGGACCCACATACCTGGGACTGAGTTTTTTGCATGGTTCTTCCGTTGGCAGTACATTCAGAGGATCTCTTGTCAGTTGTTCGGTCTGCCCATTGGACTGGGGATGATAACTTGACATGAGGCTTATGTTCACGTTGAGCAGTCGGAAGAAAGCAGTCCATACCCTGGATGTGAACTGAGGACCTCGATCAGAGACGATATCTTCAGGTCCATAGTAATGGAATACATAGTGGAACAGGTGTTCAGCAGTCTCGAAGGCTGAGGGGAGCATAGGCAGTATTAGTATTGGTATTAGTCGGCATGCTTTAGAAAATCGATCAACGACTGTAAGTAGAGTGGTGTTACCTTGGGAAACCGGTAGGTTGGTAATGAAAACGATGGCTATGTTGGACCAGAGTCGTTGTGGGATGGGTAGAGGTTGTAACAATCTTGCTGGTAGTTGTCTGGGTGTCTTTGCTGCCGCACATGTGTGACATGCGTTCATGAAGTTATTGGTGTCTGTTTGCAAAGTGTCCCACCAGAATCGGTTACTTATTAGACAAATCATGGTAGCAATTCCTGGATGACCAGAGCTTGTGGAAGAGTGCACCCAGTGAATCACCTTTTCTCTGAGCCCTGGAGGAACAAATGTTCGATCAGCTGGACATTCTGCCGGGGGTGGGTCTTGTGCATATGCTTGAGTAATTTCAGACATGATGTCCCACTGAACCAGTGCCAGAATTAGGGAAGGTGAGATGATAGTGTCCTGAGGGGAATTCGGCAGAGTTAGGTCATACTGCCACCTTGATGTTCCTGGAGCCTGGAAGATATGTGATAGTAAAGTCAAAATAGGTAAAAAAAAAACAGTGCCCACCTGGTCTGCCTGGGGTTTAGTCTTTTAGCTGACCATAGGTATTCTAAGTTTCAGTGATCTGTTAACACTAGGAAAGGGTGTCTCGCCCCCTCCAATCAGTACCGCCATTCTCCAAATGCCGCCTTCATTGCTAACAGTTCACGGTTGCCCACATCATAATTTTGTTAGGCGGATGAGAGTTTTCTGGAGTGATATGCGCATGGGAAGAGTTTAGGCAGATTACCTTGCCGTTATCAAAGGATGGCTCCAATGCCTGTATTGGATGCATCGACTTCTACTACAAACGGTAACCTGGGGTCAGGATGATGTAGGATAGGGGTGGATGTGAAACATCTCTTCAGCTCATTGAATGCTAAGAATAGCATCGGCGGACCAGCAAAGTTTGTTGGCTCTTCCCCTTGTCATAGCTGTGAGAGGTGCTGCAACTGAACTGAAGTTTCTGATAAATCGTCTGTAAAAGTTAGCAAACCCCAAAAATCTCTGTAACTCCTTTATGGTAGCGGGCTGCAGTGAGTTCAGGACAGCTTCTGTCTTCTTCTCATCCATAGCAACTCCCTCCAGACTAATGATGTAACCAAGGAATGAAACTGACGATTGATGAAACTCACATTTCTCAGCTTTGGCATACAGATAATGATCGATGAGACGTTGTAGGACTGTACGAACCTGCTGGATGTGTTCTTCCATGGAATCTGAGTAAATCAGAATATCATCAATGTACACAATTAGGCATTGATTTTGCATGTCTCTGAAAATATTGTTGATGAATGATTGAAATACTAAAGGACTATTGGACAGCCCGAAGGGCATCACAAGATATTCATAGTGCCCGTTGCTCGTAGAGAAGGCAGTTTTCCATTCGCCCCCCTCTCGAATGCGAGTGAGGTTGTAGCCTGAGCGAAGGTCAAGCTTGATAAAACCTTGGCAGTTCTTAATTGTTCTACTGCAGCAGGAACCAAGGGCAGTGGATATCTGAATTTCACTGTGATGTCGTTTAACCCACGATAGTCAATGCAAGGATAAAGGCCTCCGTCCTTCTTTCCCATGAAGAAGAAACCTGCTGCTGCGGGTGAAGTGCATGGTCGAATGAACCCCTTAGCCAGTTCCTCTTTGATGTAGGTTTTCATCGCTTGATTCTCAGGTTCAGAAAGCAGAAAGATGTGGCCTCTGGGTGGCGTGGTACCTGGCAGTAGATCGATGGCACAGTCGTTGGCACTGTGTGGTGGCAGTTGTGATGCTTTTGCTTTGCTGAAGGCTTCTTGGAGATCATAGTATTCATATGGTACCCCCAGAGTGATGTTGGATGTGTTGGGGACAGAGCTACAATTACTGCCATTATAATGCTTGGATTAGCCAGCCTATATTTTTAAATATAGCTCTGATTTTATTAATCTGAAAGAAGAATGGCATATAGACCTAGGATGACTTGAGGGTGAGTAAATCATGGGCTAATTTTCATTTTTGGGTGAACTAACCCTTTCAGCATTATTCAGCATATATTGTAAAAACAAATCTTTTCAGCAATAGATAAAGGCTTAAAGCAGTTTGGAACTGTTTTTATTCATGGAAACTTTGCGTAAGAGCTAATAAAATATTCAAACTCAAGACAATATTTTGTGTCTAATTTACTAGTAGCCATGTAATAAGCGGGACAATGTACACCCAGCCAGTTGTTATCGCAGAATAAACCCATTCAAAGTGAGGCAAGATCACCTGATCACTCTGTTGGGGATTATTCTGCAATAACAACCGGCTGGGTGTACATTATCCCTTACTTAACTAATACAACCTTATTGTAAAGTGTTACCGCAAAGGGTTTATATTCAAAACAGTTTGGGGACTGCATTTCAAATTTAAAACCAACTTCACAGTAAAACAAAACAAAACAAAAAAGTTGAAGTTTAAATAAAACAAAGGTTATTACAACAAATCCTCCTCGATCAACCTGGGGTTAGAGGGGGAAGAACGTGGTAGTTCAAGGTTTGGTTCTTGAGGTTTTTAAACCTTTTCAAACCAATAAATTTTTGGTTAATAACGCACATTTTTAGCTGCTAGAATAAATCACCCATCTACTAAAAAATCACACTGACTACTAAAATGAGAATCTACTGCATGTAAAACAACTGTCAACGTCTAGTCCGATGAAGATGAATAAGATTCCCAAAAGGTTGAAATAACAATATTCTTCATTAAATTAAACAAAGTCAGGTAAACCAACAGGAGATGAATGAGAGAGAGAGAGAGAGAGAGAGAGAGAGAGAGAGAGAGAGAGAGAGAGAGAGAGAGAGACATTTACATTTACAACTATCTTAGTGAAGGCCAGTTTGAGTTTTAGACCATCAAAGAAGGGACAAAGAGTGTAAAGTGAGGACATTTTGGCCGGTCCTCACATTCTGAGAGCCTTTAAAGGCCTGTTTAAGGGTCAAGGGACTTGGTTTTAGGGATAAGGTTATGATTAGGTTAAGGGTAGGTTTAGGGTAAGGGTTCGGGTTAGGCACTTAGTTGAGATGGGTAGTGTTAGGATAAGGAGCTAGATATTGCATCGTGTCAATGAATGTCCTCAAAAAAAAAAAAAAAAAAGCCTATTGCTTATATATGTTCAGAAAGTCTTCCATGTCTTCCACTATTTACATGGCAGAATTTGCCCGCCTATAGGCGCATATTACTAACGCGCTCTTTAAATAACAAAAAATAAGTTGGTCAATGGCGCAGTCTATTTAAGTTCCTCAAATAGCAGCGTGCCAACAATGCGCCTGAACACACCTGGTTTTCAGACCAGCACGCCCATGAGCGAATATTTGGGCGCAAGTGCATTTGCTATTTAAACAACCTTATTTCTGTGTCAGGCTGAAACTAGCAAAAAAACACTTGCATCATGCCTGGTGCCGCATTCCACCGGATGTATGATAGGGCCCAATGTTTAATACACTTCATGTTGTTGATAATGTAATAATTTTTCTTTCTCTTTGTATTTTTTATCAATGTGGTACAAGATTTTACTCAAATCGATGTGATAAACGAGTTAGGTCAGGAGTAATCTAAAAGTAATCAAAATAGTAGTCTGATTATATTACCTAATGAAATTGATTACATTACTGATTACAAATTACATGACAAAAATTGTAGGCTAGTTAGTAATTTATAGATTTACGCCCCGCACGACATGCAAGAAAAAAAAAAGCGTGCGTACAATTTACTATTTTGTTCACACGATTTTCTAAATCATGCGCACGCATTATAAATCAAGGGAACGGATTAGTAAATTGAGAGCACAATTTAGCCTACTATTTTTTTTCTTGCATGTCATGTGCGGGGCTCTGTGGTAACTTACAATCCACGCCTGTCCTGGACTCAGTTTCCCATGATCCTCCCTGTCCCACACCTGAACTCACTTCGTCATCATCTCTCCCGCTTGCCCCGGATTCCCTGCACCTGGTCTTCGTAGTTTGCACTCCCTTTATATTGGACTCACTTCCTTGCACTCCTTGTCCATTGTTATATGTTTTGCTTATGGTGTTTGGTTGCTGTTTTGTTCCCATGTTTAATAAACCTGTCTCTTGTGGAAGTTCCGATTCTGCCTCATCCCTGTTGCAACCTACACTTGTAATAGTAACTGACTACAATTTGTAAGTGTAATCTACCCAGCACAGAAGGTAATGAAAATGTAGGTAAAATAGGACATGATATGGCTAGAATTTGTGAGATTCCCGCATTGACATAACCTTTATAATATAACTTTACTTAGGCGACTTCTTTTTAACTCAGTTTGCCTGGACCGTGTGTGTGTGGGCTGACAGTGGAAGACAGAAGCGCTCATGGATCATTGACTCTTTTACTATTGAGGAAGAAAACCCTGGTCCATTTCCATATAAACTAGGCAAGGTGAGCAGCATTAGAAACAATAACTTATGTCATTCAATTGGAATAACTTTGGAATAATTGTGTACGTATGTGTAAAAGTACTGGATTATCATAATCATGAGAACATTTCAGTGTGCATGTTGTTTGTGTTTCAGATTGAACTTGAAAGGGCTTATTTGGTAAGATACCAGCTAAAAGGTCAGGGTGTGGATGAAGAGCCAAAGGGTCTTCTCGAGATTGATAAGGAAGGTTATATTTTAGTACATAGAAAGGTGGACTATGAAAATAAAGAAGGTATTAAAGTTCTCAAAGTAAGTACACCCTGAAAAACAAACCAGCCTTTACATAATAGCATTGAAATTCATTTAAATACACTGCAAAAAAGGATTGTATGTTGACATTCACTGGATTCAATTACAGTTGACATTTGAAGCAAACAAAGCAAATAATGAAGTGGATACACGGCTCGGGATTGAGATCAGTATATTGGACATAAATGATAATGCCCCACGTTTTGAGAAGTCAGTCTATGAAGTGACTGTGGATGAGGCACATGCTCAAGGTAACCCATAATGTTTGCACTTCACTAATTTATTTATGAAATTGTCAAATTAAATGATTAGTTCACCCACAACAAGGCATTTGTCATTTTTAAACTCACCCTAATGTTGTTGCAGGCCACTATATATGAGCAAACATTTATAATTTATTAGAATTGACAGGCACAGACACAGGGTAAAACCAACATGGGGCAAAAGACAAACATTATGATACAAATACTATTATCTAAAAAAATATGTTTTTCTAAGTTAATACTTGTTCAAAATAATCACTTTAGCAAATTTTGTACTATTTTCTGTTTATTTTGGTAAATATACAAATAACAAAAAACTGAAAACTGTCTAAAAGCTGATATGTGACAGGGTGTACAGCAGACAAGCTAAAAAAACAGAGAACTTTTATATTTTTACTGGTAAGTCAAATATCCAAATGTCAGTTTTATATATTATATTTTAGCATATCCTGTTGCCGATTACGTTCCCCTCCAGTGGCCATAGTTTTCAGAGTAAAATGACACGTTGCACTCCGTCTCAATTGCCTGAATCCACTTTTGTGTCCTTAAACGCTCTTTTTTTGGGTCAACAGCTTATAAAAACTTAGTTCTGGGTTTTTTAGCTTGTTTGCTGTACCCCATGTCACATAGCAGCTTTTAGACATTGTTTTTTGTTATAAGACATAAATGCCTAGTTCTGTCATGAAACCGCAGCAGCAGCAATCTACAACAACAATAATCAGCAGCAGCAATTCAGCAGCAGCGTAGCAGATCTATTCTGCCAAGACCAAATACATTAACACTGTCATATCCATTACCATGCTAAAAATCTTCCAGAGAGTTGTCATGATAGAAATGACAAGGAGACCGTTTCACGCAATACAAAATCAATGGAGACAGTTGGATTGCCCCCCTACCCCCCTGCCACCCGGTGTGGGCGTGGTTTTCAGATTAAGATGCGTGTAACGTATAATGTATAATAATATAAAAACACTGTAAAATCTTTGTGGGGGTTCAAGTGCATTATATCAAATTATTCATTAGTTCATGGAAGTTAAAGATGCTTAATATAAAGTGGGACCGTAAACATTATATTTCCTAAGTGAAATGACCAATAGTAAATTAACAGATAGGATTGGATTCTGTAATACAGCCCGTAAGGGTGGGTCACTACAGGCTGCATAATTCTTGCAATACTTTTGTATTCCACTAAAATTATAACAGCATATATGTTTTAAACAACATAAGGGTGATCTAAAAATAAGGACTGGGTGAACTATTCTTAAATATTGAATAAATATTTTGATGGTGAAGAAATTAATTTACATTCATGTCACACTTTTCTTAATATTTTTTCTAGATAAACATATACTGACAATAGTGGCGCGTGATGAAGATGATTCAAAAACCAACAATGGAACATTTGACTTCACAATCAAGTCTGTCATACCAAAAACAGATAATGTTGAATTTTATATTCAGCAGCGCGAACAATCCGGGACAGTTTATTTAAGGGGTGTTTGGACTATGAGGTATGAACCCATTTTCATTCATTGGTAATAATAAACTATTGTTGTACCTTTACCTGTTATTCCATTCAGATAGCATGCATTGCTTTTTGTGCTTTATAAATATTTCTCTATTCCACACAATAAATCAGAAAGCTCAGAAATATACAATCCTGGTTGAAGCAAAGGACAGAGGGGAAAAGATACAGCTCTCAAGTACAAGTACACTGATAATCAATATTTTGGACGGTAACAACAATCTTCCAGAGTTCTCCGGCAAAACAGTAGGTTTCATATTGGACTGGAAGTTTTAATGCTTGTGATATTCTCTTTTTCAATCATAAGTTAAACATATTACCCAATAAAACCCAACCAAATATTTGACTTGTGTTTCAGGGACCTGGGAAGGTCAAGGAGAGAGAAAGTGGGGTTGAAGTTCTGCGACTGCAAGTAACAGACAAAGACACCCGTGGTTCAGAAGCCTGGAAAGCCAAATACACTATCTATGGCGATGAAAGGGAGCAGTTCAAAATTGAAACAGACCCTGTTACAAACGAGGGGATTTTAACAGTTGTTAAGGTAGGCAGATGGTTGACGTTTTATTGTGTTGCTGGGTTGGGCTGGTTATGATGAAAACAAACAGAGAAAATGTTTTGATAGCCCCAGCATCAGAGTTTGCTCCTGGAATGCAATATTATTACGTTATGCTGGGATAGGAGCTATTTTGACATAGAAAAGAAACAAAAATATGTATGTATACATTCATGTTGACACTTCTCTAAACTCTTTATTTTTGGGCTCATTCCAAACACTCAGCCAATGGATTACGAGGAGCAAACATCCCAAAATCTATCCATCAGTGTGCAGAACGAAATTCCTTACTTTTCATGTAAGGTCAGAAAAGTAAGGGAGCTCGAAAAAATCCCCCTCTATAATACCATGTCAGTGACCATTTATGTTGTTATGAAGATGTCAACGACCCTCCGGTAGTTATACCCCTGTTAAACACGTTTGATGTAATGGAGAACATAGCCTCAGGAACAAGTCTTGCAAACTTCACTGCTAAAGACATGGATGGAAGCCATATAAACACATTTAAGTAAGAGAAGCTAATATTATGTGTAAGACTAATGCCACTGTAGTTTATTGGAGGAACAGGATCACATAAACAAAGGTGAATTCATCTGGTGCTTCTCTTGATTCTCAGATTTGTTAAAGGTGAAGATATTGATGGATGGATAACTGTTGATGCAAAGACTGGACAAGTATCCACAAATAAAATTCTGGACAGAGAGTCAACATTTGTGATTAACAACACCTATAGAGCAACCCTATATGCTGTGGATGATGGTAAGACGATGGTTTTTAAAGAAATTAATACTTTTATTCAGCAAGGATGCAATAAATTGATCAAAAGTGACATTTATGTTATAAAATATTTCAATCTCAAATAATTGCTCCTGAAAAGCTCCACTTGACGTAAGTGAAGTTCACAGACGGGCGCTTGCTTCATCAACCTGTTCTTTTGAACTCTTCATTAAAGAATCCTGAAAAATGTATTATTGTTCCCAGAAAAATATTAAGCAGCACAGCTGTTTTCAACATTGATAATAATAAGAAATGTTTCTTGAGAATCAAATCATATCAGAATGATTTCTGAAGGATCATGCGAGTAATGATGCTGGGAATTTAGTTTTGATCACAGGAATAAATTGCAATATTATTTCACTACTGCTTTTACGGTATTCTTGATTGAATAAACACAACCTTAGTGAGCATAACAGACCCAAGAGAAAACAAAGGCATAGTTTGATGACGCCAAGTTTGAGCGCAGCACCTTGGGACATGTGGTCTTCACCTCACAGCTGGTAGAAAAGAATCGGGATAGGACTCAGAGCAGAAATCATGTTCATGGATGCGACTCCTTCAAAAATATCATCCCTGTCCCTCTGAACAGTAAACCCTCTTGCCTAAATGACTATCGTCCAGTGGCGCGTTACTGTAGTATGAAGCAGAGCAGGATCGAGTGCTCCTCCTCACTCACATCGACAGCAAAAGTGGGAACTACTGAAGACTGCTATTTATTGACATAGCTCAGCCTTTAACACCATAGTTCTTCCAGCTAATCCAAACTCCTGGCTGAACAGCGGTCGCGGGTCACCAGTAGAGGTGGAGCTTCAATCACCTGGGAGTAAAATCTCCGAGGACCTGACCTGGACTGCTCACATTGCTGCTGTACCACCTGCGCCAGCTGAGGAAATTCAACCAGCTATCCTGAAAACTTTCTAGGGCGATAGAAAGAAACTCAGTGCATCAACTGGTATGGGTGCAGCACCAGTCATGACCTCTGTAATTGCTAAAGAGACGAGCAGCGCAAAGGGCAATTCAGGACCTCCTCTCAGCGAGCATTCTTCTCTCATGATCAGCGAGCAACAGGATTCTCCAAGTGGACTTATTATGCCACAGTCGCCAGCGCCATTTCCAGTCATGAGTATGAGGTTTATCATATTAGATACATTTGAGTGTGTTGAAAATTATGCTATGACGTTACTCTGTGTGTTCCCTTGGCCGCTGCTATGACACTTGTTGTACACTACAGTAAGAGTAAAGCTTTTCTGCAAAATTAAACCAGAAACTGAGGGTAACGCAGATATGAAGTCAGGTGGCGAATTGACAGGCGCTCTGGGCGATGTATAATTCTAGGACATGCCTCACATGTCCAGGTTCCTTGGTTAAAACAGCAATTTTTAATAAGGAGGGGCTGGGGTGGAGGTGGGTTGCAAAGCAGCGTGCAGCAGAAGCAGCCAAGCAGTAGATTGAACTGAAGCTAGGCTTAAGAAAGGCCAATTGAGAGTTGCCAATTGAGTGCATGTGAATCAAATCAGCTGATATGGGTGGGGTTGGAATTTTTTCCAATCAGCTGATAACGGAGCTTTACTACGTGGCCTGCCTGAAATAATGCAGAATACTTGATTTCTGTGTACTCAATGTTTCTGATTGGCAGGATTGCCACCGCTGACAGGCACTGGAACTTTATTTATTCACCTGAATGATCAAAATGATAACGCACCAACGCTGGAAGAGAACACATTCAACATGTGCCTGGATACAGAGCCCACAATGGCCAACATCGCAGCCGTAGACCTGGACCTTCCTCCATACAGTTCACCTTTCTACTATGAGCTTTTGGGAAATGTTGAGGACAAATGGAGAGTTGAACCAGCCCATGGTAATGCCTCCTTTTACTTCACTCATCCCAGTCCACTCTACACTATTCCTCACTAAATATCCTGTTTCTACTGGAAAACATCACAGAAGTAAAATGAGTTATGAGTTTTATGTTGACTCTAGGTAGTAATATTAACACATCTTTATCTCTCAAAGGCACAACGGTGAGTCTTGTAAAAGCACAGAGTGTGTATTCAGGTCATCACCTCCTCCAGATCAAAATATCAGACCAGCAGGGACTTCACGCCATCCATAACCTGTCGGTCACAGTGTGTGACTGCTCTATCACTCCCGACTGCCATGTCAGGATGGCTCGGGTGGCTCAGATGGGACTTGTTGCCGCCATGATGGTTGTTCTTGCAGTTCTGGTCTTCATAGGTAATGCAGTGATTTACAATGTTTTTATGTATTAACAGTCCTAATAGGTGATGAAGGATTTCACAAACAGTTTCATAATACTGAAAACCCATCCTTCTGTACAAGTCAATCCAACAATCAAAGGTGTGGTAAAACATGAACAAAATGCTGTAGAAACCTGTTTTTGAATGACATATGCCTTTGAGAATTACACTTCTATTGCATTGTCCCAAATTGTCACGGATGGTAATCATAGTGGAAAGGTTGTGCACTCACGTACACTGAGAATCAATACCGTTTAGCACGGTCTGCTTTGTCATTCTCACAAAATGATATTGCTCAAATGTGGGGGTTCATTTGCATGGATTTAGCTTAACACAGCGAACTTACGAACCCTTGAAGTTCCCGGAAATCCTACATCGAATTCCCATGACTGAACTGTTTACTCACTGAAGCCTCATCTACTGCTGTTACACCTGCAGCCATTTCAACTATGGATAATAGCCTGGTGATTGTAAGCGGTTCACAGCCGCGGGGTGTGAGGAGAGAAGTGTAACCACAGATGACAGGATGAGGAGAACTGTGGCAGAATTGTGGCATACAGGGCAGGTGGAGTTCATGGCTGAGGTTAAGTCGTATCAGCATGTTGCAGTTATGGGTGGTATTTCTTACCATTTCAAGCAGGGACTGTCAGGGAGACAGGTACTAGTAGAAACGGACAATATACATCATGCGATGATAGTATGATGGCAATACAGATCTTAGCCATACCTTCAGCAGACACAAGCATTGTTGCTTTGGACAGACAGACAACTCCTGTCAAATAGAGCAAGCGTGTTCCCTTTGTCGCTGCAGTCTAAGGTCAGTGGATCCACAGAGTGGTGGTTTGATCACTTTGGGAGAGAAATGGGATGGCGTCAGTGGACCTCTTTGCCAGCAGGACAACAACATAGTGTTCCCTATGGTTGAGCAGAATCAAGTACTAGTGATCATTAAGTCAGGATGCCCTAGCTCACGAATGGCCATATCTCCTGCTATATGCTTATACGCTTATACTCCTCTTCCCCTGATCTGGGCAATCCTGAGACATCTGCAGGAGAGACAACACACACTAATACTAATAGCGTCCTACTAGCCAATGATGTGGTTAAGTCTCCTGTTAACCCTTATAACTACTACTCCTCATCCATTGCCGGTACAAAGACCTATTGTCTTAGGTGGATGGGACAATATGGCACCGATTTCCATAGAGATTGAAGGTGTGTGTCTGAACCCTGTGGCATCAGTTTGTCATTGGTCAGGGTCACGTGACTGAATTCACTGCAAGATTCTCTGTATTGTACATTAACGCACAACCTTTCCACTACGACTAACCATCTCTTCCAATATTCATTGAACAATGGTTGCACCAAGGTAAAAATAAATTCTCTTTTTTTCAGCAATGTGTTTAATGGTCCTCCTGATCTCCTGCAAGGCAGAGAAAAAATTTATTGAAACGGACGATGCCTTTGGTCGTCTCATCAAAACAAATACAGAAAATCCAGGAACAGACTGCATGGTAATTTCATCACACAAACTACAGTAGCGGTCTTTCAGTAATATTTGAGTTTGTGTGTTTTGTTCAGCTTTAGGCAACACTTTACAACGATGTTCTATAGGTCAACATTAATTTATGTAATAACATGAAATAATGAACAGTACTTTAAAAGCATTTGTTAATTTAATGCTAATTTCTCTTTTCTATTTTCATATATTTTACAATGCAAGTTATTCCTGTGATCAAAGCTGAATTTTCAGCATCATTACTCCAGTCTTCAGTGTCACATGATCCTTCAGAAATCATTCTAATATGATGATTTGATGCTCGAGAAACATGTCTTATCATTATTAATGTTGAAAACAGCTGCTGCTTAATTTTACATTTAAATATATTAATTGACAAATAGAAAGCATTAATTTGAAATATAAATCCCTTGTAACATTATAAATGTCTTAACTGTCCCTTTTGATCAATTTAATATGTTCTTGCTGAATAATAGTATTAATTACTTTAAAATGACCCCCAAACTTTTGAAAAGTACTGTATGGTGTACCTGCACTTGACATGACATTTGTGAAATTATGCATAGTTTTTATTTGTAGAATATCATTATAGCGATGTGTAAAAAAACACTGTAAAATAAAATATTACCACGTTAACTTTATAGATTTGTGAATGCTGTAAAAATTATTGTTCATAGTGCATGCTACCTAATTCATTAACAAATAATAATGAATCAAACCTTATTGTAAAGTGTAAAGTATTGTGTAACTCATAATTATATAAAACATCCATTGTTGCCTTGAATGATTTTTAATCTAAATCGTGATGTCTTCATAAAGGTTCCTTCCAGTATTGGCATTAAAAAAACAGATTCTGACAACATAAAGAATACCAGCACAAATGTGTCTACAAATGTAAAATCAAGCCAGAAGGCCACATCACAAACTGTGAGTAACAATAAAACTCTTCATATTTGACTTTGGGGCTAATTAGAGCATTCTGCGAATAATATTTGGCTTTCACACTGATTTCAAACATTATTAATATCCCCTAATGTTTCTGGAAATGTTTCTGTTTGTTGTGTGCATGATAAATTGCTAAAACTTAAAGCAATTCAAACTGAAAAATTTATGTTATGTTTCACATGCTCCACAGCCCATCTACACCGACCAGTTCAAACGCTCAACATACAGGGTGAGTATTAACCACAGCAAGTTTCCAAAGTCATGGTCATTTTAACTGGTCATGTGACGGACTGTCTCTGCTATGCATTCTAGAGTTCCACAAGAAGTTCATACAAAGAACATTTCCAAGTAAGAATAAAGTGACATAATAATAAGTAATAATTCACACCATATGCTAACATCGGCTCAGATCAGCCTTTCTTACATCATCATCTGTGCTTTTTTTCAAGCAGGGATTGAGTATCAGATCAAGTTTTAGAAATGCTTATTACGGGAAGGCACCTTACTTGAGCGACAACCTTGCTGATCTGATCAATACGGTAATTTTATGCTTCTTTCAACATACACTATTAATCAAAGGATTGGACACATCTTTTAGAAGCATTTAGAAATCATTTTTAGATCATGAGAAACATGTCCAAATTTTTGACAGGATGGTGAACAGTTTTCATTTCCCCCACCCTCTTCTTTTCTTCAGAAACTTGCTCTTCAAACTCGTGATGAGGAGTTTGTTGTTTATGAGCCGCACTGTTACGCAGATGAAGGACAAGCTATGGCCAATGCCAAACTGGATGCAATCTCTATTCCAGAGAGCGACTTTAATCTAGAGATGCTAAACAATCTGGACAACAGGTTCAGTCAACTAGCAACAATTTCCAGACCTGACCTGATGAAAAGATGACAGTTATTTCAAGTGTAGCAGATTTTTTGAAAACGAGATTTTGAATGAAAACTTAAAATCAAAAAGAGTGATACACAATATTGAAAGGGATCAGGGATGCTGGGTCAAAAATTCAGGACAAATGGAAAGAGGGTCTTCAAAGATTTTTCTACTGTTTAATAGTGTTAATATTTGAGGGAAGCTCAAGTTTTTAGTTTTGTGTCAGTGGAAATTAATATTTTGTTGTGACTCTCAGCATCATTAATTTTCTGTCAGGCTGCATGAGAAAATATATAATACACGCCTGTCTGTAATCATCAAGTGCTGATCAGGATTGGAGCTAAGCTTTGCAGGAAGGTAGATCTCCAGGAACAGGATTGGGCACCCCTGATGTAAATCATGATGTAAGTGTTAAATAGGCTTTGCAGACGTTTAAAATTAGGGTATGTTTACACAACCACAACGTCCTAAAAACAGGCGACAATGTTGTCAAAACGATCCCTGTTCACACGGACCTGCAAAAATGACCGAAAAAAGGCTGTATTATGCATGCCAGGCCAGTAGTTGGCGACGTCACTTTGTCAAGAAACAGGTGAACATGTAATATCCATGCGCATGACGTCACTGTTTATATGGAGACGGTAAAGGCATCGTTTTCAAAACTTAGAAATCTGTTTTCAAAAGCTTGCGTTTTCAGGCCCACAAAACGCTGCTGTGGGTCATTCTTTATTTGTGGTGGCAACTGGTGTCCCTCTACTTTACAACAGTTTTAACAATAACTATTAACAATTTAACAATTCTTTGAACTTTGAAACCTGTTTTCAAAAGCTTGCGTTTTCAGGCCCACAAAACGCTGTTGTTGTGTAAATGAACAGCCAAAACTACTAAAAAATTTTCAATTTTCAGTTGAAAACCGTGTCGTGTAAACATACCCTAAACATAAAAAAATGCTTTTATCTGATAAAAAACATGGGTGGATGGTGATAATGCAGTCTTTGTTACTGATAAGCATGTTTCAAGAGAATATCTACTGTGACTGTGTTATGCAAAAACCTGACATATCTGGGTCAAAGTACTTATTGTCGATGTATTGCAAAACACTTGTACTGCTATTGAGGTGGGATACTGTTAAGGTTAGGGACAGGTTTGGTGATATGGGTATGGTTAAGGTGTAAGGGAAGGATCAACAGTGTAAACATATGTAATAACAGAAATGAATTTCAGCTGTAATTACATGCAGGTATTTTTAAATACAAGTATAATGTAAAAACATGTACACAATAAGTGTATTGTATAAAATTATTAATTTAAAGGCAAGTTCATAGTATTTAAAGACAATATAAAGTGGGACCTATGAATGCATAAAAATACTATTCATGAAAATACTAATGTTTTATAACATCCAGTAAAAAAAAAAAACACAAAAAAAAAAATCACTTTATATATGAATAAATTAAAAGAAAAATGACAGCAAAATGCTAAAAGTAAACAAAATGGATAGTTTTCTTCTTTATGGTCACACAACTATAGGAAAAAGGGACTTCTTTTTAGCAGTTTGTTAAATGTCCATGGAGACAAATCTGTTCAAAAGAAATGAACAAGTCCACTTCATATGCAGCTGAAGTAAAACAAGTGCTGGAAATGACCTGGGCTCAGTGGGCTGGAGAATGAAATGATGGAATTTGCAGAAAGGTCCCAAAGTCCACTGACAGGTAAACAGGTAAGAAAAAAAAAAACTGAGAAACAAAAACTAGAAAAAGCTTGGTGACAGAGCATTTAACTGCCAAAGAGAGCTGCAATATACCAGGGAATATACCATGCAATATGTCTTGCCACACAAGACAAAAACTCCAAAGAGGAGTATGTATAGGGAGCAGGCAATGAGTAACAGATGAAGGCAGTCAACCTGTGAGCTGAACAATGGGTGTTCCAATGGAAATGACAACCCAGAAACAGAAAATGTAAAACGAGACAAGACTTGCAAAAAAAACTCTCAGGAAGGCCAGTGGACAGCCAGAACTGTGGCATTTCCCCCCCTCCTCAAGGACACCTCCTGGAAATCCCAGAGAATCCATAACGACATTGAACTCATCAATGAGGGCGCGTGGTCCAGAATATCATGAGCTGGAACTCAGAATCTCTCCTCCAGACCATATCCATCCCAGTGTACTAGGTATTGATAACCTTCTAAACCGTAGGGGGTCATTGGCCTATAGATATGGACCATTGTCATATCTAAGGTGGCGTTTCGACTCAAATTTCCACTAGACTAAGCACCTTAGATATGACAAATGGTCCAATAAATTTAGATCCCATCTTACGTGCTGGAACTCAAACCTTCTGGCCACACACATAAACTGGGGGCTTAGATGACGGTCCGTCAACACCTTATTTTGGTCACCAGTCCATAGAAGGGCTTCTTCTCAGGCTCTATGTTTTTGGAGCCAAGATGATACAAAATGGACAAATTAAATCTACAAAAAAAAAGTGTCCATCGAGCCTGTCGGGAATGTGTGGATGTATTCAGGGTTCTTATGATCCGTCCAAACAACAAAAGGTACCCCCAATCAGTTGCGCCACTCCCCCAACAACAACCTGACAGCCATCAATTCCCTATTCCTGATATTGTATTTCTGTTCCTCTGTAGAGAGGAGGGGGAAAAAAAACCAGACACCAACTAATGCGGGGTCAGAATTAGACAGAAAAGGGGCGGACACAAAGAGACCAACTGAAACAAAACATGGTGGAGATTAAACTCAGAGGATGTGATTTGACTAAAATTCGGAATGAACCGCCGGTAAAAATGGACAAACCCCAGAAAGCACTGGACCGCTTTGCACGTATCCAATCAGCAACTGCCTTTACCTTGGCTAGGTCCATTCAGATAACATCTGGAACCCCAAGAATGAAATGGAAACTCACACTTCTCTGTTTTCTCTAGTAGCCGTTGAAGCGCTCTCTTGATGTGCTGGATATTGTCAAGTATTTTGAGAAAAGATCAAGATACCATCAATCGTCGATTGACCATAGGCACATTTCAGTAAGTTTAACCCTCTGAACACAGCGAATGTGCCGGCGTGTTCTGCTGGATTTTTCCTCATGACAGCGCAAGACAACTTAAAATACTCCGTCATTTTTGGCCTCACAGACATGAAAGATGTCTTTACAGAGCTTGAAGTGTCTAGTTTTATTTGTGTACACTCACAATGTAAACTAAATGTTGTGCTTTTCGCTAAATAAAGAAAACAAACAGGATGCACGTTCTCCCGTCTGTCTCTCAGTGAAGTCCACTCTGAAATGCGTCTGAAAATAAAATCTAACTCAGCGAATACTTGCCACACAGACACGACAGATATGTAATGAAATATAGCTTGAAATGTCTACTTTTAAATTAAGCAATTTATATCAAAAATGTCTCTGTTGCGTATGTAACCCTTGTTCCCTGAAGGAGGGAATGGAGATGTATGTCGGAACTGACAAACGAATTGGAATCGGGATCTATTTTCAGAGACCAATCTGCTTCGAGTGTTTCTAAACAAGCCAATGCCCACTGGCATGCGGTTCACGCTCCGTCCGCCGTGTGGGTATAAATACGGAAGTGGAATACCGCATCCTCGCTTTTCTGCTGAGGAGCCGAACTAATGACTCGGTCCTTCAGCGGAAGCACAGCACCTGGCGACGGGACGTACGTCTCTGTTCCCTTTCAGTTGGTCACATTCGACGTACATCAGAACTGACCGACAAATTGGGATCCCTACCAACATGCCAGGGATTCTGGCCCTTTCTGACCGACTGAAAGGGAATGTCTCGGTTATGTATGTAACCTTCATTACATACATAAGCAGGCCCTGCCTTAGCTCGCTTGACCACTCCTAGGTTGGAGTGGAAGTCAGGGCTCCAGCAGGGAAAGACATTCACTGCTGGTCCTGCAAGATCCAATCAGAGTGACTATTGGAGAACGCTGGGAAAGTGTGCCTGTCTCGGAAGATGGAACGCTGTGGAGCCACGTCCTTCAATGGAAGGAGAGGTGGCAGATTACACATAAGGACTAACCTAGCAGGGCAGTGCAACATATGGCAGTCTCTGGGGTGGTTCCAACCTGGTCCCAGGGGGGAAAGAACACCTCCAGAGACGACAGAGCAGGCTCTGTCAAGGGAAAGACACAGGGCTAGCCGAGTAGGGTAGATGGTACCGTGGAGAATACACGTTGGAACCGTGGCCGTGGGAACCGCTACATATAGATACCCAGCCTACACAAACACACACATGTTCCACAAGCAAACGGGTGCAGGCCTGGCGTCAGATGGCCGCCACGTCTGACACCGAAGGGGTGACAGAGGAGCTCGTCAGGGTTAGCCATTTCTGGGGAACACAACTGGAGACAATAGATGCATGTATCCAGCCCAGGGGGCGGGAATGGCGTTGCAAGCTGACACTAGAACAGGCACTTAACACTACTGGCCACTGGAGGAGAGTGCACAGGAAGATACCGTCTCTACACGGAGGCTATAGAATCTAACGAACATGTTAGGTGTCGCCCAGCCCACAGCTCTACATATATCTGTCAGCGAGGCATCTTGAGCCAACGCCCAGGAGGAAGCCACACTCCTAGTCCAGTGTGCTCCAACCCGAACGGGCAAGGCATGTCTTGGGACTGGTACGCCAAGACAATTGCATCCACTATCCAGTGGGCTAACCTCTGCTTGGAGACATCCCTTCTGCTGGCCTCCGTAACAGATGAAGAGCTGTTCTGAGGTCCTAAAGCTTTGAGTTCGGTCCACGTAGGTGTGGAGAGCGCGGACGGGACAGAGCAAAGCTAGGGCTGGGTCTGCCTCCTCCGAAGGTAGCGCTTGCAGGTTCACCACCTGATCTCGGAAAGCAGTGGTGCCAGGGTCTCAGGAGGAGAGTTAGTTCAAAGAACCAGATCCGGTTGGGCCAGTAGGGCGCAACTAACAAGACCTGCTCCTCGTCCTCCCTGACTCTGCACAGAGTCTGTGTGAGAAGGCTCACTGGGGAAACGCATACTTGCGTAGGTCCCGGGGCCAGCTGTGCACCAGTGCATCCGTGCCGAGGGTGCCCCCGGTCAGGGATTAATACAACTGGCAATGGGTCGACTCTGGAGAGGCAAACAGGTCTACCTGTGCGGCTCCGAAGAGGTCCCATATCAGCTGGACCACCAGGGGATGGAGTCGCCATTCTCCCGGAGGTGTCGGCTGCCGTGAGAGCTCGTCGGCTGTCCGGTTGAGCACACCTGGGATGTGAATGACGCAAAGCGACCTCAGATGCTTCTGACTCCAAAGGAGGAAATGGCAGGTGGGTCGGAGCATGCAACGGGAGCGTAGACCACCCTGACGGTTGATGTACGCAACGGCCGCAGTGCTGTCCGTGCGGACCAGTACATGCTTGCCCTGTAGCGGCTTTTTGAGGTGGCCCAGAGCAAGACATACTGCCAATATCTCTAGGCAATTGATATGCCAATGCAGTTGGGGCCCCGTCCACAGACCCGAAACTGCATGCCCGTTGTACGTGGCCCCTCAGCCGGCGGATGAGGCATCCGTGAAGACCACAGCATGCCTGGACACCTGTTCTAGGGACACTCCCGCCCATAGAAATGAAGGGTCCAACCACAGGCTGAAGGTTTGGCGACAGTAAGGAGTAACTGAGACCCGGTACTTGCCGATCTGCCACACCCATCTTGGGACTCGGCCGTGAAGCCAGTGCTGAAGCAGTCTCATATGCAGCAATTCAAGCAGTGTTACCGCGGCTGCAGATGCCATATGCCCCAGGAGCCTCTGAAAGAATTTCAGTGGGACCGCTGTCCTGCCTTTGAACATATTCAAGCAGTTCAGCACAGACTGGACTCGCTCCTCTGTGAGGCGTACAGTCCGGTTGACCAAATCCAGCTCAATACCGAGATAAGAGATCCTGTGTGGGCTGAGTTTGCTCCTCTCGGTTGACCCGAAGGCCCAACAGGCTGAGGTGATGGAGCACCAGGTCCCTGTGTTCGCACAACTGCTCTCGTGGCCAGTATGAGCCAGTCGTCGAGGTAGTTGAGAATTCGACTGGCGCGTTCTCTGAGTGGAACAATGGCTGCCTCCACAACTTTCGTGAAGACACGAAGCAACAGGGACAGCCCGAAGGGCAGGACTTTGTACTGATATGCTCTCTCCTTGAATGCAAAGCATAGGAACGGTCTGTGTCTCGGGAGAATGGAGACATAAAAGTACACGTCCTTCAGGTCGATCGCTGCGAACCATCTTGGGGATGGATGCATTCGAAAATGCGTTTCTGCGTCAATATTCTGAACGGGAGTTTGTGCAGGACACGCAGGTCCAAGATTGGTCTTAACCCGCCCCCTTTCTTGGGTACAATGAAGTAGGAGCTGTAGAACCCTGACTTCATATCGGCTGGAGGTACCGGCTCTATCGCGTCCATTGCCAGTAGGACTTCGATCTCTGACCACAAGACATGGGCATCGCTGCGCCGCACAGAGGTGAAGAGGATGCCCTTGAACTTGTGAGGCCAACGAGAATAAATTAATCGCGTAGCCGAGTCTGATGGTACGGATGAGTCAGCGAGACGGCCTGTGCTCCTGCCAGGTCCCCAGAGACCGAACAAGCGGGACCAACGGCACCACGGATGTACCCGGGGTGGGGCAGCGAGGTGGAATGCTCGGACCCGACTCAGGAAGCCCAGAGGCAGCCAGAGTGTTGTCTGAGCATTCCAAAGTGGGGCAGAGTGTGCCCGAGAAACCAATCGTCCAAGGTTCGGGACACGGTGGAGGGTTCCACTCGAGCCCAGCACTTGCGGCAGCCCGGGAAAGCATAGCAGTGACCTCTGGATCAGGCTCGAGCAATGCTACCACACCCGAAGGGGGCAACGCAGCAGAGTCTTCATCTCCAGAGTCCATTAGCTCGTCCCCCGATGCAGCAATCGAGACCATATCCTCAGCCGGAGCCCCAAAAGTAACAACTGGCTCCCCATGGGAAGGACCAGCACGCTCTCTCAGAAGCTCCACCAGCGCAGCGGAGGGGGGAGGGTCCCGAGGGGCTTGGTGTCCCGTTGGGGGTGCCCTCACAGTAACCCTCAGGTCTCCACCAAAGGCATCAGCCAAACTAGCAGCCCTCTGCTTCACAGCGGGACGACCTCTAGATCAGGGGATGAGCAATGGGACTCCACCCCATTTGAGGTAATCGAGCCTAGACCATAGGACTGCGATGGTCATGTTCCTGCAGTGGCAACTTGAGTCATTCACGAAAGCTGCCTCAGCGTGCTGAACGCCCAAACACGTGAGACAACGATCATGACCATCAACTGGGGACAGGAAACGACTGCATCCAGAAACACGGTTTGAATGACATCTTTAAAAAGACATAGGGTCAAACCGTGTTGCTCTTTTAGAAAAGGAAAAAACTGCTCTTATTAATGCCGAGGCACACGGGGATATGGCCACAGCTTGCAGTGGTTCAATAGTGCAAGCACTCAGGAATGCCCAGCGAGTTGAGAACAGCTGTTTTGTGTGTTGTGACACTCGCGACCGCCGCTGTAAAGTGCCGTCTCTCCAACACAGCAGAGCAATCCTCTTCAACTCGAACTCATGGAAAACTCGTCGCAGGAACATACTGACTTGCAGCAATGTTTGGCTCCGAAGTAAAAAGCGAGTATGCGGTATTCCACTTCCGTATTTATACCCGCACAGCTGGCGGAGCGTGGACCGCATGCCAATGGGCATTGGCTCGTTTAGAAACACTCGAAGCAGATTGGTCTCTGAAAATAGATCCCGATTCCAATTCATCGGTCAGTTCAGATGTACGTCGAACGTGACTGACTGAAAGGGAACAAATATTCTCTGGTTATGTAATCCGTATGAAAGCAACAAGAGGTCCAGTTTCTCAAGTGGCTGCTCATTATCGATAATGTGTCCACACCCACGCGCGTACAAAGTGATTCACATGCTAATCGTCCACGAGAAGGACCGCGAACCTGTAAACGCCCCCCATCACCTCAAAACAAAGAATCAAAATTTGTCGAGTTCGGGAGACACGTTGTGAGTTTACTTTGGATTTACCTCAGAAGAAGAACACGATTTTAAGATGAGAATTAAGGTAAAACATTTATATTAGCGTTATTGTTACATGAACTTCACATTATAGGCTACTAGTTTAACTACTCCCAGACTAAAATGTGTGAAATCATCGGAAACGTTGAAATATGAAATATAGACAGGTAGGCAACATTTCAATCCTAAATAAAGATACGACATGAGGATATTTTTATGCTCTATAATATAAAGTACAGCATGATATAAAAGTAGGGTTGCCAACTGTCCCGTATTAGCCGGGATGTCCCGTATATTGGGCCTAAATGATTTGTTCCGTACGTGACCTCCCTTGTCCCGTTTGACTGCTACACTGATCTAACTACTGACTAAGGGGCTGTTCACATATGTTGCGTCTTTTGTGCTCTCAAGTTCGTTATTTTAAATGTAGACGTGCAACAAGCGTTTTTTTTCCAGGTAAATGAAAAAGCTTAGCAATGGTAGACACCACAGGAGCGTTTAGTTTGTCGGTTTAGTTTGTTCTGCAAACTAGGTGTATGCGAGTAAAATGCCTTTAAACGTGGCAGGAACATCTGTTTGTGTATGCATTTGTAGATTATATTGCAAACAAATGATTACGATATTCACAGTGATGCTGTAATGGGAGATCCATGTTGAAAACAGTTGTGTAAATTTTTTTCAGGATTCTTTGATGAATAAAGTAAAAAAAAAAAAAAATGTATCTGAACTAGAAATTGTGTAACATTGAAATGTCTTCACTGTCACTTTTGACACATTTAATGCATTCTTGCTGAATAGTAAAAAAATAGTGACGTATGTGGAAGTACTGACCCAGTGTTAAAACAAACATGCAAAAGTTGTTCATATGCTACCCCACCTGTCAACTTGATTGATGGTGACTTTTGACCTTAGTCTTTGAAGTTGTTGACCTCTGACCCTGGGGCCCCTTCCCCTAAGCGTCCACTTTTGACCTTGGGGAATAGTTATGAGTGGGGTTATTGATATGAGTTGTCCGTTGTCCTTTGACCATATTTGACCGATTAACCCCTTCAGCAGGAAATACCGATGTTGGATATGGTCAGGGTAATTTGAAGGTTGAGGGTCACACATCTGCAGGCCACGGGTGTTGGCTTCCACATTCCATCAGAGAGGGTCATATGAGAGCCCCCACTCCACACTACTAGTAAGTGACGGGGCCTAGAAGAATCTATAAGTAAAACAAATAAACATGTTTTAGCAGATCATATCATAAGGATGAATCACAATATGATATCTCTCTATCTCTGCACGTGCAAAAACATGTTGTTTCAAACATTTAAGTGAAATATATGTTTTATGATGACACCGGACACAGGATAGAATATTAACGGGGATTTTTATTCCCAGACTGCACTTAATGAAGTGTAGCGTTAACTATGCAAAATACAGGAGATAAAGATGGTATACAATCTCTGGAAACAATAAAGCTTGGTTTTCACAATCAGATGTGTATCTCTCTTTTTGTTCTAGGTCACAATATTAACTAACATAGACAACGGTAGCAGCCTCACATTCTGGAAAACAAAAATACACACAATTATAGCATTTGTAAGCACAGAAAACCAAATAAGCTGCTCATATTAAATGACAAATACACAGAAATAAAACTAGAAAAGTCGCATTCAGTACAGTCAGTGTCTTTCACAGATTACTGCACAATTGAAAAATAAACAACTGAAATTTTTCTGTTCATCACTCTACAGCATTTACAGGGTTTCACAGCAAATGATGACCTCAAGTTCCAACAGTAAAAAGAATAATGCACAACTTTCTCATCATTTGGAAAAAATGGCATCAAAATAACACTGTAACTGAACTTGTTTCGATAAAACATGTAAACGAGTCACAAACACTTGCTGAAGTCAAATAAAAGTGAATAAAACTCACTCTGATGCTTCCCACTCACTCCAGAAACACACAGGCTCTCTGAGAGAGAGAGAGAGAGAGAGAGAGAGAGAGAGAGAGAGAGAGAGAATCACACACTAAAAGTGTACATTACTCAATATTTTGTGATTTTTAATGGATTCAATCAGCACTGCTTCACTACCGCATTAGCACTGTTCAAAAACCGCGCGGTGAATCACTCGGTTCAAGTTACTCTCGCAACACTTCAGATAATCATGTTTTTTTTAAGGGCCAGCGTAAGTTTCATAAGTGCATGACAAAAGCACTGAAATACGTGATTTATGCAACTCACTTAACTCAGAGATTACATAACCAGTCTCTTCATTGGCATAGTGACTTTTCACTCGGTTACATATAAAATATATTACGCTATAATATTCATCTTACTAAAATTTATCACAATTAATCGATTATTAGTTTAGCAGGATGAATAAATAAAAAAAATAAAAAAACTTTTTTTCAGAGAACAGGAAAAGCGACCCTTGTGTATGTATACATTGATGAAACAAAAACAAATGTCAACACAAAGTGTGTCACATCATATGTAAGTCTGTTAACTTTTTCCAGAGCAAATGTTTGATAGTCAAAACATTTTTCAAAGCATAAAAGTTAAAATCTTAAGATCTTTTAATATGAAGTTTATTTCATAAAATCGTATCTTATATTCATCTACCTATAAGTCTGTTGTATAAAGAAATTTTGCTTAAACCTAAAGTATAATTTTTACTAAACAGCGTCTGTTCAAAACTTTAGATTGTTTTAAATTTAAATTTAAAAGCAAAAGCTGTGCTTAGTCTTCTTAGATCTTATTTTTTACAAAGATTCAAGCAGCTTGATTAATAACCATTAACCATGTATGAATCCATGACATGAAACAAATGTAATTTTACTCGTCTTATGTCTAAGCATGATCTTACTTTAAATAATAACTGGTCATATCTTATACTTCTATATTATTCGACATTTTGTGGTAACCGTGATCTAGGATTGCACGTATAAGTTAAGTTTTATATGATTTTACTTTTCTTGTGTCTTCCAAACTGGCCTTTCCAAACAGCGTGGAAACATAACCTTTACTGAAAATATACTATCGGTTATCTACTCAAAAAATATGTAGAATTTTAAAAAGGTGACCATATGTTGATGAGACAGTTTGTCTGTTGGCCAGCATGATCAGACTTTAGAGAGAGCTGATGATGCTAGCAAGGAGAATGCCCTTTGACCCCGGCGTTTTTGCATGGTGTTAAAGACCCTATAAGGTAGTCATTCATTTCAATTGTTATTCACAAAACAGCATATTTCAACTGAGCGAATCTTTAACATTTAAAATTGTGTTTAAAAACCTTACAATTAAACTTACATTTTTAAGATGCTACATGTTTCATGGATCTATATGATTTTATTTTTCCTACTTCTACAAAGTTTCAATATCAATTCCTAGTAAATATAAAGTAAAAATATGATAATGAATAATGTTGACAATATATTTGCTGCAATGCTACTCCAAACAGTTCCTCACATAACTGTAAGACACACTGCATATGTAAAATAGTTCCCTTTCGAAAGGGAACTCGCACTGTGTCCAGAACGCATATGGGGAACGTTTCAGTGTAACGGAGGTCTGAATCTACTATCAAATCACGTCAATCCTATTGACTGGAAGAAGGAGTGATGAGATACTTAGCAGACTATCATCACTCAATGGCTGGTTGTCTAAGTGGTGTCCGCAAAATAACATAGGGTTCATAGACAATTGGAAAAGCTTTTGGGGCAGACCTGACCTGTTGAAGAGGGACGGCATCCATCCTTCTTGGAGTGGTGCTGCTCTTCTCTCTAGTAATTTGGCATATAGTCTTAAAGCTAAACCTTGACTAACTGGGGCCCAGGTCAGGAAGCAGACGGACTGGCTTACCCGACCGTCTGCTAGCTGTCTCCCGTTACAGAAGTCAGATAAATCCCAACACATAGAGACTCTTTCACCTAGATATTATCACATAGAGACTGTGTCTGTTCCCGAATTAGTAAATACAAAAAACATCAAGACCATTCAACAGTAAAAACTTAATTGATGTCAAACGAATAAACAACAGATATAATACAGATGATCAAATGATAAAGCTCGCGTTGCTGAATATTCGATCCCTTTCCCAAAAGCACTTATTGTTAATGATATAATTACAGATAATAATCTAGATTTGCTGTGTTTGACAGAAACCTGGCTAAAACCTGACGACTACATTACTTTAAATGAGTCCACCCCCCAAGATTATTGTTATAAACACGAGCCGCGTCTGAAAGGTAAAGGGGAGGGGTTGCTGTAATTTATAATAATATCTTCAGTATTACTCAGAAGTCTAGTTTCAAATATAATTCTTTTGAAGTTTTGGTGCTTTATGTAGCATTATGTAGTGTAATTGATAAATCCCGTTTGACATTTGTGTTGGTTACTGTATACAGGCCACCAGGGCACAATACAGACTTTATCAAAGAATTTGCTGACTTTCTATCCGAGTTAGTACTGGCTGCAGATAAAGTACTAATTGTTGGTGATTTTAATATCCATGTAGATAATGAAAAAGACGCATTGGGATTAGCATTTAGAGACATTCTAAACTCTATTGGAGTAAGGCAACATGTGTCAGGACCCACTCATCGCCTTAATCATACGTTAGACCTAATATTGTCACATGGAATAAATGTTGATACCGTTGAAATTCTGCAGCAGAGCGACGACATCTCAGATCATTACCTAGTATCATGTATACTTAATTTAGCTGCAAGGCTGCAAAGCCGTCCTCGCTTCAAATATGGCAGAACTATCACTGCCGCCACTAAAAATTGCTTTTAAATAATCTTCCTCATCAGTTTCATCTCCTCAGCATCCCAGATAGCCTAGAGGAACTCGATTTTGCAACAGAAACTATTGACTCTCTTTTTCCAGCACTTTAGACACAGTTGCTCCCCGGCGCTTAAAGAAGATTAAAGAAAATAGTCCAACGCCGTGGTACAATGAGCACACCCGGCCCTTAAAACAGTAGCCAGAAAAATGGAGCGCAGCTGGAAGAAAACAAAATTAGAGATTTTTCGTAATTCATGGAAAGAGAGCATGATCGCATACAGAAAGGCCGTAAAAACTGCTAGATCTGCTTATTTCGACTCTCTTAGAAGAAAACAAACACAACCCTAGGTATTTATTTGATACAGTGGCTAAGTTAACCAAAAATAAAGCTTATACTTCTGATGGTTGTAAACAGCACAGCAGTAATGACTTTATGAACTTCTTTACGTGTAAGATCGATAATATTAGGAAGAAAATTATAACCATGCAGCCGTCTACTATAGTGTCACATGAGACAGAGCATTGTTGTGTCACTGAGAAAAATTACATTCATTCACTGCTATAGGAGAGGAAGAATTGGCTAAACTCGTTAAATCATCTAAATCAACAACATGTATGCTCGACCCTATACCGACTAGGCTATTAAAAGAGATGCTACCAGAGGTCATAGATCCTCTTCTTAATATCATTAACTCATCTTTGTTATTAGGATATGTACCAAAACGTTTAAGTTGGCTATTATCAAACCACTTATTAAAAACCTCAACTTGATCCTACAGAATTAGTCAATTATAGGCCGATCTCAAATCTACCCTTCCTGTCAAAAATACTGGAAAAGGCAGTGTCTTCACAATTATGTTCCTTTTTAGAAAGAAATGGTATCTGTGAGGATTTCCAGTCAGGATTTAGACCGTATCATAGTACTGAGACTGCTCTCATCAGAGTTACAAATGATTTACTCTTATCATCCGATCGTGGTTGTATTTCTCTATTAGTGTTACTCGATCTTAGCGCTGCATTCGATACTATCGACCACAACATTCTTTTGAATAGACTCGAAAATTATGTTGGCATTAGTGGAACTGCATTGGCATGGCTTAAATCATACTTATCTGACCGTTATCAGTTTGTAGCAGTAAATGAAGAGATGTCACACCGATCACAAGTTCAGTATGGAGTACCGCAGGGCTCGGTGCTAGGACCGTTGCTCTTCACCCTGTACATGCTACCACTGGGAGATATCATTAGGAAGCATGGCATTAGTTTTCACTGTTATGCTGACGATACTCAGCTCTATATTTCTTCACGCCCTGATGAAACTTACCAATTCACAAGATTAACGGAATGCATAGCTGATATAAAACATTGGATGTCTAGTAATTTCCTGCAACTTAATTCAGAAAAAACTGAATTTTTAATTATTGGACAAAAAAACTCTGCAAGTAGTAACCTAGAATACTGTCTAACACTCGATGGCTGCTCTGTCAAGTCCTCGTCGTCAGTTAGGAACCTGGGTGTGCTCTTTGATACCAATCTTTCATTTGAAAGCCACGTTTCTAACATCTGTAAAACTGCATTCTACCATCTTAAAAATATATCTAAATTACGGCACATCCTTTCGATGCAAAATGCTGAACAGTTAATTCATGCGTTCATGACCTCAAGGCTAGATTACTGTAATGCTTTACTGGGTGGTTGCCCTGCTCACTTAATAAACAAACTCCAGCTGGTCCAAAAACGCAGCAGCTCGAGCTCTTACTAGAACAAGGAAGTATGACCATATTAGCCGGTTCTGTCAACACTTCATTGGCTCCCTATTAAACATCGAATAAATTTTAAAATCTTGCTTATTACTTACAAAGCACTAAATGGTTTAGCTCCCCAGTACTTGAGCGAACTCTTAACGCATTATACTCCATCACGTCTATTGCGGTCTCAAAACTCTGGCCAGTTGATAATACCTAGAATATCAAAATCAACTGCAGGCGGTCGATCCTTTTCCTATTTAGCGCCTAAACTTTGGAACAGTCTTCCTAGCATTGTTCGGGAAGCAGACACACTCTGTCAGTTTAAATCTAGACTAAAAACGCATCTCTTTACTATGGCTTACACATAAAACATTATCAATTTCTATTACTCAAATCAGTAAATGATTGTCAGGCTGCATTAACTAGGTCAGCCGGAACCGGGAACACTTCCCATAACACCTGATGTACTCGTTACATCATAAGAAGAATGGCATCTACGCTAATGTTAGTCTCTCTGTTTATACCGAGGTTTACTGCAGTCAGCCAGATCCAGGCCGTATCCAGATCAGATGGTGGACCAGCGCCTGGACATGACCAACGCATCCCTGAAGTGTCTGCAGAGAACATGTCAAATAAACTCCCCCCGTAAATGCTGCATCGACACGACATCCTCATTAAACCCGTCTTCGGCGTGACGACTCCAATCTCTCGAATAATCTAACAAATATCTATTTGCCTAATATGAATTAAGACCTGCTATGTTGCCAGAATTATAATCATACACTGTTTGTTCGTCGGCCAGAGGAGAACTGGCACCCCGACTGAGCCTGGTTTCTCCCAAGGTTTTTTTCTCCATTCTGACATTCTGTTTTGGTTCCTTGCCACCGTTGCCTCTGGCTTTTGGCTTGCTCAGTTGGGGACACCTAAATTTCTTCTATATTACCGATCTGCCCGCATTGACGCTATATGATACTTGAAATTAGCTGGATAACATCACCGTTTCACCAGAACGGCTGTACAAATTCTGTTGCATTATTTTACTTTTAACAATGTGAAGCTGCTTTGAAACAATTGGACTTGTTAAAAGCGCTATATAAATAAAGGTGATTTGATTTTGATTTGATTTGACTGGCGACAGCCCATGATGTCATCAAAGTGCGACCCAGAAGTATATAAGGGTGCCTCGCAACATGACATTCATCTTTTCGTCTTCAGGGACTGCTCTGTTTGAAGCGCTATCTACGTCTTTCAAAAAGTAAAGTACTGTTTTCTTCACTTTTTTCATTATGAAACGCGCAGAGAAGGCTAAGTGCTTCCAAAAGTGTGCTGATCCTTGTCCCAGGTATCTAACACTTGAAGGCACACACACTCGTTTTTGCCTGGGCGAAAATTGTTGGAGGTTAAGGGCTGCAGCTGCCATGGCGGTGCGTTAGGGGAGAAACCGCTTGCGGTCGGCTCGACGATCGGTTTATCTCCGGCCATGATCGCCCGATTCCGGTGAGCCTTCCATTCCTCCCCAATCTGCATAGCGAGATCGAGGGGGCATGGAAGAAACCATATTTGGCCCGTATCCATTGCCATCGGTGGGTGAATTTTGCTGATATCGAGGGGTTGGCCGAGCATGGGTATGTGTCATTGCAACCGATCGACGAGACGTTTGCGAACTATCTCACGTTGGGACGGGCATCGACACTGAGAGCTCCAACCCAGCCATCCAGGCCCCTGAAAACAACATCTCACCTGAATGGCAGGGCATACACGTCAGCGGGTCAAGCAGGGGCGGCTTTGCACTCCATGGCGGTGCTGCAGGCCTACCAGGCGGACCTGCTGGGGGATCTCGATCAGGGGATGGGACTCTCCCCTGAGGCAGTAGCTGAACTGCACCGCACCACAGATCTTGCTCTCTGGGCCACCAAGCAGACAGCTGCCGCGATCGGGCAGTCGATGGCAGCAATGGTGGCCATGGAGAGACATCTGTGGTTGAACCTGGTGAATGTTGTGCTTTCTCCTGGATTTGCCGGTTTTACCATCTGAACATTTTGGCACCTCCGTGGAGGCGGTGGTTGAGAAGTTCAGAGAGGCGAAGGCCTGTTTGGCGGCATTTAAGTCCTGCATACTGCGGAGATCCGGGGCCACGCCCAGGCAGGCGGGAGGGCCAGGCCCGTTGCGGTCCGAGGACCAGCGACAGGGTCAGCGAGCCAGTATCGCCTCTCGTGTGCCCCCTCCATGGAGGAGTAGGTCGCAGAGAAGGCATGACTCCCGCAAGAAGATGGACTTGAGGGAGGTGATCCAGGACAAATGCAGGCAGCATCAGTAATGAATCCCCTCTCTGAGGGTAAATAAGATTCTAACCCTCGTCTTTCTTCTTCATCCCTCTCCCCAGGTGCTTCTTACATCAGGCCGGGCTGGGCCCGTGATGAGCGGAGACGTTAGGCTGATGGCCCGCCTTGACTTGGTTTGTGAGAGTGCCCCTTTCAGGCCTGCAAGGGTGACAGACCTCAGGTTTTCTACCGAGTGGTGAGTCGTCGCTTTAGCACACCGCAGGTTGAGCTGGTAGGTCTCTTTTTTCTTTCTTTTGAAAATGAAAGGAGGAACAGGAAGTATGTTCTGTAGGCCTATGTTCCCTGTCTGTATAGAGGTTGGGAGGGGATTGTGTGGTAAGGTATAGGAGAGTATTAGGGCCCTGAAATTCCCCTGTCAGGCGGCTAGAACAATATAGTGGAAGCACCAATTATTGGGGCTTCGTTGGTGAGTTGGTTGGCTCTTTAGTGTGAATTCACTGGACGAGCCACCGCTCTGTTTCACTTTGCGTAGTGATTAGACCTCCTCTCAGCAAGAGAGTGGGTTTAGGCCATCGCTCATTCCTCTAAAAATGCATATGTAGCGCAGCTCTAGGCGGGTGGCATACTCCTGGCTAAAGCAGGTTGACGCCACCGCCTTCTGTAGTTTCCTGTGTAGTAGAACAGGTTAAGCCTTTGGGCTGTTAGCTGCCGCAGGGTAGAGTAGTGGTCTCCTCTCTATCTTTTAAGGGTTTGGGAGTGTGTAATCTAGAGACTAGATTACACGCTTGAGCTTCAGTAGAGAGCGGTATTGTAACCTTATTTCATGTCGGTCCCCAATTACGCTCCCGTGTAGCCAGAGCATTGCCATGTGCTGACGCCCATGTACACCTTTGGCAGGCCACCTAAACCGGGGCCTCCATTAGGACATAGTGGCATAAGTTGTACTCCCCTTGCTAGAGAGGACTTATGGAGGTTTCACTAGGTATACTGCTGTTGGCAATTGTAGTTAGGTTTCAAGTCTAAATAGTAAATAGTCAAGAGTAAATAGTTCTGCTAGTAAGTCAGGTAACAGGCCTCAGCAGGCCTCTATGACGGCTGGCCACAGTAGAGAAACTAGTTTGGCCTTGGTGGTCTGGGCAGCAGACTCTCAGACAGGTGGTAGGCCCCGGTGGGCCTCCTTGGAGGAGAGTCCCAACACTAATGGGACATTGGGAGGCCCCAATATATGTATTGGTGTAGTATGCTTCCCTATGTGGTCTTGGTAGCAGAAGACTTCTCTCTGAGGTGAGTTCCTGGTTCCTGGTCACTCTGACAGATGCATGTATTGCTAGTAGGTAGTAGGCCTCTTCTGGCCTCCCTAAGGCTTGCTATCAGGTAGTAGGCCTCACTAGGCCTCCCTGAAGGCGAGCCCCCGAGTTTTTTGACAGTCCAGTAGCTAGCATGACTGGTTGTCAGGTGAGCGGCCTCACCAGGCCTCCCTGAGGCCTGTTATCGGGTAGTAGGCCTCCCTGAGGGCAGGCTTCTGAGTCTGGGTGCTCGGACAGCTAGCATGATAGGCTATCAGATGGTAGGCCTCACAAGGCTCTATCTTGCTTCGCCAGCCCTCCCTAAAAAAGCGAGTTCCTCAGTCGGAATGCTCGGGCAGCTAGCTTTCATGCTAACAGGTGGTAGACCTGATCCGGCCTCCTTAAAATCTTGCTATCAGGTGGTAGGCCTCACCAGGCATCCCTGGCGGCAAGTTCCCTGGTCCAGATATGAGTGCAGCTAGCGCAACTTGCAGTCAGGTGTTAGGCCTCCCGGAGGGCTGGCCACCAGGTAGCAGGCCCCACCAGGCCTCCATGAGGGCAAGTGCCCGAGACTGCAACTAGCTGTAGCGTATGGACGGTGCTCATAAATGATCAACGGACCAATACTTTGATTATTCAAAATGACTCAAACAAGACCGGCGCCGTGAAGTCTACAGACTGACAGGTTAACGGTTCTAAAAAGGACACAAACCAGCCTTCTGCATTCCACGGACACCACAACGCACCCAAAGGGGGTTATATGACTGTTAAATAACTTAGTTATTTTTCATTTTAGATGTGCTGTGTTCCCTGTATGTATGCATGCTTTTTGTTATAACCATTTTAGATGTGTTTGATAGGTTAGAAACTTATAGCCAGTGAATGCTTAAGGAAGAATGACGTCAATCCTCGCCGTTCCTTTAATTCTTAAGTTAAATTCCCCGTGCTTGGTCTTGAAATCTTTGTCTCGCAATTTGTAGGCCGGCTAGGTGCGTTGTGTGGTACTACGATGCACCAAACTCTTTCTTTTATGCCAAAACCCCAAAGTCTGCATACCTAAGAAAGCCATAAACATGTTAATGAGGCGAGACCCGAAGACAAAGGGAGATTTCCCGTTTCTGATTTCCTTCGCTCTGATTGGCTGTTCCGACAAAAGAGGTGTGCCCCGTAATGGCTCTTTAAGAAGGCCTACAAACGCTCCTCTCTCTCTCTCTCTCTTGCCATCGCCCTTCGCCTTCTTCGCCCTCTTTTTGCCCCTTTTTCGTTTCTCCGGCTCTCGCTCTCACTCTCTCTCTTTCCCTGCTTTTGACCCCCTTTCTGGACTCGTCCTCGACGCGGATTTTCGGATTGCCAGTGCGCCATCTTCCAAAGGACATTACCACACAAGGAACCGAATTCGAACTACCCGCGGATCCCAACGGATCCGCCCTGCAAGATTCAAAATACAGACCGGATCGCGGAATTCCCCCACATGAACGAATTTGCGATCTGCCACGCAGGAAACATATGCAAGTATCCCTTAAGCTGTCGTTATAAAGTCTTGAGCTTATACCAATAAGTTGGACTGATTTCTTGCTTGTGCTCAATAGGTTGTGTCGGTAATACTACCGTTTCCTTGTCTCTCTCTCTTTCTCTCACTCTCTCTCTCTCCCTCCTGCTTTCCGTTAATTTGTGTATGTTTGTTTATTGTTTGTTGATTTATTAAAATATATATATTCACACGTGATTGTGCCTGAATTGCTCATCCATAGGTCACTTTTACGGTGAACCGACCCTGTTACAAATGAAAAGGACAGATACTTCTCCTGGCCAGAGAAGCGTTGTCTAAGAGTTATTAAAAGGGAGATAGTTGGTGGACAATTATCCGTCCTTTGAACTCAATTCTAGAATCAAAGAAATTTCTAAAAGTTGAATCAAGCCCTAGATATTAATAATTGTTATAATCCGTTATAATCAACTGTTAATATCCAAATTCCCCTCTGTGCTGATTTATGCATTTTTGATCGTAACACGATTAAACGCATGCATAAATCCCGCACCATTTCCCCTGGGGCTAGATCTCGCTACATAGCTTAATGCTGACAGCTAGTGGATGCTTGGTATCAGTGGGGCTGGCCTTAGCAGGCAGCACCTGAAGGTGAGCTCACTCTCTACCATGACAGTGGTGTCACTTTCTGCTACTGGTTCCCTACAGAACGGGGACCCATTTAGCCTACAGCTTGGTCTACCTACCAGGCAGGCTCGGTGCCTGAGTACGCAGCCGCCTGAGTCTGGTCATCGGTCGTAGGCCCCCAGTGTGGCCTCCCAGTCAGATCAGTCCGTAGGCCTGTTCGGCCTCCTTCGCGCCTTGAAACATAGGGGCTTTGTAGATACTCGGAACGAGCACATAGTCTCCCCTTGCTAGCAAGGGTCATAAAGCACTGTGCTGAGGTCTGCTTTCCAGGATATCCCGTCTCTGAGATCTGGTCCGAGTTGGTCACTGCCAGCTTCACAGTCCCTCCGATTGGATGCCTCACTGAGGCGAGTATCCAGAGGCTCTGTTTTCAAACAGACAGGGTTGTCCAAACCGGAGTGTCCATTATAGGTGGCACCAGGTGAGGCCTCCCTGGTGGCTCTCGGGTGAATATGTTCCCAGAGTAGTGACTTGGCTGGGGCTCCCTTGGGATCCAATATCTATTGGATATATATTGGATATTGTTATATTGGATATACTTTGGATATTCTGAGTTTGTTTTATTAAAGAACCTAGTTTGTAGAAACCTGTTTGAACCTTTTTCATCTTTATCTGAACCAGATTGACAATGATAGCCTATTTACCATGTGAATCTAACCATGTTATGTCAACAAATGGAAGTCAGCGGCTGTTGATTATCATGTTAATTATTGTGCCTTTTGCCCCGACAGCATATTCTTCTATTATTGAAAACGTCTCAGGTTACATATGTAACCATGGTTCCCTGAGAGGGAACGAGACGCTGCATCAAGCACTGCCGGAACGCCTCTGCGTGATTGCATCATGAAGCACTCGTGAAATCGGTCCAATGGCGTGACGGGACGTCATAGGCGGGTGACGTCATTGACCAGGAAACTATAAAGCACCCCTGAACCAGACAGTGTCAGCTTCTGAAAGGTTGAACAAGTCAGTCACAGGCATGCAGGGAGTATGGCAAAGTGACGCAGCGTCTCGTTCCCTCTCAGGGAACCATGGTTATATACGTAACCTGAGACGTTCACTTTCAAGGGAACTCGCACTGCGTCAAGCACTGCGGGAACTCAATACCAGAGACGGGTGATCCCCCTATCTCTGCCTTTACCCGCTAGATCCGATGCTTTGGATTCGCAATCCGATATTTCTCCCACCCAGCAGCCCCAAAGACATGAGACTTCCTTGGGAGAAATTTCTGAAACGCAGCTCCCTGTTTTTTTGCTTCTTGGAACCTCTCGACGACCGGGTTTACGGAGTCGCCGAAGAGGCCGGCAGGGGAGACAGGGGCATCTAACAAGAACTTCTTATTTCTGTCCTTGATGTCTGACAGGTTTAACCAGAGATGTCTCTCCGTGGCCACCAGGGCTGCCATAGAGCGGCCGATGGTTTTGGCTGTCTCCTTGGTGGCCCGAAGAGACAAGTCAGCAGCTCTCCTAATCTCCACCATCGTTTCTCTCCCTACTTCCTCACATTCGTCATCAATGTCTTTCAGCAGGTCAGCCTGATAAGCTTGTAGGACCGTTCATGAAAGACCTTATCAGTGATGTAGGTCTCTTATACTCACTTGGAAGAATAGGCTGTTAATTGACATAACAGTCATTCGCCTGCCTCTTTAAAAACTCTAGTTAGAAATGTAGGCTGAATGAACTTTTCTTTGTGGAATCAGAAGGAATCCCACTAATGGTCCATTTGAGAGACAGATAGGAATTGGTTTAATCATTATGATAACTGATATGCAATAGCAATATACTCTAAGTGTACATGGTTAAAGGGCAATCCTCATGCTAAATGATAGAATCCTTGAGAACAACAATAGTTAACTGTTATAATTAAATAATTAACACTAATAATTAGTCACTTGACAGCTCTTATTCTATCATCATAAATTACTGTATACTCTAGTATACAATGTTATATCACAGCAGATCTATGACATGAAGCATCATGTTCACTATTGCTTCGTCCAAACATGCTATATATAGTATGCGAAAAACAGTATAAAATATCTGAATGAATTTATACAGTAGTATTCGAAAAACAGTAGGCAAAAAATGCTTGGGTGACATCTGGGAGTGAACATCTGATGGACACTACCATCCCATGAGGCCACGGAAGAGGAGTTGTGACAGAGCTGTAAAGAGTATGCAAACCATACTAAAAGTGCAGATACTTTACAGTGATGGATGTGTCACCATCATGAACAGCACAGTGGCAGCAGTGGAGTCATTCAGGTTCCTGGGCACCACCATCTCTCAGGACCTGAAGTGGGACAATCACATTGACTCCATTGAAAAAAAGGCCCAGCAGAGACTGTACTTCCTTCGTCAGCTGAGGAAGGAGCTGCTGATCCAGTTCTACTCGGCTGTCATTGAATCTGTTTTGTGCACATCCATCATTACGTACAGCGTATCTGTCTCTGCAGAGATATGAAGGATGCAGTACTACTCTATAGATACTCAAGATTAACATGAGACTGACAGAAACTGTGTGTGTTATGACCCCTTTAATAGTGTGATTAAGGTGTGTACATGTCTATGACTACGTTTACATGCTCCTTCATAATGCGATTATAATAGGATTTTGACAATATTGCGATTAAACTTTACCTCATGTAAACGCAATACTTCGATCAAACTAATGCGATTAAGCTCATAATCATAGTAATCATAAGCCCTATTCGGACGGTAATTGTTTCTCGTGGGGTCGTAAGGCATTTCATCCAGACATCCAGAATGTCAGTGTTTTTCTCCCACCACCCGCATAAAAATCCCTGGCCAAATTACCTAGTGTTTTTTGACAAACACCAAGGTCATGTGGTAATTTAATAGCCGTCCGAAACCACATCTCCCCCCATCTGACCCCTGCGGAGCACCGTATCATTGCACTTCACTGTAATTTGGATGCATTTTAAAGATCTAGCCTACACTTTTATTACTGAAATGCTAGCAAGTATTTACAAGAATAATCTTTCATCACCGCTCAAAAGAGAAAGAGAAGAAAAACACGTAAACATTTGAAATGAGCCGTTATTATGGCAGTAATTAACGTTATATAGGTTAAATTTGCAGCATTGTATTAACTTATTTCCGCTCATTTCCACATTTTTAAAATGACATCTTTGAGATTTAAATAATTAAACAATTAATAATTTCCTATTATTAAATGAAATATGATTTTATTCTTATTATTCCAAGCATATGACATTTTACAGCAGACAATCACTCGATTGACCACATGAGCAGTGTTCCAGGTGCGCAGGATCACAAAACTCGCTCCCGCACTGTGAATAAATTCAGAATCAGAATCAGAATCAGAAAGAGCTTTATTGCCAAGTGTGCTTGCACACACAAGGAATTTGTCTTGGTGCTGAAGCTTCCAGTGCACATATACAATACAACACAACATGAACACAAATATACCAATATGAAAAATAGTACAAAATAAAATAGTATATAAATATAATATATATATATATATATATATATATATATATATATATATATATAATATATATATATATATATATATATATATATAATATATACATATTACATTTAAGAATATATTGCACTAGTTTAGAATATATTGCACTAAACAGTCAAAGTATTGCACTTAAAGGCGGCTGGGGGTGCTAAAGTGCTAGGGGGGGGGGGTGGTATTCAACTGTTCAAGAGGGAAATGGCCTGTGGGAAGAAACTGTTCCTGTGCCTAGATGTTCTAGTGGCCAGTGATCGGAGTCGCCGTCCTGACGGTAACAGTTCAAACAGGAAGTGTCCAGGGTGAGCGGAGTCTGTGATGGTTTTACCTGCCCTCTTCCTCACTCTGGAAGAGTACAGGTCCTGGAGGGTTGGCAGGGGGGCACCAATAATCCTCTCTGCAGTCCGGATTGTACGATGTAGTCTCCTGATGTCAGATTTGGTAGCTGAACCAAATCAGACAGTGATGGAGGTGCACAAAACAGATTCAATGACAGCCGAGTAGAACTGGATCAGCAGCTCCTTCCTCAGCTGACGAAGGAAGTACAGTCTCTGCTGGGCCTTTTTTACAATGGAGTCAATGTGATTGTCCCACTTCAGGTCCTGAGAGATGGTGGTGCCCAGGAACCTGAATGACTCCACTGCTGCCACTGTGCTGTTCATGATGGTGAGTGGGGGCAGAGCAGGGCTGTTCCTCCTGAAGTCCACTATCATCTCCACCGTTTTGAGCGTGTTGAGCTCAAGGTTGTTATAACTGCACCAGACAGCCAGCCGTTCAACCTCCAGTCTGTAAGCAGAATCATCACCGTTTTGGATGAGGCCGATGACGGTGGTGTCGTCTGCGAATTTCAGGAGCTTCACAGAAGGGTCTTTAGAAGTGCAGTCATTGGTGTACAGGGAGAAGAGCAGTGGGGAGAGAACACACCCCTTGGGGGCACCAGTGCTGGTAGTGAGAGTCTTGGAGCTCTTGACAACTTTGAGGGTGAAGACGAGACTTCTTCCACAACGTCATATCGCGGTGTCCATCCAAAGGAGGGCGACCTGCCTTAGACACTCCTCTGCGCCTTACAGCCAGGCATTTTCTGTCAGAAGTCCCTCAGACCACTTCCCAGAGCAGCAGGACCAGGCGGCACTGCAAGGTCTGGCTCTCCAGCACACGGAACAGCAAGCAGAGGCGCCTCACCAAACACATGTGTGTGCCGTGCAACACTCCCTTGTGTGCTGTGCCATGTTTTGAGGAGTACCACACACTGAAGAATTATTAATCCTGTAAAAAGTCAGTTCATTTATTTGCGTTTATTAATTGTAATTATATTTGTAATTTGTGTTGTAATTTTATTAGAAAGTGCAACGTTATATATGTATAATAGTTTAAACAAAAAAAACATTTAGCTTAATTTGAAGAGATTATGTGACAAATAAAACTCTTGAATCTTGAAACATATGTTTGAATTATGCTAAACTTATACAACACATTTCTCACTAGCAAAGCAGAGAAAAGGTACGTTAACTTACATGGTATTTGACATCACGTAAACTATATATATGCAAGCTAATAGTAAGTGAGGCGTGACCATATACCTTTTCTAGTGAGATATAAAACCCAGTAACAATATGAACACTAAAACATAAATAATATATAATATATTCATGTTACGTATCAAGTCAACTGAACCCTAATAACTTTACTGAATGCACGGAGCATATTTGCAATGTGTAAAACGACAAACATGACATTTGAACGTCCACATTATTCAGTACTGTTCGCTTTACAAGAGAATTTTGTAAACATCTTTATTCATATTTATTGCATGCTTGTAAATAAGTATATGTGCTTCAAAATAGGGAAAAAAACTAAAATATACTCACCATTTGTCACGCGGATGTTGTGAGGGAGATGCAAAATGCGTGTGCACGCGAAATTCAAAGCAGTGGGAAAAAATAGCAACATAAACATGTCAACCATAGTGTGTACATGCTAACAAATAATGCGAGAGGTTTTGAATAAAAAAATAAAGCAAAACATTCATAAAGTGCTCACCTGTATGCGGTCAACCACCATGAGCGCCATTGTGACTGCGAAAACTCACGTGTCAAGGTTGATGTGTTACCATGGAAATTAGAACGCATGTCATTGCATAATAACGGTCGCATTAAATAACTCACGCCAGACTGCCAGTCTGAATATTTAGAACGTACGTGCGAAAGGGTTAAGTCCAGTGATTTGGGTTTTTTTGGGGACAGGAATGATGGTGGAGCGTTTGAAGCAACAGGGAACTTCACACTGCTCCAATGATCTATTGAAGATCTGCGTGAAGACTGGGGCCAGTTGGTCAGCGCAGGCTTTCAAACAAGCAGATGAGATACCGTCTGGGCCTGAAGCTTTCCTTATCTTCTGTCTTTTGAAGATTTTGGTTACCTGCTCCACACAGACCTTAAGCTCAGGTTGGATGGCGGGGAGAGAGAGGGGTGCAGGAGGTGTTGGGGGACGTGTGAAGTGCAGATCAGAGCGGGTGTGAGGTGTGAGATTGGGTTTCTCAAACCTGCAGTAAAATGCATTCAGCTCATCAGCCAGATGTTGATTCTCAGCAGGTCGGGGGGATGGTGGCTTGTAATTGGTGATATTCTTCAGGCCTGACCAGACAGCAGCACAGAGTTGTTAGAAGAAAACTGGTTTCTCAGCTTTTCAGAGTAGCTTCTTTTAGCAGCTCTGATCTCCTTTGTCAGTCTGTTCCTGGCCTGGTTATACAAGACCCTATCCCCACTTCTGTAAGCATCTTCTTTGGCATGATGAAGCTGTTTGAGTTTCCCAGTAAACCATGGTTTATCATTAGTGAATGATAAGAATGTCTTGGTAGGAATGCATGTATCCTCGCAGAAACTGATGTATGATGTTACAGTATCTGTGAGCTCATCCAGATCAGTGGTAGCAGCTTCAAAGACATTCCAATCAGTGCAATCGAAGCAGGCTTGTAGGTCCCGCTCTGCTTCATTAGTCCATCTTTTTACAGTCTTTATTACAGGTTTAGCTGATTTCAGTTTCTGCCTGTAGGACGGTATAAGATGAACCACACAGTGATCAGAAAGCCCCAAAGCTGCCCGTGGGACGGAGTGATATGCATTCTTTATTGTGGTGTAGCAGTGGTCAAGAATATTACTGTCTCTGGTGGGACATGTAATGTGCTGTCTGTATTTTGGCAGTTCACGGGAGAGATTTGCTTTGTTAAAATCCCCAAGAATGATTAAAAGAGAGTCTGGATACTTTTGTTCAGTCTCAGCTATTTGTTCAGCCAGCTGTTGTAATGCCATGCTGACACACGCATCTGGAGGAATGTAAACATTCACGAGAATAAACGAGGAAAACTCCCGCGGTGAATAGAAAGGTTTACAGTTTATGAAGTGGGCCTCTAGGTTAGGAGAGCACATCTTCTTCAGCGTTGTTACATCTGAACACCAACTTTCGTTGATGTAGAAACACAAACCTCCACCTCTCGTTTTCCCGGTTAGTTCCGTGATGCGATCTGCTCGGAACAGCTGGAAGCCCGGCAGATGTAGTGCGTTGTCCGGTATGGCTTCACTCAGCCAGGTTTCAGTGAAGCACAGTGCAGCAGAGTTGGAAAAATCCTTGTTAATCCGGGTGAGGAGAAGCAGTTCGTCCGTTTTATTAGGAAGAGAGCGGAGATTAGTAAAATGAATACTGGGAAGAGGAGTGCGGAGGCCGCGCGCGCGGAGTTTAACTAGCGCACCGGCTCGCTTTCCCCGCTTGCGTCTGGCCGCGCGATTTAAAGAAACAGTCGCGACTCCAACGAGGATATCAAACAAAACGTCTGAATAATCAAAAACTGCAGACATATTGTCTGGTGTGTGTTTCCTAATGTCCAGTAGTTCGTCTTTGGTGAAACTGATCGGAAAAGAATGACTAAAAGCAGAACAAACAAACAAAAACAAAACAATAGCTGAAGAGCTCCACACCGAAGCAGCCATCCGCGGCGCCATCTTGTGTTAACTGTAATTTGTAAATTGCCATCCGAATGCACAAGTTTTATCACTGAGGTGATAAAATTTATTTTGCAAATTTATTTTTATGGACGTCCACATGAGAAACAATTACTGTCCGAATAGGGCTATAGTCGCATTAAACTAGGTGGCGTACGCCAATTTTAATTGCATTAAACAGGCATGTAAACACCTTAATCGTATTAATAACCAGTCTGACCATGTGCATGGACATGTCACACCACTTATGAATACATTTTGTGACATTATTCTGAAGTTTTCTCTTCTCCAAATCACTAAACTCTAACACAACTCGCTGCGCAGTCTCTGCTCCGTATCTTCATCTAGATGGCGCGAAGAACACGATGGCAGCGTATAGGCAAACCTGGCATTGCGATGTTTATCATGGCAATGTCATGTCCATAAAAATGCATGTTGAATTTGATGCGAGTAGATTAAAACAATAGCCGGTAAAATGCATACTGCATGCCTATCTGAGTGTGGTATAACCATACTTATTAGCGAATAATCTGAATAATGAAAATTGCATGTAAATTGGAATGAAGAGTTCTGCTCATGTCGTGTAAACATCTTACAACGATTAAGAGTTTACTCTGATTATTCTAAATAGTCACATTATTGGTGCACATGTAAACATAGCCTATAATGCATTTCGATAATGTGACTAAAATAGATTTGTGTTTACTTCGAGTATGACTTTAGCCGGATTAAGGTAATTAGAAATCACTGTTTACATGGTAGTTTCTTAATCAGAGTATTGTCTTAATCAGGTTAATATCAGAGTATTGTTGTCCAAACATACTGAATGTAAATGTACTGAGTGTGAACAGCACAAACCACAAGGAATCTGATCTTTTCAATTCCCATTTGTGCCACTTCCATATGTGATACTAAATCCGATAGAGGTCTGATGCTTTGTAATGTGACCTCAGTCTGAACGGTCAAATGAGAATTTGTGCGCCTTTTACGTCACTCTAGAGCAACATTTGTCACAAGTCTGCGCACATGGTAGTCACTTCAAAGATTGTACATACTCAGCGTTATCAAGACAGTTGTGAAAGGTAGTCAGTGAAGGACAGTGATGTGTCAGAGCTCAGAAGTATTACAGTAACAGCTCTATATACAAGCAAAATGTGAGGGCTCGTATCATAAGTGTTTAAAAACTGCTCTCTTTTCTCGTCTTAGTGTTTTTATTTTGCCTGTGCATAAATTTGATGGCTTCCATGGCAGATCACACTATAATAAATGCGTAATTACTTACTTTAATGTTCTCTGTGTTTACTTCCGTATGACAGTGTGCTGCGTGACGTCCATGATCCATGGATGTCACACAGACCATGATCTGTTTGCACTGGAATCTGATATTGGCCACATTTAAAACAACAATGTGAACAGCTATGCAAAATCAAATCTGAGCATCTGAGCAATAAAACGGAATTGAGCACTAAGGCTTGCAGTGTGAACATAGCCTTATGGCTCATTTCCACCGAGCGGTATGGTTCACTACAGTTCAGTACGGTCAGACAAAGCATGTCGTCTTCTTCTTCTTCAAACAGCCACATACCAAGAAGCAAGAACAAGATCTGCTGCATGTCGTCCATTGTTGTTTAATGTTTTGCTTTCTTCTTTGCGTGAGAATGGTGTTGATCACTACACCACGCCTATCATAAAGGTACTGTTGGGAGAGGAAACGCAACCCGAATCGTACTTTACTGTACTGAGCCATACCGCACCGCATGGTGGAAACGAGCCATTAGAGTATCTGATTTTACTCATATGAATATAGGCTCAGAGATGCACTTGTCCTCAACACATAAGAGAAAATAAGAATGAGTTGATTTGTGAGGAGAGCTATCACATATTTATTTATAAAGTCGAAATAAAACTAAACACTTCAAAATTGCAATTGGCACAGCAGGCTTTTAAACATCTACGGACCTACTCTGTCAGTTTGCGTTTATGGACATGGTCAGAAACAATGCTCAGGTAGGCCGTGGCATTTAAACGATGCCCAATTGGCACTAAGGGGCCTAAAGTATGCCAAGAAAACATCCCCCACACCATTACACCACCACCACCAGCCTGCACAGTGGTAACAAGGCATGATGGATCCATGTTCTCATTCTGTTTACCCAAATTCTGACTCTACCATCTGAATGTCTCAACAGAAATCAAGACTCATCAGACGCAACATTTTTCCAGTCTTCAGCTGTCCAATTTTGGTGAGCTTGTGCAAATTGTAGCCTCTTTTTCCTATTTGCAGTGGAGATGAGTGGTACCTGGTAAGGGTCTTCTGCTGTTGTAGCCCATCCTCCTCAAGGTTGTGCGTGTTGTGGCTTCACAAATGCTTTGCTGCATACCTCGGTTGTAACGAGTGGTTATTTCAGTCAAAGTTGCTCTTCTATCAGCTTGAATCAGTCGGCCCATTCTCCTCTGACCTCTAGCATCAACAAGGCATTTTCACCCACAGGACTGCCGCATACTGGATGTTTTTCCCTTTTCACACCATTCTTTGTAAACCCTAGAAATGGTTGTGCATGAAAATCCCAGTAACTGAGCAGATTGTGAAATACTCAGACCGGCCCGTCTGGCACCAACAACCATGCCACGCTCAAAATTGCTTAAATCACCTTTCTTTACCATTCTGACATTCAGTTTGGAGTTCAGGAGATTGTCTTGACCAGGACCACACCCCTAAATGCATTGAAGCAACTGCCATGTGATTGGTTGATTAGATAATTGCATTAATGAGAAATTGAACAGGTGTTCCTAATAATCCTTTAGGTGAGTGTGTGTGTGTATATATATATATATATATATATATATATATATATATATATATATATATATATATATATTCTTTGTCGCCTTCTCCTGTAAACAATATCACATATTGTCTGATATTGTGAACTAGTGTATTCACCCATTGTATGGTCAACTGTGTAAAGTACAATTCTTACCATCATCAAAAGTAAAAGCTCAGAATGACACATTACAGAATATTATGTTTATAGATTGTAATTACTGAATTTATGGGTTCATCTTTAAAGTTGTTGTTAATAATTGTGAAGATAAAATAAAATTGAAACTCTGATGATGTATAATTTGCACATAGCGCTTAATCTCCAGGAGAAAGTGAGTGATTAAAAAAAAAAAAAAAAACCTTTTTATTATGCGTGTAAACAGTACATAGATGATATTAATGATTTACAACGTTGTATACAATGCACAATATGTATCAAGAATAAATTCAATGTCATCAGAACACATAGGAAAGTAAAAGAAAAAAAGTTAATGGTTAACAAAAAATAAAGTGGAAAAAACAAGGGTAAGATATTACTTTATTGTGGTGGCAACGTACTTCTGAATGAGGTGTCACATGTCTGTGGTGCGACACTGGTGTCAGGCGTCTGTGGTGCAACTAGTGTCACGCGTCTGTTGTAGCAACGTACTTCTCAACGACGTTGGTGTCACACGTCTGTTGTGGCAGCGTACTTCTCAACGACGTTGGTGTCACGCGTCTGTTGTGGCAACGTACTTCTCAACGACGTTGGTGTCACGCGTCTGTTGTGGCGACGTACCCCTACTCTCACGTAAAGTACACTACTGTCTACTTTGGTAGGTTATCCGTGGCACAAACCACCCACCATAGTGATGAGGCTTCATGATATTCAGTTGTGCCTCATAACTTTCCACTCATCATTTCAGCGCCCCTCCTCTCTCTCACACCCACACCAGTCGGGAACTTGGTGAAGGGTGACGATTTCAGGGATGGGGTGGTGCTGATTAGGAGGGAGAGGTATAATGCTCACAAAAAACAGTAAACCGAAAAAGAAAATTGCATCCTCCTCTTCCTCTTCCTCTTCCTCTTCCTCTCTCTGCAAGGTGCTCACCTGTGGTCTTTTCATAGTGCTTACATCCTGACTGAAGTGTTAACCATTAACCCATGAGGTGTTTGGCCAGGTGGCACATGTATTGGCCAATTAGCTCATGTAGTGTAATTTTGAATGGCAGTGTTTTGAAATGGCAAACATGTGACTTTATGTCAGATTGTTGTGTCTTATGCAGAGAACCATGTTCAGTGCATTTAAAAAGTGCCAATTTGAATTGCAAAATGTGTGTAAAGCAGAAAATGTGTTTAGACTTTAGGAGACTTGAGTAAAGGTTTTGCTCTGTGTGTCAGTTTAAATAATTCTGTTGTGCATGTCATTTTAGCGTGTTAGCAATTGAAAAAAACTGTAAGTAGCTACAGTAATTAATTACATTTACTCAAATACTTATGAATGGCAGTGTAGTAACAGTGACAACATGACAGATGTAGTTAGTGTGGATTTTATTCATACTACACACATTCATACTATAAAGAATGTTACCTACCTTTTTAAAGGTGCAGTGTGTAGTATTTATGAGGATCTATTGACAGAAATGCAATATAATAAAAATAACTATGTTTTCAGTGGCGTATAAAGACCTTACATAATGAGCCGTTATGTATTTATTACCTTAGAACGAGCCATACGCCGCGGGTCTCCTTACAGTAAAGTCACCATTTTGCGCTGCCATGTTTCTACAATAGCCCTAAAGGGACAAACTGCTCTACAGAGCACTAGCTACTCTCTGCTCTCTCAGATGATGACATCTTTGTCCTGTGTGGGCCACCGTAGCTTCTCTATTTGCTTCAAAAAGGGATTGGTGAGCGGTGGACGGTTGCAATTCACAACCTCACTGCTAGATGCCACTAAAATGTATACAGCTGTGAAGCAAGTGCTTTGCCAAATGTTGGCTACCTGCTCAGACAGACAATATGCAAAAATGGATGAGGCATAGGGGAGCGCGGGGCACAACCTAACGCGGGGTTAGTTGTAACTCGCATGGTTTAAAACTTTCCACACATGCCAGGATGACGAAACTTCGTGTTTGTTGTCAAACTCAAACAATTAGTATATTTTTAATGATTATTAATTTTATTTTAAAAAGTTAATAATTGTATTGTATTGACAAAATATTTTAGCTTGTCTTGGATATTTTTTGGATTATATCAGATGACATTTTAAGCGGTCATGTTACATCGTGCCCCTCACATGTTACAATGTACCCCACCTATGGGGCATGTTGTCACATTTCACTTCCATTTTTACATGGGTAAATCAAGAAAAAAGTATATATTAATGAAACAAAACCACATATTTGTACTAGACATGTGGGAAATGAATGTGGGAAAAATAAATACTCTGAACCCCAAGTGGATTTACACAAACTGAGACCAAAACAAAAAAAAAAGTGTTAGGTTGTGCCCTGCTCTCCTCTAATTATTACATCAGAGCCTCTTGCACTTAATCATTCTGCACTTTTAAATTAATATTAAAGCTACATTGTGTAGCTTTGTTTGAAATGAACAAACTTTAAATTATGAGCAAGTACATAATAAATCATCTTCTAACCTGTGTTTTTGCCTTAACCTAAACCTGGTAAGCATATAATAGACATTGCATTGTAGACCGGTCGGGTGGATTTCGTGGGAAACCTCATACTTCTGTCATTGGTCAGTGTCAGGGTCAGTGATCTAGTACTTTTAGTTTGCTGTGCATTGACTAGGTTTAAAAAAATTTTTGTCTATAATGTTTGCCAGTTAGCCTACTATGGTTTATTTGCCTAAATAGCCCTCTAGCCAAGTTATAATATGAATAGCAGTTATGACTAATGCCAGTGTTGTCAAACTTTTGTAATGTTATTTTAGAACAAAAAGTCAAAACAACAGCAGATTATAAGATACTTTACCTGCTCATTTTCGCATATATGTCTTCCTTTCGTTATTTATTGATTTATCAGATTCATCCGCTGAACAGCGGAGGCAAAGCACAACTCACGTACCAAATATTGTTTTTCCACAAGTACACTCAAAAAAAAGACGCTTCTTTAAAGGTTCTTTACATCAAGTAACTGTTCTATTTCGAATCGTAGTGTCCTGAATAACCCGTTAAATGCTGAAATGGTTCTTTGTGTTGGAGTTTAGGGTTCTTTATTTCCGCCTTTTTGTTTTTGTAATCTGTAACTGTCAAAGCCACCTCTGTACTGATTTTCTGGAGCTCAGCTACACAATTACGCACATGCATAGTGTGTGATCAAATTGTCTTTCACTCCTTTGCTTGTTACTGAGGCGACTTGTTTTTGACGGTTGAGTATCACGTTTCTATTCATGCTCGTAAACAAGACTTCACTCGTAAAAGTGGTGAAATAATATTTTGCATATAAACTAAACCTGTCATAACATTCGAAGTGACCTAGTCTACAAAAACAGCAAATGTCATAACTGCATCTGCTTTTAATGTTGATTTTAACATTTCTAATTTCAAACTCTCACAAAAACAAGATTATGCTTAGAGTTATGATTTTTGTTTTACAGTATTTTGATGCATACTCTAGTAGCACATTTCTATTTGGTTAAAATCAGCCTTCCCTTTTTTAAATAGATAATCTAGTTAACCACTAAGTAGGCTACCTCTGCAAAGTTGATTTGTGTAAGAATTAAATTTTACTTTATAGGTGAAAAGTCAAAGTCTTAGTTTTCAGAAATGTCAAAGGCAGTTTTATCTGATCATCTCCATTACCTTTTTCTTTTTTTTTTTGTCAAAAAGGGCTCTGATCAGACATATATATTTAGAAAACAACAGTATGATCATTCTTGTCATTCAGTTGTTATCAACACCAGTTGCGTGTTGTGTAGATTTAACAGATAAAAAAATAATTCAAACCGTTCTGAAATGCTCGGTGCTGTTTCACCCAGTATTTTAAAATCAACTTACCTTACCTTAAAACACAGAAATACATGGGTGTATTTTACAAGCATTATACACCAATCAGGCATAACATTATGTCTGACCACCTTCCTAATATTGTGTTGGTCCCCATTTTGCTGTCAAAACAGCCCTGACCTGTTGAGGCATGGACTCCACTAGACCCCTGAAGGTGTGCTGTGGTATCCGGCACCAAGATGTTAGCAGCAGATCCTTTAAGTCCTGTAAGTTGCGAGGTGGGGCCTCCATGTATCAGACTTGTTTGTTCAGCACATCCCACAGATGCTCGGCTGGATTGAGATACTGTTTCCATGAAAGGGTGTACATGGTCTGCAACAATGCTTAGGTAGGTGGTACGTGTCAAAGTAACATCCACATGAATGGCAGGACCCAAGGTTTCCCAGCAGAACATTGCCCAAATCCTCACACTGCCTCCGCCGGCTTGCCTTCTTCCCATAGTGCATCCTGGTGCCATGTGTTCCACAGGTAAGCGACGCATAGGCTCCCAGCCATCCACGTGATGTAAAAGAAAACATGATTCATTAGACCAGGCCACCTTCTTCCATTGCTCCGTGGTCCATTTCTGATGCTCACGTGCCACTGTTGGCACTTTCGGCGGTGAACAGGGGTCAGCATGGGCACCCTGACTGGTCTGCGGCTATGATGCCCCATACGCAACAAACTGCGATGCACTGTGTATTCTGTCACCTTTCTATCAGGCCACACGGGCCAGCCTTCGCTCCCCATGTCCATCAATGAGCCTTGGCCACCCATGACCCTGTCTCCGGTTCACCACTGTTCCTTCCTTGGAGCACTTTTGATAGATCCTGACCACTGCAGACCGGGAACACCCCACAAGAGCTGCAGTTTTGGAGATGCTCTGACCCAGTCGTCTAGCCATCACAATTTGGTCCTGGTCAAACTCGCTAAAATCCTTACTCTTGCCCATTTTTCCTGCTTCTAACACGAAGCTAAAAAATTTCACTTGCTGCCTAATATATCCCACCCACTAACAAGAGCCGTGATGAAGAGAAAATCAGTGTTATTCACTTCACATAATGTTATGCCTGATCAGTGTATAGCCTACTGAGTCTACAGCTTTCACACTGTATGTTGTGTTTAGTCAGTAATGGGAAGGATTTGGTTTATTTGCTTGGAAGCATATACTCTTCTGGTTCATAAACTATATAAATGTTTTTGCTGTAGGGAAACTCATTCGCTAGAACACAACAGTAAACTGCAAATGTCATGTAGATTAAACAATAGGCTTATCTTATTTTACGTATACTTGCACACAAACATTTTTTATTTTCCATTTAACTGAAACAGGAACATGTTTTAGAAGCAACTCATATTTCTTGATTTCTGTGTTCAGGAATGTCTGGACTTTATACATCGTTCCTTAGAAATGCCATCCACAATAGGGTGCTACGGTTCAAATGGATTTCCAGAGAAATGTTGTCAAATTGCCCTCCTCCGGCTGTATTTATAGAGGCACCAAAGCCAACTTGTCTTACATGTACTTACTTACAGAGCAACTAAAGCAAAAGAAATCCAATATCCTGAATCTGAGCGATCGGTCATCCCCTCTGCATAAAATGAAGACTGTTGTGATCGTTTTCCTTGTTGCAGTAAGTAACAAAGCGATTTTTAAATAACAGTTTTCAATCTAATTAAATCTTTTACATATTTTGTAAAAACAAATACTTAATATTAAATGCACTTCTCCGCATTTTAAAGACTTAACTCTGACTAGTGTCATAATGTTCAAGTACAGGTATTTTTGTGCTTTATTCCACTTGAATTATTGGAAATTTACGTTTTATCATTTAAAGCAATACAATTCAGACCAGTGTTATTTTGGTATCATTGGAATACTATTATAGTTGTCATTGTTATTTTGAAGTAATTTTAGAATATGTCCACATATTTTTTAGTTTTAGTTATTTTAGTAAGAAATATTGCCTTGGCAACTAGCTGAACTAAAATAAGTTTTTGTATACTTTAATTTACAGTAAACATATAGGCCTACAGTCGCAAGAAAAAGTATGCAAACCGCTTGCAGAATCAGTTTTAACACAATAAGAGGGATCATACAAAATGCATGTTATTTTTTATTTAGTGCTGTCCTGAATAAGATATTTTACATAAAAGTCCACAAGACAAAACAATAGCTGAACTTATTAAAATGACCCCGTTCAAAAGTTCACATACCCTTAATTCTCAATCCTGTGTTGTTCCCTGATGATCCGTGTGTGTGTGTGTGTGTGTGTGTGTGTGTGTGTGTGTGTGTGTGTGTGTGTGTGTGTGTGTGTGTGTGTGTGTGTGTGTGTGTGTGTGTGTGTGTGTGTGTGTGTGTGTGTGTTTTATGATGGTTGTTTCTTGTTTGTCCTGATCAGTGAAAAATCCAATTCTTCAGAAAGAACGTCCAGCATCTTTTGCATATTTGAACCCTCTCCAGCAGTGACTGTATGATTTTGAAATCCATATTTTCACACTGAGGACGACCGAGGGACTCAAACACAACTATTAAAGTTATTGGTTACAAGTTGCATCATATCAAGCAGATAACAGGATAGCTAACAGCTAATGACTTGACATTGTTATTTTGAAATGTACATTGTAACTTTGTAATATTTTCTTTTCCAGAGTGTCTGTATTCAGTGTGCGACCCCAGCCTGGGTTGTGGATTCACTCTCCATGGAAGAGGAGCACAGTGGTCCTTTCCCATATAAACTGGGATATGTAAGTTACATTGGAGCCTTTCTGTAGTAGGATACTTTATAGCTTATCAACTGATAAAACGAAAGGCTAACAAAACATTGACAGTTTAAATCTTCACATGAGCACAAACGTTTGTCCTATGAATGTTTTCACCCTTTTTTTTTCTCTTATAGTTAAATATTGAGAAGAACATTATGAAGGAATATTTTATTCATGGACAGGGCATTGACAAAGATCCCAAGGGAATTATCTCTGTCAAACCCGACGGATCGGTTTATGCTCTTGGTAAAGTTGACTATGAGGAGTACCAGATGCTAAAAGTAAGCCTAAGTCCCATTCACACCGTTCACAAGGAAGATAACGATAAATTGTTTTACATGCACTATTTGCAATATTTTCCTGTTACCACTGTGAAGCTGCTTTGAAACAATCTGCATTGTGAAAAGTGCTATATAAATAAAGGTGACTTGACTTAAACCCTAACGCTCAAAATAATTGGCCAACTCAATTTAAACAAATTAGTTCAATCAAATGGACTTTTATGAGTATTTAGAACTCTCTTTTTATTTTGAGTTCACAAAAACTGACACATTTTTCCATCATGTGACGAGTGGAGCATGAGCTGTTTCGGGCATTCCAAGACCAAGTCCTATCTATTTGATATGGGGAATCCTGGAATCTCAAAAACTGCTTGCTGAGCTCACAATTAAATACCATATTTCAAATCAGCAACAAAATCTAACATGAACTGTCCCATAAATGCTGTTTCTTATGCTCAAATAGTGTTAAAAAAGGTGTATTTTTCAGCCAATGCGCTTGTGCAGTCCTAAGCGCGAGTCTCGGGTTTCTATGGGAACCGGAGCTTCTAACAGCAGCTGCAGTGACGCAATGACTTTACCAATCAGTGATTGGCTCTTTTACGTTAGAAGGCGGGACTATTCCACCATATTGTGCATTGCAGTTTCTCCCTTTCATGAGTGATAGTTGTGAACCGTCTTTCTATATCTTTAGTATTTGTTAATACTTATCATTTTGTTTGTTGACTTGCAGATCACACTAACTAATGGAAACACAAACGTTGCCATAGATATTGTGATTCAGGATGTTAATGACCACGCACCTGTTTTCAATAAGGAAGTGTATGAAATCACAATAGATGAATCAACACCACAAGGTACTGATACACAAAACATGTTTAAACCATCTGGTTTCCTATAGTTGAAAGAGCAACGTTTCCCATGTTCATCTCTGTATTGTCTTACCCAAAGGTGAGCATTTGGTCACAGTTCTGGCAGCCGACAATGACCAGTCTGGCACAGCAAACTCGTTGTTTACTCTGAAAATCGTCTCAGTCTTTCCCCAAACCTCCAATACTGAGTTCTTCATTGATCAGACTGAAGGAGATGCAACAGGGAGGATATCTTTCAAGGGATGCCTGGATTATGAGGTAATGTACAGTTTCTCATCATCTCAAAGTCCTTTGCTAATTTCCAATTACACATATAATTTATCATTTAACGTTATAGTTTAACAGTGATTAACAGTGAATTAAATGATTTTTCAAGAAATCAGAACATTAATAGTGTTAACTTGTCAGTATTGGAAAGGGGGAAATGACATAATGTTCATTTTTATTTTTTGTATTTTTTTAAATAATTACAATAATTTTTTATATTTTTTGTCAAAGTAAAAAATGTAAGAGTGATAAAACTATCCTGATGTCATAATGAAGAAAAAACTAATTAGGTAGTTTGTCATAGTCTTTTATTATTATTTCTTGAATAAAAATACTGTTTCACTGCAAAACTATTTAACTGATTATGACTATCTGAATGGTCATGTGGAAAGTGTACCAGCAGAAAACAAAACTAATAAAGAAAGGGAATGATATCATAGAGAGGACCCTTCACTGTGACTGTGTGTCAAGGTCAATAAGCTGTAAAATGTCACATGGTGCAATATCCCTGAAAATGTTATGCCATTTATGAATGCATACTTTATTCAATTGTTAAAAACAAAAAAAGATGAGGACACTTATTCAAGGTAAATATGTTAAATACAAAAAAAGACCACATGACATTATTACACTGCCAAGTCATGGCAACGTATGTTTTTTACATTTACTTTTAACTTATCAAAATAATTTAACCCTCATCCTTCCCTCGGGTCATTTTGACCCGAAACTCATTTTTAAAAATGTAGTGTTCATCGGAGTGGTCCAAGACACTAGGACTTTTGTCGCACTTGACCCACAAATGCACACAAAATAAGGACTGTATTCGAGGAGTTTTGTGGTTGAAATTGTAAAAACTCACGGGTCAATTAAGAATGAATGGAATGCGAGGAATGCTTCAGTACACATGAAGACTTCCAATGCAAAAGCCTCTAAAAGCCACCTCGGTCAAAAAGATAACAATAGATATAAGGGTTAGATAACAACACTGAGTGAATGCTCTCTACGTTCATCAAATACTTTCACTTCAAAACTGCTAAGTCCCAGCATCAGCCCATTCAGAAGTACCGGTACTTAGGTAGAAACCTATAGATGGAACCCTGACAAAAATGGATTTAGAGGCTTTTGCATCTGAAGTCTTCACATAGAAAAAACTAAAAATGCTCTAAATTCTAACTAAAATTGCTAAAACTTTACCAAATAATTATTTGTAAATGTCTACATGTGTATCTGAATGAACTGACTTTAGGACCCAGCGGGACAGCTCATCCGCTCCATATAGAGCTATAACGCCATCTAGTGGCAAGAGTCATGAAATATCATCTTATATTTTATTTATTTTTTCCACAAGAGGTCGGCAAAGACACCCAGCGAGGGAGGGATTAAGCAACTTCAACTTTTGACTTTTATTTTTTAAGTCAGTTTAATATAATTCAAGTTGAAATGACTTGTACATTATTACATTTACACTTTTCCTGAAAATGAAATCAACATGAACAGAAAGGGCACATTTCTAGGAACATGACGCATGTTTATTACGTTTCCTTCATCATGGACACTCACATTTCATCTCATATTTTAGCTTCTTTGTAGTCAGCACCCTTTGTCTAGATTCCTGCCCTGGGATGCTTTTAAACAGAGTTCCCATGCAATGCATGCTAGCCTTTTAGATCAAAAGGTCAACAATCACGTGATGCATAAATTCAATCAGGTGTGTCCAAACTTTTGGTATGTGTGAGAGAGAGATGGTATTCAACTTTACTATGCTTTTTTTTTTCATTGTAGGAGACCCAAAAATACACTATTCTGGTTGAAGCAAAGGATCATGGGGAGAAAGTGCAACTCTCCAGTACAAGCACAGTGATACTGAATATCATCGACAAAAACAACCATCCACCAGAATTCACCGGGACAATTGTAAGTCTTCAGATGTTATGTATGCAGTCAAATACAGTTTGACTCGTTTTTTACAGTCGACTATCACTGACTTGAGAACAAATAGCCCATGATTTTATCTAAGGTAAAATATGTTTGATGACTATTGTCCCACAGGCTTCTTCAGGGGTGAAAGCACAAAGGAGCGGAGAACCTGTTTGTCGACTGCAGGTGACAGATAAAGACAGCCGAGGATCTGCAGCGTGGAGAGCGCAATACTCTCTCCAGGGGGATAAAGCACAGCACTTCAAGATTCAGACTGATCCTGACACCAATGATGGAGTCATAACCGTCACTCAGGTAAGACTGGACTCGGGCCATTGCCCCTATTGCACTTTTTTTGCACAATGTAGTTTACATACCTGGACCTTTTCTAGTCCGGATCCAATTCAGTGTGCACAACTGACCTATCACTTACCAACAACAACAAAAAAGGTTTTTAAATGGGAAAATCAGCTAGTTTGCAAGTCTGCATCTATGACCATTACATATTAATGGGTTAAATTAGATTTTTTTTTAAATCAGCTTCTACTTATATTTTGCTCTTGTTAAAATGAATGCAATGCTTTTGTTGTCTGTATAGATTTTGATGAAAGTCTTCATCCCTGCACTTTCATTTCAACCCTGTCATGCCTAACATTTTCCCCTTTAAAAATAATAGCAATAATATAATCTTTCTGACATATACTTAAAGGATTTATGTCTTTTTTCACAAAATTACATTTATCATAGCCCACCCTGTGTGAAAAAGAAGTGTGCTTAATTGTATTGAATGTGCACTTGTGATGTATACTTCAAATCTTAGCAGTATTTATTTTTAAAAACTTTAAATAGTATATTAATGAAATAAAAGGCCATTTAAGTTTCTTTTTTAAAGTGCACTTTGTAAGTCAAATTAAGAGTTTTACTTTAAAGTACATTTTAAATCATTATGTTTTAGTAAAGAAGTACACTTATTTTGATGTGTTGGCTAACATACTAAAGCACATGTGGATTATAATTTCAATTGTAGTGTTATTTGATATTAGATTTAAAGTTAATATATTTTAAATGTACTAATTGCAACTTCATCATTACAAACATGTAATTACAAATATTTGAATACATGACATACAAATTTCAATAGAAATGACATTTAAAGTATATGTTAGTTTACCATAAGTGCTTGTTAGTGCATTCAGCAGTAACTTTAATATTTCAAAGAAAATAGACATAATTATAAAATGACATGTATAAACTAAAGTGGGTCAAAAAAGCACAGAGTTCAGCTAATTGCATTTAATATAAATTTAAACCGTAATACGCTCTGTTTCAATATCACTGTGATCTTTTTTGTTTCTTTTTCTCTTTCCCGAAGTACAAGAGTATTATTACCTGTAAATAATGTGCTGTGGTGTTTTTATTATTTTGAATGTAACGGGGTTGGCAAAAACATGTTTCTGAATGCTTAATATATTTTATTTCAGTTTTGTGACTCATAGTGTGATGTTTTTTCGCCAGCCTTTAAATGATGAAGAAAGGTCCAACTTGAGCCTGATTGTCACTGTGGAGAATGAGGAGCCCTTCTTCTACTGTAGAGTCACAGGACGTCCCAAGCATGGACTGTGGGATGTAGAAGACTCAAGAGGAAGGTCCAGCATCACATCAGTGCCTCTTCTAATCAATGTTATCGAGAAAGATGCCAGTGAGCCCTCGGTATTTGTGGACATCATGAAACCTATGGGTGTTATGGAAAGAATGAAGACTGGACCGATGGTGGAGGCCAGAAAACTGAGCATGTGTCTGTCTGAGAAGAATACAGACATTACAGCTGTCGACCCAGACCTGTACACCCCATCATTCCTCTTTGAGCTGATGGGAGATGTTGAGGGGAAATGGAGGCTTCATTCCAACTATGGTATAAGAAAAACTAATCTTATTTAAAACTGTAATAGAGTGCAACAGTCAGGTTCTTGAAGTAAAACTGGCATTAATTTTTCTCCTTAGAGACATTTATTTTTAACAATAACGTGTAAACCTTTAAAGACAGCCCCACTGTGAACTAAGAAGTTATTAATCAACAATCATATACAATGGTGTTTGCTTCTGTTGATGCTGTTGTAACGGAGGCCAGCTAGTAATTGCTGTGCGAGTAAACCTCACTCCTCTGATCTCAAGAGACGCTCTACACCTGACGCTACAACTGACGCTAGAGGTTGCAGCCTTTAGCCTCCTTGTTAGCGCGTCCGACTCTCATGCCGGCGGACCCGAGTTCGAGTCCCGCTTGGAACAGGCGGGTCGAACAGGAGGGGTTACGCTGTTAGCCTGCATTATTTTAATGTTTTACAGAATTCATGGTGAAAAACTACATTACCCATGATGCTGTACAGAAAATCACCACGAGTCACGACAAGCGAACTGTGCCAAAAGAACTCTTTAGCTATATATATATATATATATATATATATATATATATATATATATATATATATATATATATATATATATATATATATATATATCATATAGTGTGTTTAAATAAGGAGTTTTATATTTATACAATCACCATTGTTTTTGATTATGTAATTCGCAAAGCATCATGGGATTGTAGTTCTCTCTCTAAATAAAGCCGTGAAGTATACAGTCTTTTATCTTTGTATTGTTATCTGATTTTCAAATACTTTTTTTGCTTCAAATCAAAATTTGTAGTGTTGTGATTCTCCTCGCTGCTGGTTGGCTTGGTTAATAGCTAATAACTCTTTAACAAAGCCTTTTTTTAAATGCCTATAGGCGAAATGAATGGAAAACAATACTACAGAATCTGACTAATGCACTCGATAGCAACCAAATGTACCTGTTTTCTCTTACAAGAAAAAGTGCCACAGTGATATATATAGCATACCACTGAATTATTACCATAAGCATGTAACATAGTTTTTATTTTTGGTACCATGCTGCATGTCCAAGAAACACGGTACTTTTTGTAGGCCTCATGCATTCATTTTCCTCTGTAAAACATTTTCTGTTTTCCTCCCAGGTGCAACTGTGAGACTGACCAAAGAGAGCACTGTACATGTGGGCGATCATGAACTCACCCTTAAAATCTCTGACAGCCGGGGCCAGTTTTCACTCCAGACCCTCTCGGTTCATGTGTGTGACTGTGATGTTTCTACAAACTGCCATGTGCTCAGAGCGCCAGCAATACATCTGAGCGTCACTGCCATCGCTGCTGTGATCATCAGCATCCTGGTGCTGCTGGGTAAGAAAGTGTTTTCAGCTCAAGCATAATCCTGGGTTTGAGGAGTTGACAGAAATGCTTGTTTAAAGGACGTTTAGTTCATCCAAAAATGTAAATTATGCATTATGCAAGCTGTCTATGCTAGTATTTAGTGTCTCAAACAGTACACACTTCACCTTTAAATGGTGATGATATAAATTGTGTATGAATCAGTATACACTATCGTTCAAAAGTTCACGTTCAGTTGAAAGAAATTTAATACTTTTATTTAGCAAGAACCCATTAAATTGATCAGTGACAGTCATGACATTTATAGGACCCTATCCAATGTGGCGATAGTGTTTTTGGCCAGTTTCAGCCTGACAAAATTATAATTTTCACCTCCAGAGCCACGTTGTTTAAATAACAAATGCACTCGTGCCCATCTGTTCGCCCATGGGCATGCTGGTCTGAAAACCAGGTGTGTTCAGGCGCATTGTTGGCGTGTTGCTATTTTGAGGAACTGAAAACGACTGACCATTGACCAACACAAACCTGGTCTAAAGTCAATAGTGCAGTATTTTTAGTGTTATTTAAAGGGCGCGTTAGTAATATGTGCCTATAGGCGGGTGCACAACGCGCATACACTCTGCTTATTACACACACAGGGACGTGCAGCAGCACACAAACATTTCTAAATATTAAAAATAAAAGATTAATCTCTGGAGAAGCGTTCAATCTTTCTGCTCACAAATCCCGCCATGTAAATAGCGAATCCACCATGGTGCAGCTGGCTTTTAAAGGGAATGGGAGATGAGACTCTGATTGGTTTATTGCACATTACGCCCAAAACACACCCATGACTCATTAAGAGACAAGGTACAACCCTTTTGGACCATGTACCCAAAATGTTACAAAGGATTTCTTTTTCAAACAAATTCTGTTCTTTTGAAGTTTCTATTTATCAAAGAATCCACAAAAAATATGAAGCAGCACAACTGTTTTCAACATCAAATCATCCTATTAGAATGATTTCTGAAGGATCATGTGACACTGAAGACTGGAGTAATGATGCTGAAAATTCAGCTTTGATCACAGGAATAAATTACATTTTACAATATATTAAAACAATTATTTTAAATTGTAATAATATTTCACAATTTTACTGGAATTTATTTGATCAAAAATAAGCACAGGAGACATTAAACATTTAAAAAATCTTACCGACCCCAAACATTTGAATGGTAGTGTATGCGGCTTGTAAATTGTAACTCCAATAATCCTGTTTGTATGTGTGTTTTGTGATTTAAAATAAAAAGGGATGCTGTTGATGGCGCTCCAGATCAATTGCAGAACAAAGAAATCCTTCCACCCGCTGGAGGGGGATGATCAATCTCTTAGTTCTGATTACTCACCATAGACAGACGTAAAACTGATTGCATGGTAAGCACAGGAACATTATCTTGGTTTTCATTATTGGAGTCAGCTAACACCATTCCCATCTATTTTGACAGTATTTGTTATTTGAATGTCTTTTTAATTTGATATGATATGATGTTTGACTTTCATTTTCTGAAAGAGTATATTAGAGAACTATATCTAGACCTGGACTAATCTCAATTTCTGGTCCAAATTATGCAGTGTTTTGAAACCCATGGCTGATGGTCACACTAAAGCCTTCCGTTATCCAGGCAGCATCTTTACTTCACGTCAACTCCGTGAGAGCAGAACTGGAATTAAAAAGACTTCAGTATGCCACTCAATGTGCTGTGAAAATATGAAGGATATAATAAATATATATATATATATATATATATATATATATATATATATATATATATATATATATATATATATATATATATATATATATATTGTGGTCAATGCAGTACAGGTCGGACTGCTTGCTTTTGCACTGTGAATAAAAAGCAGGGCTGCTTTTGATTGTTCTAAATGTGAATTGCTTTAGGAATAGATTTAAACAAATTACCAGATTAATTCTGATGATTGAATACTGTGATTGAAAATGCACTAAGTGAATGAACATGTATTATGTGTCATATGATTATACCAGCTTATGCAGATAAAAGTTGAGAAATTCATAAAGAGCCCTTACCACTTTCTCAGATCGGGTAGGTGATACTGTATCAAGGTATTCTTTCTTACACTGATACATTTGTAGTGTTCATATGAAGAAACTGTATATAAGTGAGAGTTTGTTCATGTTTTGTGTTATTGTTTTTTTATATATTCTTATATTGTCTTTATTTATTGTGCTAAAATAAACTGTGTTAATCACAATTAAAAATGCTTTATTATTTATTACTAACGTCTCGGTTACGTATGTAACCCTCGTTCCCTGAAGGAGGGAACGGAGACGCCACGTCGGAGTACCGACGAATAGGAATCTCGCTCGCGAGCCAATCTACTTCGAGTGTAACTAAAAGCGAGCCAATGCACATTGGCATGCAATGATTGCACCAGGTGCTCATGCCACGCTGTGCGGGTATAAATGAGACACAGGTGATTGCATCAAATTAGCCTTTTGCTGAGGAGCCGAGTAGGTAGGCAGGCACCCCAGCAGGGTACAGAGGACATGGCGACGGGACGTGGCGTCTCCGTTCCCTCCTTCAGGGAACGAGGGTTACATACGTAACCGAGACGTTCCCATTCAGTCGGTCACTCTCGACGCCACGTCGGAGTACCGACGAATAGGAATCCCTACCAAAGTGCCATGGCCTCTGCCCCCTTCCAGTGCCCAGTGTGAGCCACCTGAGCTCTCTTACCTGATGAGACGGGGCTCACACCAGGAAGTCCATCACTGCTGTTCCGCATGACCCTGTTCAGTGATTATTGGATGACACTGGGAAAGCGTGCCCTAGAAAAGGGGCCGCTGCGGAGCCCACATCGTACCCCGGAGGAGTTATGTGGAGTACAAAGCTGAGCCGTAGCCCGCAAGGGAGGAGGGGGCTCAGTCCCGGTGACGGGAAGGCTCTCCCAAGGGAAAGACACGGCTTCCCGTAGGAGCGACCGTGGAAGAAATATGGGATCCCCGCAGGGTCACTCATATAAGCCCAGCCCATTACCGGTTCTCAAGGATTCAGCGGCAGGGGCCTGATGCCCGGACGCCCGCGACGTCGGCACCGAGGAAGATGGAGGACTCACAGAGTTTGCTTCTGGAGAATAAGAGCGCCGAGCGCAGCAAGCCGACAAGAGCCGGGCCTCTCAGTGCTTCTACCCGTTTGAGGTGAGAACACAGGAGGAGACCGGCTCTACACGTAGGCTATAGAATCTAGCGAACGTGTTGGGTGTCGCCCAGCCCGCAGCTCTACAGATGTCTGACAGCGAGGCGCCACCTGCCAGCGCCCAGGAGGATGCAACACTTCTAGTAGAGTGTGCTCGCACCCCGAGCGGACAGGACACACCTTGTGCTTGGTAAGCCAAGGTGATGGCATCCACTATCCAGTGGGCCATCCTCTGCTTGGAGACAGCCTTTCCCTTCTGCTGGCCTCCGTGACAGACAAAGAGCTGATCTGAGGTTCTGAAGCTTTGAGTTCTATCCACGTAGATCCGCAGAGCGCGGACGGGACAGAGCAAAGCTAGGGCTGGGTCTGCCTCCTCCGGGCAGCGCTTGCAGGTTCACCACCTGGTCCCTGAAGGGAGTGGTAGGAACCTTGGGCACATAGCCAGGCCGGGGCCTTAGTACCACGTGGGTATTACCGGCCCGAACTCTAGGCACGATTCGTCGACCGAAAATGCCTGCAGGTCCCCTACCCTCTTGATGGAGGCCAATGCAGCCAACAGCAAAGTCTTCATAGACAGAATCTTTAGCTCTGCTGACTGCAAGGCTCGAATGGGGCATTCTGGAGTGCTCGGAGCACCAGAGCAAGATCCCAAGAGGGTATGGAGGGGGTCGAGGAGGATTTAACCGTCTCGCCCCCCTAAGGAACCTGACGACCAGGTCGTGCTTCCCAACCGACTTACCTTCTACGTGGTCGTGATAGGCGGATATAGCAGCAACATAGACCTTGAGGGTGGAGGGTGACAGCCTACGCTCCAACCCTTGTTGCAGGAAGGAAAGCACAGACGCGATCGAACATCTTCGGGGGTCCTCTCGGCGAGAAGAACACCACTCGACGAACAGGTTCCACTTCGAGGCGTAAGCCTGTCTTGTAGACGGTGCACGTGCCGAAGTGATGGTGTTAACTACCTCTTGGGGTAAGTCACCTAGAACCTCCGCGTCCCGTCCCGGGGCCAGACATGACCCTGACCTTGCACAGTGTCTGTGCAAGTAGGCTCACTGGGGGAAACGCATATTTGCGCAGCCCCTGGGGCCAGCTGTGCGCAAGGGCATCCGTGCCGAGTGTACCCTCGGTCAGCGAATAGAACCACTGGCAGTGGGACGTTTCTGGGGAAGCAAACAGGTCGACCTGTGCCACCCCGAACTGTCTCCCGATCAGCTGAACCACCTGGGGGTGGAGTCGCCACTCCCCTGGGAGCGCAGCTCGTGAGAGCTCGTCGGCCACACGGTTGCGCACACCAGGGACATGAATGGCCTTGAAGCGACCTCAGACACTTCTGACTCCAGAGGAGGAGATGGCGGGCGAGTTGCGACATGCGACGGGAGCGCAGACCACCTTGTCGGTTGATATACGCAACAGCCGCAGTGTTGTCCGTGTGGACCAGTACATCTTTGCCCCGTAACCGCCCTTTGAGGCGGCTCAGAGCAAGATGTACTGCTAGCAACTCGAGGCAATTGATGTGCCAATGCAGGTGCGGGCCCGCCCAAACCCCTGACACTGCATGCCCGTTGTGCGTGGCTCCCAGCCCATGGCGGAGGCATCCGTGAAAACCACAGTATGCCTGGACACCTGTTCCAGGGGCACTCCAGCCCGAAGGAACGAAGGGTCTGACCACGGACTGAAGGACTGGCGACAGGCCGGTGTGATGCTCACCCGGTGACTGCCGCGTTGCCACGCCCATCTCGGGACTCGGCCGTAGCCAATGCTGAAGCGGTCTCATATGAAGCAGGCCGAGCGGCGTTACTGCCGCCGCGGCTGCCATATGCCCCAGGAGCCTCTGAAACCGTTTCAGTGGAACCGCCATCCTGCCCTGAAACGTGTTCAGGCAGTTCAGCATCGACTGGACATGCTCCTCTGTGAGCGCGCTGCCTGCTCGACCGAATCCAACTCCATACCGAGAAAAGAGATCCTCTGCCCGGGGGCGAGTTTGCTCCTTTCCCAGTTGACCCGAAGACCCAACTGGCTGAGGTGTCTGAACACCAGGTCCCTGTGTTCGCACAACTGATCCCAGGACTGTGCTAGAAAGAGCCAGTCGCCGAGATAGTTGAGGATGCGAACGCCCCGTTCTCTCATGGGCACGAGGCCCCTCCGTGACTTTCGTAAAGACATGGGGGACAGGGCCAGCCCGAAGGGCAGGACTTTGTACTGATATGCTCAACCCTCGAACGCAAAGCGCAGAAATGGCCTGCGTCGAGGAAGGATCGAGACATGAAAGTACACGTCCTTCAGGTCGACCGCTGCAAACCAATCTTGGGGACGGATGCATTCGAAAATGCGCTTCTGCGTGAGCGTCTTGAACGGTAGCTTGTGGAGGCTCCAATTCAGGACTCGCAGGTCCAAGATTGGCCGTAACCCACCGGCTTTCTTGGGTACAATGAAGTACGGGCTGTAGAGGCCGGTCTTCATATCGGCTGGAGGGACCGGCTCTATCGCGTCCCTTCGCCAGCAGGACAGCGATCTCCACACACAGGACATGGGCATCTGCAGCATTCACCGGCGAAGCGGATGCCCTGATCCTGGGGAGCGCCAGGCGAACTGAATCAGCGTGGCGAGCCTGATGGTCCGAATGAGCCAGCGAGACGGACCGAGGAGCACTAGCCAGGCTCCCAGGGACCGTACAAGCAGGACCATAGGGACCACCGGCGTACCCACCGTGGGGCAGCGAGGTGGAATGCAGATACCGGACTGGGGCGGCTGTCTCGTGGAGGCGGCCCGCAGCGAGAGTGTGCCGTGCAACACTTACCTGATTCCACAGGTGGGCAGCAGGAACATGAGGGGGTTGTCCACTGCTGCCCGCTGGCGAAGAGGGAGGATGAGTGTGGTCCGGCGTTTGACCGAAGGAACTGCTCGTGTTGAGAATTTGGGTACCGCTGGGGCTGAGCCCAGCGGCGGAACAGACAAAATGGAACACAAGATTCTCCTCCCGGCCCTCCACCGGGGGATGGAGCGGTGTGGTCACCATCTCCAGAAGAGCAGTCCTCCTCACCTCCGGGTTGCCCGTCTCGTGGCAGCCTGCCCTTGGCCTTGCCTCCCCTCTTGGCAGGCGTCTGGACGGGTAGGGCGGCCTGCTTGCGCCCGGCTCCACAACGCCGCTTGGGTGGAGGCTGCTGCTGCGGCGCGGGAGCGGAGGCAGACGCAGGCGGCCGCCTCGGCGACGAGCAGGCTGAGCGCTGCCGCGGCGCGGGTGGAGACAGCAGCTGACCGCCGAGGCAGAATGTGACTGACCGCCTCAGTCTGCTTCTGTGCGGCCAAGAACTGATGGGCGAAGTTCTGGGCCGCGTCGCCGAAGAGGCCAGTCTGGGAGACGGGGGAGTTAAGGAACCTGACTTTGTCGGTCTCCTCATGTCCGCCAGACACAGCCAGAGGTGGCGTTCTGGACCACCATAGTGGACATCGTGACGACCCACGGCCCGCGCCAGTAACCTTCGCCGCACGGCGCGAGGTCCGTTGCGGTTCTCAGTTCCTGGAGAACTGCGGGATCGTGACCACCCTCGTGCAAGGTCTTCAGAGCCGGGGCCTGATGGACCTGCAACAACGCCCGTGAGCGTGTAAAGCGGAGCCTGCCTCTCCACAAGCCAGGTAGGCCTTCCCGATCAGATCGGATGAGTACCTACAGGCCCGGAGGGAAGACACAGGTTCCCCTGGAAGTGGAGTTAGGGCACAGTTGCATAGCAACGGCCCGTTCCACGGGGAACCTGCGTGTATCCCTTTGCAGGTCCGCCATCGAGGGTGGAGAGGGAGGAGGATCCACTAGGCCGGTTTCGGGCAGTAAAAGGTGCCGCCCACGACCTTGTGAGCTCCTCGTGCACCTCCGGGAAAAAAGGCACCGGGTGGGGGCGCTGAGAACCAGCACGGGCCACCCGAGAAACCAATCATCCAGCCTTGAGGATTCGGGACACGGTGGAGGGTTCCACACGAGCCCGACTCTCGGGCGGCCCGGCAAGCATAGCCATCATCTCCGGATCAGTATCGGGCACAGTGGGTCTACCCGGAGGAGCCCCTGCGCCGACACATCCTCTCCAGAGAGTTCTGACCCTCCCTCCGATGCAGCGATGGACATCTGGTCCTCAAGGGGAGCCCCAAAGGATACGGATGGTGCACATCTCGTGGATGGCCCACCGCGTTCCAATGGCAGCTCTACTGGCTGCGCGGAGTGAGAGGATGAGGGTTCCCGGGGTTGGTTCCTGGGGGAAACACACTCACCGTAACCCTCAAATCAGCCAGCCTACTGCCTGAAGTAACTCTCTGAGGAGAGTTAGATCGCGGCAGAGGCACAGAGGCTCCGCCCCTTGCGAGACGGAGCCGCGATCGCAACTCCGAGATGGTCATGTTCCCGCAGTGAGAACATGATTCATCCACCAGCGCTGCCTCAGCGTGCTGAACGCCCAAACACGAGATACAGCGCTGATGACCATCCCTCGGTGACAGGAAACCACCGCATCCAGAAACACACAGATAGAATGTCATCTTGAAAAAGACGCAAGCTCTATCTGTGTAAGCTCTTTCAGAAGGACGCTCTCCTTGGTGCTGAAGCACGCAGGGGGAAGGGTCGCGGCGACACAGTCAGGGGGTAGTGCAGCCTGACGTGCGCGCTCTCTCACACGAAGGCGCTCTCTTACCAGCCGTGGGAACGGCTTTTTAGCACTCTCCACCTAGCGCACCGAACCGGCTGTGAGAACAGCCTTTGTGATCGTTCTGTTCAAACAACAAAGAGAGATGATCGGAAAACCACACGACCCGCTGCTGTGCCGTCACACCAACACTGAATGAAGAGATCGCTTCCGAAAGGCGGCTTCCGTCTTCAGTCAGGACTGCGAAGTAAGGAGTGATATCTGTAGTAACCATCTACCACTCGGCTCCGAAGCAAAATGCTAATTTGATGCAATCACCTGTGTCTCATTTATACCCGCACAGCGTGGCATGAGCACCTGGTGCAATCATTGCATGCCAATGTGCATTGGCTCGTTTTAGTTACACTCGAAGTAGATTGGCTCTCGCGAGCGAGATTCCTATTCGTCGGTACTCCGACGTGGCGTCGAGAGTGACCGACTGAATGGGAACAATTTTTACACTGACATCAGTGATTTCATACATGGAGATCATACATCTGCGGTGTGGTGCACATATTCAGTCAGTCACATTCGACGTTATGTCGGTGACTGGGATCCCAATTCCCTCCTTCAGGGAACGAGGGTTACATACGTAACCAAGACGTTTTCCAAGTATGAGCAAGCAAGTGGCCTATTTTGTCCTTGCTGGCCTTTTAACTTTCTGGATGTTTCCCTGATTTCCACATCATGGTCTGTTGGAGAAATATATTGATTATATGAAATAGAACCAGGCTATGTAACAATAAAATGAAGACAGGGCCTTATGTGATGAGAAGGGGCCTTATGTGATGAGAGTGTCTTGAAAGAACATGGAAAATACTGGAAGATCATTATCATTTGATGTATGGGCTTAGGAGACTGGTGGAGCGTTAAGAGATTGGTACAAGGTATAAGAAGCTACAAGAGATAAGAAAACAGTATAAAGATTGAGGTTTTCCATGGAAAATTCAGATGTTCAGCTGGCATCTCACTTTGTTGTTCTTACAATAAAGTTAATATCTTCTGAGACCTGGAACTTCGACTCTGAGAGATTTTCTTTGAATGCTGATCTGAGAGAACATTGAAGACTTTTCTTCAACAGGTCCTGCACACCCAAAGAAAAATTATTGTCTTACTAGTCTTCTAAAAACTGACAGGACCAGTGCACATGCTCATTATAAGAATCATATCACAATACAGTAATATTTCCATAGTCAAAAATATTTGCTCCAAGAGACATGACTTGAGGTTCTGTTCCAGTCCTTGATTCTGATCAATATCTGTTTTATTCACGATAAAACATGGGTATGACCGCTTCACTCAACGGTTCTCTGTATCACTGCACAACACCCTTAGCAACCACTCTTAGCAACGTAAACGTATGTTTGTTCTCATTGATATTGTTCATTGAAGCTTACAGTATTAGAGTAGAGTACTGAGAGAGAGAGAGAGAGAGAGAGAGAGAGAGAGAGAGAGAGAGAGAGAGAGCGCAAGTGCGCAAGTTTATTACCTGCATTTAGATTTAGCATTTTCCTTTAGGTCAGTTTTATTTTCATAATAAAAAATCAGTTTGAATATCCTTTGCGATATCTTGTCCTTTAACAGTAAAGGAGTTTCCCCGTGTCCTGACAGTCACAGCACTAGTCAAAGCATTTGTCAGTTGCATCTTGCTCCGTGTTTACACAACAACTTTCAGTCCTTTCAATATAAAAGTCTTCTCTACTGAGTGACTCACTCATAAAGACATGCTGCGTCCCAATTCGCCTACTTCCAACGCAGGGGATGTTCTCACGACCTTGCGCAAAATTCCCTAAAAGTTCTCTAAAGGTGAAGAAAATCCCGAACCTTTATAGAACATTAGGGACGTTCTTGAAATGTCCTCTTTTGGTTATGAAATGCTGCAGTTCAAGGTTCCTCATATGACTTTAGGGGGATGTTCAATTTTGTTTATTCTATGGTCACACAGCAACTTTACAAAGAGGGCTTTTGTTATACATTAACAGAACGGTTCCCTGTTAGTCAGATGGGGACGTTTCATTGGGACTACGCTGCAACATATCTTGTTCAGTGCAATGGTCTCTACACTACATTCCCATAACGTTTGCAGGACCTTTAGGGGACCAAGCTAGAATGTAATTTTTTTTGTTGTTGGTTCTGTATAGGTCCTTCCTTCATTTGAATGTTTTAAAAAACATGTTTGTGTGACTAAATGTACACGGGGCTGCAAATCCTGTGTTTAACTGTCCCTCATTTGCAAAGCAGCCCAGTGTACTGTATATAGATTCACACAAACATGTTCTGAAAACACTCAGTAAACTTGATGGAAGGACCTAAATAAGACCAAAAAATAACATTCTAGGTTTGCCCTCTAAAGGTCTTCCAAACATTATGGGAATGTAGTGTAGAAGGAACGTCCTATAGTAGGCTAATGGTCCCCTAAACATTCCCAGAACGTCCTTAATGTTCAGTGTAGGGCCGCCAAATAATGTCCATGAACCCTTTAAAGAACTCCACATCATGGCACCCTGACTGAGCCTCGTTTCTCCCAAGGTTTTGTCACCTTTGGCATGCTTAGTTGGGGACGCTACACTAAATATTCAACTATATTACTGATCTGCCCGCATTGAAATGAGCTGGATGACTTCACTGTTTTCTCCAGAGCGGCTGTACAGGCTGTACAATTCTGTTGCATTATTTTCCTGTTAGCACTGTGAAGCTGCTTTGAAACAATCAGGATTGTAAAAATCGCTATATAAATAAAGGTGACTTGACTTGACATGACCATCTCGGAAAGGTTCTGGGAACGTTTCTAGGTGACATCCTTGACACCAGCCGGTGTGAGAACGTTCTCGGAAACATAACATTTCTAGTGGGTTATACTATGCCCTAAAAATATGTAGGTTTTTTTTTTTTTTTTTTTTTTTTTTGTGAAGAAAGGGTACATACTTTTGAGTATTTAGCTATAAAACAAGCTTTGGGACATACTATCATGTCATACAATTGCTCTCTGCTGCATCCTGACACGCATCCTGTCACTGTAACCTGGCTTGTCAATCAGCTCGTCACAGTTAAAATCCTCCACATTTCATTTCACTTTCCTACCATATCGGAGAGAAATGCAGTAATGTTAGCATGTTGATGGGGGAGAACAATTAATGCATAATGATGCATTTAAAAGTTAATGGCCAAACGGATCTTTATAAAAGTCCACATGGTTATTGCATTTAAATATAACATTAAATAAATATTTGTATCCGGTTAAACTTTGATTATTAGTCACTCAAACCTTTATCTAATGCTGCCTTCACGTGCTATGGGAAATGTCATACTTTCCCACTTCCGAAGTCGTGATTACGAGCTCATTACATTCAAATTTTGACTTGAGGGGGCGTTCATGTCCCATCTTTTAACTAGGAAACTAGTTTACGATAATTCCGATAGCACGTGAAGGCAGCATAAATCTCACCGTCGCGCATATCCGCCATGTTTTGTAGTTTTTAACACTATTTACTCGTGTTTGTAGTTCTGAACCGAATCCCCTCTTCCAAAGTGCAATGGGTTGTGGGTAATATTAGCCGTATTCGAAAATCTACTGGGAAAAGTAGACCAAACAAGGACTTTTGACATACTCTTTTCAACGTACTATGCTTTGGGACAGATTTATTCTAATCTCACATTTAGGATGGATAGTATGGACATTGGGACGCAGAGACAGTCTTTGCCGCCATCTAATGGTGTAATAATGTAACTTCTGTTGTTGTTCACAGTCAGGGACTATTTTCTTCCGGCGGAAGGAAGGCTTTTAGTGATTTTACTTCATGAAAGTTACATTGATACATACACTCACCTAAAGGATTATTAGGAACACCTGTTCAATTTCTCATTAATGCAATTATCTAATCAACCAATCACATGGCAGTTGCTTCAATGCATTTAGGGGTGTGGTCCTGGTCAAGACAATCTCCTGAACTCCAAACTGAATGTCAGAATGGGAAAGAAAGATGATTTAAGCAATTTTGAGCGTGGCATGGTTGTTGGTGCCAGACGGGCCGGTCTGAGTATTTCACAATCTGCTCAGTTACTGGGATTTTCACGCACAACCATTTCTAGGGTTTACAAAGAATGGTGTGAAAAGGCAAAAACATCCAGTATGCGGCAGTCCTGTGGGCGAAAATGCCTTGTTGATGCTAGAGGTCAGAGGAGAATGGGCCGACTGATTCAAGCTGATAGAAGAGCAACTTTGACTGAAATAACCACTCGTTACAACCGAGGTATGCAGCAAAGCATTTGTGAAGCCACAACACGCACAACCTTGAGGCGGATGGGCTACAACAGCAGAAGACCCCACCGGGTACCACTCATCTCCATTACAAATAGGAAAAAGAGGCTACAATTTGCACAAGCTCACCAAAATTGGACAGTTGAAGACTGGAAAAATGTTGCCTGGTCTGATGAGTCTCAATTTCTGTTGAGACTTTCAGATGGTAGAGTCAGAATTTGGCGTAAACAGAATGAGAACATGGATCCATCATGCCTTGTTACCACTGTGCAGGCTGGTGGTGGTGGTGTAATGGTGTGGGGGATGTTTTCTTGGCACACTTTAGGCCCCTTTGTGCCAATTGGGCATCGTTTAAATGCCATGGCCTACCTGAGCATTGTTTCTGACCATGTCCATCCCTTTATGACCACCATGTACCCATTCTCTGATGGCTACTTCCAACAGGATGATGCACCATGTCACAAAGCTCAAATCATTTCAAATTGGTTTCTTGAATATGACAATGAGTTCACTGTACTAAAATGGCCCCCACAGTCACCAGATCTCAACCCAATAGAGCATCTTTGGGATGTGGTGGAACGGGACCTTCGTGCCCTGGATGTGCATCCCACAAATCTCCATCAACTGCAAGATGCTATCCTATCAATATGGGCCAACATTTCTAAAGAATGCTTTCAGCACCTTGTTGAATCAATGCCACATAGAAGGCAGTTCTGAAGGTGAAAGGCGGTCAAACACAGTATTAGTATGGTGTTCGTTCCTAATAATCCTTTAGGTGAGTGTATTTGTATTGTGTGGAATTTGTATTGTGTAAGATTTGCATTGCTGTTTTATAACAGCAATAAGGTACTCGAAAGACTAGTGCTGTGTCGTGAATAAGTCACGGCTGAAGGGGTAGCACAGCCTCTAGCACATAACATGGCTACTGTAACTAGTCTGACTGGTAATTGTGAGGAATGTGTAAGGCTCATGACTGGTGCAGTTTCGTTTGCAATACACTCTTAAGGGTTATTTGTTTGCATCTGTAGAAGAATTTGTATTATCAATAGAAACTACGTTCTGCAAAAAAAGTTCTTTATAGTGGAAAAAGTTTCTTGTGATTTTTCACACTAAGATAAAACTGATGAAGGTTCTTTGCGGAACATAAATTGGTTCTTCTTTGGCATCACTGCGAAAACCACTTTTTGGAGCCTTTATTTTTAAAAGTGATTATGCCTTGTTACCACTGTACCAGCCTGTACAGTGGTAACAAGGCATGATGAATCCATGTTCTCATTCTGTTTACGCCAAATTCTGACTCTACCATCTGCCATCTCGTCTCAACAGAAACCGAGACTCATCAGACCAGGCAACATTTGTTCCAGTCTTCAACTGTCCAATTTTGGTGAGCTTGTGCAAATTGTAGCCTCTTTTTCCTATTTGTAGTGGAGATGAGTGGTACCCGGTGGGGTCTTCTGCTGTTGTAGCCCATCCGCCTCAAGGTTGTGCGTGTTGTGGCTTCACAAATGCTTTGCTGCATACCTCGGTTGTAACGAGTGGTTATTTCAGTCAAAGTTGCTCTTCTATCAGCTTGAATCAGTCGGCCCATTCTCCTCTGACCTCTAGCATCAACAAGGCATTTTCGCCCACAAGACTGCCACATACTGGATGTTTTTCCCTTTTCACACCATTCTTTGTAAACCCTAGAAATGGTTGTGCGTGAAAATCCCAGTAACCGAGCAGATTGTGAAATACTCAGACCGGCCCGCCTGGCACCAACAACCATGCCACGCTCAAAATTGCTTAAATCACCTTTCTTTCTCACTCTGACATTCAGTTTGATGTTTAATATTAAAAGGAGGGAGGAGAATGAAGGAATTTAGGAACTGGGTTGTTCATAACAGTGAAAAAAAATGACACGGCTCCTTTACTGAACACTGTTTTTGGATAGATTAAATTAAATTAGCATGCTTTTAGTGTGTACGACGAAGCTGACACAAATTAAGTTATGAAGTGAATAAATATAATTTTTAGAAAAAGAAAAAAATAGAAATTAGTCTGTTCCCTTACATGGGACCTTTGTCTACAAAAATATCAACTGTTAATGTTAGTGTTTATTTTTTTAACATCTAAAACATTTGTCCCTTATCTCAAGAATCAGTGAAATACATAATAATTTTGCATAATAAGAAAAACTTGGGCATTAATTACAGTACAAATATTCAGGTTCATATGTGATTACCTTTTTCTAAAAACAACAACAAAAACGATTTTCATATCTCAAGCTCTTTTCTCTTGGTGACTGAAAAACCTTCATTAGGGGCAAATTAGTTGCTTGTGATGGAAATAATGGACCTTCCTTTTAACAAAAAGAAAAGGTTAAATTAAAAAGCACAAACGAGAGTGTCTGTAGTGGAGGAAAGTTGTATCGTCTCAGGGTTCGTATGGTTGTTGTATGGGCGGGTGTTGTTTCGTGGCAGGACTGAAGATGGGCGGACTTTAAAACCAGCCAGGAAAAGACAGGAAAGACGATACTTCCCCGCAACACAACAAACAGAAAACGGTAACTGTTTTATATGTTTTGTGTAAATACACGAAGTTGACAAAAAATGAAAGACGTTTGGTGTTTGCTGAGGAAATCGTGTAGGAATCGTTTTCACTGTAGGATTTCATCGGCCTGAAACTCGCCGTGACTGTAAATATATGTATAAAAATAACGTATATATATTATATATACATTTATGCTGATGATTCATGACAGCTATTTTGAACAAACTAGTTAAAATGGTTGAGATGATTATGATTCAGTTTAATATGAAGCGATCTGCTGTCTATGCGTTTAAACTCAGCCTTTTCACATGAGATGACTCTGAACCAGAAAATATGATGAACCTATTAACGTTAGTTTAATCCACATTGAGTTTAAACTCTTCTGACATTGTTGACTTCAGTGTTTTGGTAGATTAGAGCAAATATTATTCCTATTTTACCACATTACTAATCTGCTTACCGCACAGACTTTGCCATTTCGCTTACAGTTTCTCTAAAGGATTATAGCGAGATATGTTCATAAAATAATGGTGTACACTATTTAACAAAATCAAGTTGTTTGCCATATGTGATGGGGTGCCGATTTATTTTTTCGATTTTTAGGTTTATTTAAAACAGTTTATTTCTGATAAATCTCGGCTAGTGGCTAACCAAGCCTTTCCACTTCTGATTTATCACGTATAGTGCGAAGCTATACGTTTAACATGAAAGCAAATCTTGTTTTCCATATTAAGACATGCATTTAGGTGGTTGTTAATGTTGTATGATGTATTATGTTGTTGTATGTGAATGAATGCTGTGAATGTTTTGATGGCGGGGCGCGGCGGAAACACAGGCCTCGCGACATGACGGTTTCCCACCATGGATATATAGATCTTCATACGCAATAATATGCTTAGATGATCGTTAATCTGATGTTTTACTGTTATGGCTTTTGTCGTTTGGTCAGTATTTGTGGAAAGTTTTGTATTTTTCTTTCTTTTTTTCCCACATAGTGACACAAATATAGTGCAACTTCCGGTCAAATGATACTTCCGCAGCTGTGTTTCCGGTTCATGTTGACTACAGAAATTATTCACAGAGTCTGTCTATCTATCCTAAATGTGTGAACCTTATATCTGTCCTTGTGTGTCTCTCTCCTCAGCAGATGGCGGCCATTCGTAAGAAACTCGTCATAGTGGGCGATGGAGCCTGTGGAAAGACCTGTTTGCTTATTGTTTTCAGTAAAGATCAGTTTCCTGAAGTCTACGTGCCCACAGTGTTTGAGAACTATGTTGCAGACATTGAGGTTGATGGAAAACAGGTATGAAAGCTGCCAATGGCTTGCAATGTATTCCAAAAATTGATTTGCATGTGTATGTTTTTTGTGACTTTGTCCTATATGCAAGAATGTCCAAAATTGTAACTTTGCACCATCGTTTTAACCAAACAGTCGTTGTAGCCAAATGTATATTTATAATGCAAGAAGTAAAATAAAGTATCTAACTTCATAATAAAGGCGTGTTTTCCACAGTTTTTGAACAATTGGAAGAATAATATGCACTAAGACAGCAATTCATGGTAATAAACACATTATTTATGCATCATTTTAGTAATGCAATTGGGCTTTGACTCAGTGTTTTCATTTAACAGACATTTTATACTGATTCACGTTAGGGGTGTGCGATGTATATCGTCTGCGATTAATATTGTAACTGTTGTTTTAACGATGTGCGATCTGACATTATCGAGTATATCCCTCACACACACCCGGAGAGTGCACACGTACACTACGTGATGTAGTCCTGTAGATTAGACTAGTGCGGGTGCGCATTAGAGTACACGCTTTCACTGCATGATTTAGTCTAGGCTATATTTATATAATTTAATATAGTTAATAAATACCACATGAAGAGTGCTTTTTTTCTCCAGACATCTGCATAACAAATGTGATATTGATTTTATACACGTTTACTAAACAAGAAGTTGATAAGTGGCGTACATTTTAGACACCATAGTGCCTGTTTTTGCCATTTTTGTCAATACTTTGTTCCTGAGTGAATCAGCCGTTTGAGTCCTCCAGAGGTCGCATTCGAAGGCTGCACGCATCAAGGCTCAGAAAAGTAGTAGGACACTCCGAATGCGACCTTCAAATGCGCCCTTCTTTCACGTGAATTCGGAGGGTGCATGAGGTGTATCCTTCACTGCTAAAGATAACTCACAATTCTTTGCGTCGCCATTAATAATTTTTAAATATTATTTGAAAAAATGGCGGCGCCGGCAGATATACATGCAAGCGAAGATGTGGTGTTTAAATGTAAGTAGTTTGAAGCTTGTTTTTGTTTTTAAGCTGTATTACCTCAAACAGATAGCTGTGGTAAGAAGGATTACAAGTGTTTAGTGATTTTTAAACGTTTAGAACAGTACTTTGCTGTCAAGGCAAGAAACATTTCATAGTCATTTTCAATATTTCAATAATTTTCATTCATATAACTGGTGTGAGAGCACAACCATGCTGTGAACGTGTTGGCATAGCAACGTGATAATTCCTGCCTGTGTGTCCTACGAAGGACATCTCGTTTAATTCTGATTGAGGACACTCCGTATACTGCATCCTTTACAGGATGTGTCCTCCGGAGGAGGCAGCCTTAGAAATTAAATGAAATGAGGCACAGCCACTGACTCACTCATTACCATTGACATGCTGCCACGTACTGGCGGTTTTAATTTAACATTTAAAGGAGTAGCTCACTTCAAAATGAAGATTTCTTGATAATGTACTCACCCCCATGCCATCTGAGATGTTCATGTCTTTCTTTCTTCAGTAGAAAATAACTTTCCAGGATTTTTCTCCACATAATGGACTTCAGTGGCAACCAACGGTTGAAGGTCCAAATCAATGCAGTTACAAAGGAAGTGCTTAAGAGGGTCTGCATGATCCCAGCTGAGGAGCGTCTTATCTAGCCAAACCATCAGTCATTTAAAAAAAAAACAATAACATTGATGTACCTTTTAATCTAAATTGCTCATCTTACACTGCTCTGCAACACGCCTCGGATTGCGCAATCACGTCGGAAAGGTCACGCTAGACTTAGGCGGAAGTACCGCCCCCGTGTTTACAAAACGCTCATGCGAAGAATAATACAAACGTCCTTTAGCAACAACAAAAAAAAAAAAAAAAAAAGGTTAAACAACGATGTCAGGAAAAATGTTTTTTTTTTTTTTTTTTTTTTTTGGTAAAGAGCGTTTGTATTACTTCTGCCTACGTCTAGTGTGACCTTCCTGACGTGATTATGCAATCCGTAGCATGTCGCAGAGCAGCACAAGATGAGCAATTTAGCTTAAAAAGTATATCAATGTTTATTTTTTCTTGAAAATGACTGATGGTTTGGCTAGATATCCCTCGTCTGGGATCGTGCAGAGCCTTCCTTTGAAACTGCATTGATTTGGACCTTCAACCGTTGGTTGCCACTGAAGTCCATTATGTGGAGAAAAATCCTGGAATGTTTTCCTCAAACTTCATTTCTTTTCGACTGAAGAAAGACAGACATGAACATCTAGGATGAGATGGGGGGTGAGTAAATTATCAGGAAAATTTCATTTTGAAGTGAACTAATCCTTTAAAGTATCTTAATGTTCACTTAGTCATTTCAAATATCAATATTCATTGTTTTATGTTGAAAAAAAAAACATTTATGCATTTGTAACTGCAGGTTATTCATTTGTCACGTCTGAGCTGCATTAAACCTCTAAATGCCACTTCAGATGCAGCTTCTGTGTTTCCTCTTCTTTGCAAAGATGAATTGTGTTGATATTTCATTTGATTGGTAACATAATAATAAGACACAATAGGGCTAATTAAATTTGATTACATTTATGATTTTGCCAAAAGATGCATGTAAATAATTGGGTTTAAAAAATACTTTTATTAAAGGTAAAAATGCCCATAAAAAGGTAAAAATCAACTGAAACGTATTTTCACTGCTGTGAACTGACCACCACACCGAATATGAAGAATATAAAAAAACTTTAGGACTCAGCCGTCCATGACAATCCGGCACAATAACGCACTCAGCAAAATATTGTCTAATTATCGTTATCGAGAAAATCCCAGAAAAAAAATCAAGATATAATTTTTTGGTCCGTATCGCTCACCCCTAATTCACATGAATTAATTGAACTTGACCGCTCTAATGCCTTAATTTTATACTAATTTTTTATTATTTATTTATTGTATTATTGTGGTATTTATTGTAAACTTGGCTTACCAAAAACATCACCAGCAAGAATATTCCGGCTCATTGCATAGAAGTGGTTGCGTTGGTGCAAGTAATACTTCTAGCAAAGTTGTTTAGTCCAAGTTGACGGAAGAAACACAAACCTTTGATTCACTATTATTGGTGGCGACGGTTCTTATTGTGTACCAGCACTTACGCCACAATTGTTGTGAAGAGTTAAGAGGGGAATGTTGTTGTGTTATTTGTCTGACAGTTATGTACATGTACCAATATCTCTCTTCTTATAGGTAGAGCTTGCCTTATGGGACACTGCTGGACAGGAGGACTATGATCGGTTAAGACCCCTCTCCTACCCTGACACAGATGTCATTCTTATGTGCTTTTCCATCGACAGTCCTGATAGCTTGGGTGAGACTTCCTAATAAACAACTAGATTTTACCAGCCCATTCATCACACTTTAATTCCAAATGGTGAAAAAAAACGTATTTCTTCATGAAGTCGACATTCACCCAATCTGTTTTCTTCCACATGCATATAGCTGTTTGTTAATGCAAAAGTTCTGCAAAGTTTCAACAATCAAAGTGCAGGATAAATAGTCTCCCAAAAGAAAGAACCGATTCTGAACTGCTGAAACGAGTTGTCAGTAATTTCAGTCTTTATTCCTGCTCGAACCTATGTAGGTTTGTAACAAATTTGCATAATTGCAGCCTATGGTCGTCAGTGACTCAGTGACTGCACACAAACAATGCCATCATTACTGTTCATATCACTGTATATCAAGTGCTGAGGAAGATCTGGAGGTGAAATTCAGATATGGTAATAGCCATTCTGACTGGGCCATCTGTCCAATCAGAGCAGAGTAAACCATCACAACAGATTGGACCATCTGACCAATCAGAGCAGAGTAGACCAATCTCAACAGACTGGGCCATCTGACCAATCAGAGCAGAGTAGACCAATCTCAACAGACTGGGCCATCTGACCAATCAGAGCAGAGTAGACCAATCTCAACAGACTGGGCCATCTGACCAATCAGAGCAGAGTAGACCAATCACAACAGACTGGGCCATCTGACCAATCAGAGCAAAGTGTATGACCGGGGCGTAAATGACTGGTTCATGTTCGAGCAGACGTCAGCACTTGCATTGCAGTTTACAAAGAGTTTTTTTTTTTTTTTTTTTTTATCATCGCTGTTGTAATGTATTGGGAAGCAAGAATGTGTATCCATCGACAGAAACATGCATTAGCAGAACTTTGTCTGTTTTACACACTGCTATTTTCAACAAAGCATATTATTGATGCGTTGTCAGATTTAAGATGAACCGCGGTCCAAGTGCATGGCGAATCATGGGTAGAAAACGGTACGGTTCGAACACTTTTTTTATTTATTTTTTAAGCCGATAACCGTTATACCCCTAGTGTCTATTCCTGCCCTAGAGGGCCACTATCCTGCAGAGTTCAGCCAGAAGACTATTGATATACACCGATCAGGCATAACATAATGACTTCATGATGGTGACGTGAATAACACTGATTTTCTCTTCATCACGGCTCCTGTTAGCGGGTGGGATATATTAGGCAGCAAGTGAACATTTTATCCTCAAAGTTGATGTGTTAGAAGCAGGAAAAATGGGCAAGCATAAGGATTTGAGCGAGTTTGACAAGGGCCAAATTGTGATGGCTAAATGACTGGGTCAGAGCACCTCCAAAACTGCAGTTCAGGTTCAGGAACGGTTTGAGGAGCACAACGAGTTTGAGGTATTGTCTTGGCCTCCAAATTCCCCAGATCTCAATCCAATCGAGCATCTGTGGGATGAGCTGAACAAACAAGTCCGATCCATGGAGGCCCCACCTCGCAACTTACAGGACTTAAAGGATCTGCTGCTAACATCTTGGTGTCAGATACCACAGCACACCTTCAGGGGTCTAGTGGAGTCCATGCCATTTTGGCAGAAAATGGTGGTCATAATGTTATGCCTGATCGATATGCCTCACTCCTGTTACTTATGAATAGGTGTAACTGCAACGCGCAATATGGTGGAATAGTCCCGCCTTCTAAAATAAGAGCCAATCGCTGATTGGGAAAGTCATAGCGTCACCGCAGCTGCCATTAGAAGCTCCGGTTCCCAAAGAAAAGCATTGGCTCTTCTAGCCTGAAAAATATGCTTTTAAACTCTATTTGATAATAGGAAACATTTATGGGACAGTTCATGTCAGATTTTGTTGCTGATTTGAAATATTTAATCGTGAGTTCGGCAAGCAGTTTTTGAGATTCCAGGATTCCCCCATTCAAATAGATAGGAATTGGTCTTGGATTCCCGAAATAGCTGCCCGGAGGCTGCAGAGTGAACAGACTTTCCTTGCAAGGGACTTTGGTTCTGATCAGAAATAAGAATTGTCCATTTTTATTTCATGGTGAATTTAATGTTTAGGTTGGTTGGTATGTTAATAACATATTGAGTGTGTTTACATGCACAACAAAATGCTGACAACGATCAAAAAGCAGCATGTTCAAAAATGATCAAGTTTTCCACTGGTTTTTACATCAAAAAGCAAACAGTTTTGCACCTGAGTACATGTCTCAGGAAACTGACAAACATTTTGCTTTTATGAACTTTCTGGAAAATGTAAACCAAGTTAAGGCTGTCAACTTTAAATGCGATAGTTCTGTTCAAACAATAGGAAATGTGTTAAGCCATTAAATTCTTGCCATGATTTTAATATAAGGTTAAAGTTAATTTGACGTATTTTCTCTCTCTCTCTCTCTCTCTCTCTCTCTCTCTCTCTCTCTCTCTCTCTCTCTCTCTCTCTCTCTGTCTCTCTTTTTTCTTTTTTTCTTTCTTTCTTTCTTTCTTTTAATGCATCACAGAGAATATTCCAGAGAAGTGGACACCAGAGGTGAAGCATTTCTGTCCAAATGTTCCCATCATCCTAGTTGGCAACAAAAAGGATCTCCGAAATGATGATCACACACGAAGGGAACTTGCCAAAATGAAACAGGCAGGATCTTTTTACTTATTCTTAAAAGCATTCACCTTCATGTCTTTCCAGACCTTTAGGACTACTTACTTATTTCTGCTCAAAAACATCAGGAGTCAAAAGCTACTCTTTTTCCCATACAACAAAATGTTATTGAATGCTAATCCTTACTGCCAAACTCCAGTGGGTGTGTGAATGTAAAGTATGGCCAGTTACTCAGATCTACACTGCTTGGCCAAAAAAAAAGTTGTTTGGATTTAAATAGGCAAATGCTTAAGAGTCAATGATTGGATCATTACTGCAGTGATTATTATGTTTCTAGCATGTTACAGTATGTCTTCTAACTCTAATTAATGGAGTGTGTAGCTTTTCATCTCTTAAACAACCATGTATGAAGACACATCATGAGCACGGGTAGATTATAACACAAGTTACTTTTATGAGCTGGACAGTGTAAATCAGGTCCATTATCATTGTAAACTTGAATATTCTGCCTAACGTCTAATTTGTCTTTAATGGAAGAAGAAAATACTGAAATGAATTGACATGAATGCGAATAGGCATATATGTTGACAAAAGTATTCTTATTTTATATGATGCATTCCTTTAATATAAATGTGCTGATATTGACTAGTCACTTTTTAATATTAAATATTTCCTCATTTAGGAGCCCGTGAAGCCAGAGGAAGGGCGCGACATGGCCAACCGAATCAACGCCTTTGGTTATTTAGAATGCTCAGCCAAGACGAAAGATGGCGTGAGAGAGGTCTTTGAAATGGCCACCAGGGCTGCGCTGCAAGCCAGGAAACGGGGCAAAAAGAGTGGCTGCCTGCTGTTATAGAAACCTGTAGAAGAGTGGATGTCAGTTAACAGCCCAGGAGACTTCAGAGCAGGGAGGGAGGGATGGACGGGACAGGACGAGCCTAGCATTCATGTCCTAGTACAGTCGCCGTATCAGACTGATACTGGGACATCATGTCAGACAAACCACGAGAGACCAATGGAAAGACTTCGGAAACAAGTTGGGAACAAGATGTCATTTCCTGTCATCACAAAGTTTGGGGTTAAGAGTTTTCTGGTCACATCAAGCAAAACATTTTTAGATCAAATTTCTAAACGGACTCTATAACTATGATATTTGATGTTCTTTTCCCCCACTCTTTTTAGCCGCAAACAAAAGGGTTGTCTAATAAGCGTCCTGTCTTCAGCGACTGTTTTGTACATTGGACCGATTGTATGTATGTGTGTATATGTAAGAATATGAATGTTTGTGTCAAACGAGTGCATGTCTGACTCCAGGTTGCCATGTCTTCATTGTATATGCGTGTATCTGCCCGGCTTTATTCTGTTTGAATATTCTGTGCTCAACTAAAGCACACACTGAACACTGAAGTGGGCTGTATTGTGTTTAACCTCCCACTTCAGGCTTTTTCCTTTTTATAGCTGATGTCTCAAAGGATTCTGGGCTGTACATTTAGGGATCTAAACCATTTAGTGATACTGATTTATTTAAAGCTTACCATTGTTTTTTAATCATTTGCATTTAGAAATAAAATTTAAAGATCAGATTTGAAATGTTGAACAAATTCATTGTCTCATTGATTTGAATGCAACAATTTGCATGAGAATGGTTTTATATACAAGGAGTCACAAAGATGCCTGAGAACAAAAATACCGCACAGTGAAAATTACTCCACTACAAGTTACAAGTCACCAATTCCAATAAAATTTGAGTAAAAGTCTTAAAGTTTCTGATTTTAACAGTACATTAGTATTTTACTCATTCTGAATGTAGTCTCAGAGATGCACTTGTCCTCGACACCTAAGAGACATGCCAGTGAAAAACAAGAAACCGTTGATTTGTGAAGAGCGCAATCGCATGTTTATTTTCTAAAATAAAAATCTATATGTATATAAATAGTCAAAGCCTACTTGCACTAGACATGCTGGCTTTAGCTGCAGTCATGTCCTCAAACATCTGTGATTCACAACTACCTGCTAAATGCTAATGCACTCGCATTCGTGTAAAGTAGCCTTGTTGACAAGTTTAGGTGAGTAATGGCAAAACGCACGCAATGTAGTACCTTCAATGCCCTGTAGTTGGTGATATTGCTTCTTTTGAAGCAGAATAAACTGCTGCAGAAAAGGTTAGGTGCCTTGCAAAATGTAACGATTGCATTACTCATCACAAATGTATCGGAGTAATATGGAAGCTCATTTTTGCCACAGAATGAAAAAAAAAAAAAAAAAGGTAATTGTGACTATATCTCTCAATTCTGGCTTTATATCTCACAATTCTGACTTTATCATATCTCACAGTTCTGAGGAAAACAGTCAGAACTGCGAGATGTAAACATACAACTGCAAGAAAAATCAGAATTGAGATAAAAAAAAAGTCAGAATTGTGAGATATAAAGTCAGAATTGAGTCAAGTCAAAGTCAGCTTTATTGTCAATTCTGCCATACGTACAGTACATACATACAGAGAATTGAAATTCTATGACTCTCAGACCCTAGGTGCCTAACAACAACAAAACAATAACAATAACAACAAAAGTCAACAACAACAATCTCCTTCGTCTTCTCCACGTTCAGAGAGAGATTGTTGTCGCCACACCACCTGGCCAGGCGGCTCACCTCGCTCCTGAAGTTTGTCTCATCATCGTTGCTAATGAGACCAACCACAGTCGTGACGTCCGCAAACTTGATGAAGAGATTGCTGTTGTGTATGGGTGTGCAGTCATGTGTCAGCAGAGTGAAAAGGAGGGGGCTCAACACACATCCCTGAGGGGCTCCAGTGTTCATGATGATGGATAGCTGGATGAGTTACTGCCGACCCGAACTGCCTGAGGTCTTCCCGTCAGGAAGTCCAGCAACCAGTTGCACATCGATGTGCTGAGTCCCAGCTGTGACAGTTTTTGAGTGAGCTGTAGAGGGATGATTGTATTGAATGCTGAACTAAAGTCTATGAACAGCATTCTGACATAAGTGTGTTTATTTTCCAGGTGAGTGAGTGCTGAATGGACGGTGGTGGCGATGGCGTCATCGGTCGAGCGTTTAGACCGATATGCAAACTGGTAGGGGTCCAGGGAGGGGGGGAGGACAGATGTGGTGCATGACTAGCCGCTCAAAGCACTTCATAAGGATGGGGGTAAGTGCGACTGGACGGTAGTCGTTGAAGCAGGATGGAGATGATTTCTTAGGGACTGGAATGATGGTGGTTGCTTTGAAACATGTGGGGACGACAGCTTGACTCAGTGAGATGTTGAAGATGTCTGTTCTCACATATAAAGTCAGAATTGAGATAAAGTCAGAATTGAGAGATATAAAGTCAGAATTGAGATATAAAGTCAGAATTGTGAGATATAAAGTCAGAATTGAGAGATTTAAAGTCAGAATTGTGTGATATAAAGTCAGAAATTGTGAGATATAAAGTCAGAATTGTGAGATATAAAGTCAGAATTGTGATATATAAAGTCAGAATTGTGAGATATAAAGTAAGAAATGTGATATAAAGTCAGAATTGAGAGATTTAAAGTCAGAATTGTGTGATATAAAGTCAGAATTGTGTGATATAAAGTCAGAATTGTGAGATTTAAAGTCAGAATTGTGTGATATAAAGTCAGAATTGTGAGATATAAAGTCAGAATTGAGAGATATAAAGTCAGAATTGTGAGATATAAAGTCAGAATTGTGAGAGATATAAAGTAAGAAATGTGATATAAAGTCAGAATTGTGAGATATAAAGTCAGAATTGTTAGATATAAAGTCAGAATTGTGAGATATAAAGTCAGAATTGAGAGATATAAAGTCAGAATTGTGAGATATAAAGTCAGAATTGTGAGATATAAAGTCAGAATTGAGATAAAGTCAGAATTGTGTGATATAAAGTCAGAATTGTGAGATATAAAGTCAGAATTGTGATATAAAGTCAGAATTGAGAGATATAAAGTCAGAATTGTGATATAAAGTCAGAATTGTGAGATATAAAGTCAGAATTGTGATATAAAGTCAGAATTGTGAGATATAAAGTCAGAATTGTGATATAAAGTCAGAATTGTGAGATATAAAGTCAGAATTGTTAGATATAAAGTCAGAATTGAGATATAAAGTCAGAATTGTGAGATATAAAGTCAGAATTGTGATATAAAGTCAGAATTGTGAGATATAAAGTCAGAATTGTGATATAAAGTCAGAATTGTTAGATATAAAGTCAGAATTGTGAGATATAAAGTCAGAATTGTTAGATATAAAGTCAGAATTGTGATATAAAGTCAGAATTGTGAGATATAAAGTCAGAATTGTGAGATATAAAGTCAGAATTGTGATATAAAGTCAGAATTGTGAGATATAAAGTCAGAATTGAGATAAAGTCAGAATTGTGATATAAAGTCAGAATTGTGAGATATAAAGTCAGAATTGAGAGATATAAAGTCAGAATTGAGAGATATAAAGTCAGAATTGTGATATATAAAGTCAGAATTGTGATATATAAAGTCAGAATTGTGTGATATAAAGTCAGAATTGTGTGATATAAAGTCAGAATTGTGTGATATAAAGTCAGAATTGAGAGATATAAAGTCAGAATTGTGATATATAAAGTCAGAATTGTGATATAAAGTCAGAATTGTGAGATATAAAGTCAGAATTGTTAGATATAAAGTCAGAATTGTTAGATATAAAGTCAGAATTGAGATAAAGTCAGAATTGTGAGATATAAAGTCAGAATTGAGATAAAGTCAGAATTGTGTGATATAAAGTCAGAATTGAGATATAAAGTCAGAATTGAGAGATATAAAGTCAGAATTGTGTGATATAAAGTCAGAATTGTGTGATATAAAGTCAGAATTGTGATATGAAGTCAGAATTGTTAGATATAAAGTCAGAATTGAGATAAAGTCAGAATTGTGAGATATAAAGTCAGAATTGAGATAAAGTCAGAATTGTGTGATATAAAGTCAGAATTGAGATATAAAGTCAGAATTGTGAGATATAAAGTCAGAATTGAGAGATATAAAGTCAGAATTGTAATATAAAGTCAGAATTGTGTGATATAAAGTCAGAATTGTGTGATATAAAGTCAGAATTGTGTGTGATATAAAGTCAGAATTGTTAGATATAAAGTCAGAATTTGAGATATAAAGTCAGAATTGTGAGATATAAAGTCAGAATTGTGAGATATAAAGTCAGAATTGTGAGATATAAAGTCAGAATTGTGATATAAAGTCAGAATTGTTAGATATAAAGTCAGAATTGTGAGATATAAAGTCAGAATTGTTAGATATAAAGTCAGAATTGTGAGATATAAAGTCAGAATTGTGATATAAAGTCAGAATTGTGAGATATAAAGTCAGAATTTGAGATAAAGTCAGAATTGTGTGATATAAAGTCAGAATTGTGAGATATAAAGTCAGAATTGTGATATAAAGTCAGAATTGAGAGATATAAAGTCAGAATTGTGATATAAAGTCAGAATTGTGAGATATAAAGTCAGAATTGTGATATAAAGTCAGAATTGTGAGATATAAAGTCAGAATTGTGATATAAAGTCAGAATTGTGAGATATAAAGTCAGAATTGTGAGATATAAAGTCAGAATTGTGATATAAAGTCAGAATTGTGAGATATAAAGTCAGAATTGTGAGATATAAAGTCAGAATTGAGATAAAGTCAGAATTGTGATATAAAGTCAGAATTGTAAGATATAAAGTCAGAATTGAGTGATATAAACTCAGAATTGTGTGATATAAAGTCAGAATTGTGTGATTTAAAGTCAGAATTGTGTGATATAAAGTCAGAATTGTGAGATATAAAGTCAGAATTGTGTGATATAAAGTCAGAATTGAGAGATATAAAGTCAGAATTGTGAGATATAAAGTCAGAATTGAGAGATATAAAGTCAGAATTGTGATATAAAGTCATAATTGAGAGATATAAAGTCAGAATTGAGAGATATAAAGTCAGAATTGTGAGATATAAAGTCAGAATTGTGAGATATAAAGTCAGAATTGTGATATAAAGTCAGAATTGAGAGATATAAAGTCAGAATTGTGAGATATAAAGTCAGAATTGTGATATAAAGTCAGAATTGAGAGATATAAAGTCAGAATTGAGAGATATAAAGTCAGAATTGTTAGATATAAAGTCAGAATTGTGAGATATAAAGTCAGAATTGTGATATAAAGTCAGAATTGTGAGATATAATTGTGATATATAAAGTCAGAATTGTGATATAAAGTCAGAATTGTGATATAAAGTCAGAATTGTGAGATATAAAGTCAGAATTGTGAGATATAAAGTCAGAATTGAGAGATATAAAGTCAGAATTGTGAGATATAAAGTCAGAATTGTGATATAAAGTCAGAATTGAGAGATATAAAGTCAGAATTGAGAGATATAAAGTCAGAATTGTTAGATATAAAGTCAGAATTGTGATATAAAGTCAGAATTGTGATATAAAGTCAGAATTGTTAGATATAAAGTCAGAATTGTGAGATATAAAGTCAGAATTGTGATATAAAGTCAGAATTGTGAGATATAATTGTGATATATAAAGTCAGAATTGTGATATAAAGTCAGAATTGAGAGATATAAAGTCAGAATTGTGATATATAAAGTCAGAATTGTGATATATAAAGTCAGAATTGTGTGATATAAAGTCAGAATTGAGAGATATAAAGTCAGAATTGTGATATATAAAGTCAGAATTGTGATATATAAAGTCAGAATTGTGTGATATAAAATCAGAATTGAGAGATATAAAGTCAGAATTGTGTGATATAAAGTCAGAATTGTGTGATATAAAGTCAGAATATAAAGTCAGAAAGAGATATAAAGTCAGAATTGAGAGATATAAAGTCAGAATTGTGATATATAAAGTCAGAATTGAGATATAAAGTCAAATATAAAGTCAGAATTGAGATATAAAGTCAGAATTGAGAGATATAAAGTCAGAATTGTCAGAGATATAAAGTCAGAATTGTGAGATATAAAGTCAGGATTGTGAGATATAAAGTCAGAATATAAAGTCAGAATTGTGAGATATAAAGTCAGAATTGTGAGATATAAAGTCAGAATTGTGATATAAAGTCAGAATTGTGAGATATAAAGTCAGAATTGTGTGATATAAAGTCAGAATTGTGAGATATAAAGTCAGAATTTGAGAGATATAAAGTCAGTCAATGTGAGATATAAAGTCAGAATTGAGAGATATAAAGTCAGAATTGTGAGATATAAAGTCAGAATTGTGATATAAAGTCAGAATTGTGAGATATAAAGTCAGAATTGTGAGATATAAAGTCAGAATTGTGAGATATAAAGTCAGAATTGTGAGATATAAAGTCAGAATTGTGAGATATAAAGTCAGAATTGTGAGATATAAAGTCAGAATTGAGATATAAAGTCAGAATTGTGAGATATAAAGTCAGAATTGTAAGATATAAAGTCAGAATTATGAGATATAAAGTCAGAATTGTGAGATATAAAGTCAGAAATTGTGATATAAAGTCAGAATTGAGAGATATAAAGTCAGAATTGAGAGATATAAAGTCAGAATTGTGATATATAAAGTCAGAATTGAGAGATATAAAGTCAGAGAATAAAGTCAGAGAGATATAAAGTCAGAATTGTTAGATATAAAGTCAGAATTGAGAGATATAAAGTCAGAATTGTGTGATATAAAGTCAGAATTGTGAGATATAAAGTCAGAATTGTGTCAAAGTGAGATATAAAGTCAGAATTGAGAGATATAAAGTCAGAATTGTGATATATAAAGTCAGAATTGAGAGATATAAAGTCAGAATTGAGAGATATAAAGTCAGAATTGTTAGATATAAAGTCAGAATTGTGAGATATAAAGTCAGAATTGAGAGATATAAAGTCAGAATTGTGATATATAAAGTCAGAATTGAGAGATATAAAGTCAGAATTGAGAGATATAAAGTCAGAATTGTTAGATATAAAGTCAGAATTGTGAGATATAAAGTCAGAATTGTGTGATATAAAGTCAGAATTGTGAGATATAAAGTCAGAATTGTGTGATATAAAGTCAGAATTGTGAGATATAAAGTCAGAATTGTGTGATATAAAGTCAGAATTGAGAGATATAAAGTCAGAATTGAGAGATATAAAGTCAGAATTGTGATATATAAAGTCAGAATTGTTAGATATAAAGTCAAAATTGTGAGATATAAAGTCAGAATTGTGATATAAAATCAGAATTGTGAGATATAAAGTCAGAATTGTGAGATATAAAGTCAGAATTGTGATATAAAGTCAGAATTGTTAGATATAAAGTCAGAATTGTGAGATATAAAGTCAGAATTGAGATAAAGTCAGAATTGTGATATAAAGTCAGAATTGTAAGATATAAAGTCAGAATTGAGATATAAAGTCAGAATTGTGATATAAAGTCAGAATTGTGATATAAAGTCAGAATTGTTAGATATAAAGTCAGAATTGTGAGATATAAAGTCAGAATTGTGAGATATAAAGTCAGAATTGAGAGATATAAAGTCAGAATTGTGTGATATAAAGTCAGAATTGTGATATATAAAGTCAGAATTGTGATATAAAGTCAGAATTGTGATATAAAAGTCAGAATTAGATATAAAGTCAGAATTGTGAGATATAAAGTCAGAATTGTGAGATATAAAGTCAGAATTGAGAGATATAAAGTCAGAATTGTGATATATAAAGTCAGAATTGTGATATATAAAGTCAGAATTGTGTGATATAAAGTCAGAATTGAGAGATATAAAGTCAGTATTGTGAGATATAAAGTCAGAATTGTGAGATATAAAGTCAGAATTGTGAGATATAAAGTCAGAATTGTGAGATAAAGTCAGAATTGTTAGATATAAAGTCAGAATTGTGAGATATAAAGTCAGAATTGTGAGATATAAAGTCAGAATTGAGAGATATAAAGTCAGAATTATGAGATATAAAGTCAGAATTGTGTGATATAAAGTCAGAATTGAGAGATATAAAGTCAGAATTGTGATATATAAAGTCAGAATTGAGAGATATAAAGTCAGAATTGAGAGATATAAAGTCAGAATTGTTAGATATAAAGTCAGAATTTTGAGATATAAAGTCAGAATTGTGATATAAAGTCAGAATTGAGAGATATAAAGTCAGAATTGTGATATAAAGTCAGAATTGTGATATAAAGTCAGAATTGTTAGATATAAAGTCAGAATTGTGAGATATAAAGTCAGAATTGTGATATAAAATCAGAATTGTGAGATATAAAGTCAGAATTGTGAGATATAAAGTCAGAATTGTGATATAAAGTCAGAATTGTTAGATATAAAGTCAGAATTGTGAGATATAAAGTCAGAATTGAGATAAAGTCAGAATTGTGATATAAAGTCAGAATTGTGAGATATAAAGTCAGAATTGTGATATAAAGTCAGAATTGTTAGATATAAAGTCAGAATTGTGAGATATAAAGTCAGAATTGAGAGATATAAAGTCAGAATTGTGTGATATAAAGTCAGAATTGTGATATATAAAGTCAGAATTGTGATATAAAGTCAGAATTCAGTGATATAAAGTCAGAATTGTTAGATATAAAGTCAGAATTGTGAGATATAAAGTCAGAATTGTGAGATATAAAGTCAGAATTGAGAGATATAAAGTCAGAATTGTGATATATATAAAGTCAGAATTGTGATATATATAAAGTCAGAATTGTTTGATATAAAGTCAGAATTGTTAGATATAAAGTCAGAATTGTGAGATATAAAGTCAGAATTGTGAGATATAAAGTCAGAATTGAGAGATATAAAGTCAGAATTGTGTGATATAAAGTCAGAATTGTGATATATAAAGTCAGAATTGTGATATAAAGTCAGAATTGAGTGATATAAAGTCAGAATTGTTAGATATAAAGTCAGAATTGTGAGATATAAAGTCAGAATTGTGAGATATAAAGTCAGAATTGAGAGATATAAAGTCAGAATTGAGAGATATAAAGTCAGAATTGTGATATATAAAGTCAGAATTGTGATATATAAAGTCAGAATTGAGAGATATAAAGTCAGAATTGAGAGATATAAAGTCAGAATTGTGAGATATAAAGTCAGAATTGTGAGATATAAAGTCAGAATTGTGAGATATAAAGTCAGAATTGTGAGATATAAAGTCAGAATTGTTAGATATAAAGTCAGAATTGTGAGATATAAAGTCAGAATTGTGAGATATAAAGTCAGAATTGAGAGATATAAAGTCAGAATTATGAGATATAAAGTCAGAATTGTGTGATATAAAGTCAGAATTGAGAGATATAAAGTCAGAATTGTGAGATATAAAGTCAGAATTGAGAGATATAAAGTCAGAATTGAGAGATATAAAGTCAGAATTGTGAGATATAAAGTCAGAATTGTGAGATATAAAGTCAGAATTGAGAGATATAAAGTCAGAATTGAGTGATATAAAGTCAGAATTGTGATATAAAGTCAGAATTGTGATATAAAGTCAGAATTGTTAGATATAAAGTCAGAATTGTGAGATATAAAGTCAGAATTGTAGAGATATAAAGTCAGAATTGTGAGATATAAAGTCAGAATTGTGAGATATAAAGTCAGAATTGTGATATAAAGTCAGAATTGTTAGATATAAAGTCAGAATTGTGAGATATAAAGTCAGAATTTGAGATAAAGTCAGAATTGTGATATAAAGTCAGAATTGTGAGATATAAAGTCAGAATTGTGATATAAAGTCAGAATTGTTAGATATAAAGTCAGAATTGTGAGATATAAAGTCAGAATTGAGAGATATAAAGTCAGAATTGTGTGATATAAAGTCAGAATTGTGATGATATAAAGTCAGAATTGTGATATAAAGTCAGAATTGAGTGATATAAAGTCAGAATTGTTAGATATAAAGTCAGAATTGTGAGATATAAAGTCAGAATTGTGAGATATAAAGTCAGAATTGAGAGATATAAAGTCAGAATTGTGATATATATAAAGTCAGAATTTGTGATATATAGATAAAGTCAGAATTGTTTGATATAAAGTCAGAATTGAGAGATATAAAGTCAGAATTGTGAGATATAAAGTCAGAATTGTGAGATATAAAGTCAGAATTGTGATATAAAGTCAGAATTGTGATATAAAGTCAGAATTGTTAGATATAAAGTCAGAATTGTGAGATATAAAGTCAGAATTGAGAGATATAAAGTCAGAATTGAGAGATATAAAGTCAGAATTGTGATATATAAAGTCAGAATTGTGTGATTTAAAGTCAGAATTGTGTGATATAAAGTCAGAATTGTGAGATATAAAGTCAGAATTGAGTGATATAAAGTCAGAATTGTGTGATATAAAGTCAGAATTGTGTGAGAGATATAAAGTCAGAATTGTGTGATATAAAGTCAGAATTGTGAGATATAAAGTCAGAATTGTGTGATATAAAGTCAGAATTGTGTGATATAAAGTCAGAATTGAGAGATATAAAGTCAGAATTGTGAGATATAAAGTCAGAATTGTGAGATATAAAGTCAGAATTGTGAGATATAAAGTCAGAATTGTGATATAAAGTCAGAATTGTGAGATATAAAGTCAGAATTGAGATATAAAGTCAGAATTGTGAGATATAAAGTCAGAATTATGAGATATAAAGTCAGAATTGTGAGATATAAAGTCAGAATTGTGATATAAAGTCAGAATTGTGAGATATAAAGTCAGAATTGTAAGATATAAAGTCAGAATTGAGATATAAAGTCAGAATTGTGAGATATAAAGTCAGAATTGTAAGATATAAAGTCAGAATTATGAGATATAAAGTCAGAATTGTGAGATATAAAGTCAGAATTGTAAGATATAAAGTCAGAATTATGAGATATAAAGTCAGAATTGTGAGATATAAAGTCAGAATTGTGATATAAAGTCAGAATTGTGATATAAAGTCAGAATTGTGAGATATAAAGTCAGAATTGTGAGATATAAAGTCAGAATTGTGAGATATAAAGTCAGAATTGTGATATAAAGTCAGAATTGTGAGATATAAAGTCAGAATTGTGATATAAAGTCAGAATTAGAGATATAAAGTCAGAATTGTGTGATATAAAGTCAAAATTGAGAGATATAAAGTCAGAATTGTGATATATAAAGTCAGAATTGAGAGATATAAAGTCAGAATTGAGAGATATAAAGTCAGAATTGTTAGATATAAAGTCAGAATTGTGAGATATAAAGTCAGAATTGTGAGATATAAAGTCAGAATTGTGATATAAAGTCAGAATTGAGAGATATAAAGTCAGAATTGAGATATAAAGTCAGAATTGTGATATAAAGTCAGAATTGTTAGATATAAAGTCAAAATTGTGAGATATAAAGTCAGAATTGTGAGATATAAAGTCAGAATTGTGATATAAAGTCAGAATTGAGAGATATAAAGTCAGAATTGAGAGATATAAAGTCAGAATTGTTAGATATAAAGTCAGAATTGTGAGATATAAAGTCAGAATTGAGATATAAAGTCAGAATTGAGAGATATAAAGTCAGAATTGAGTGATATAAAGTCAGAATTGAGAGATATAAAGTCAGAATTGTGATATAAAGTCAGAATTGAGAGATATAAAGTCAGAATTGAGAGATATAAAGTCATAATTGTGATATAAAGTCATAATTGAGAGATATAAAGTCAGAATTGAGAGATGTAAAGTCAGAATTGTGAGATATAAAGTCAGAATTGTGATATAAAGTCAGAATTGTGATATAAAGTCAGAATTGAGAGATATAAAGTCACAATTGTGAGATATAAAGTCAGAATTGTGATATAAAGTCAGAATTGAGAGATATAAAGTCAGAATTGAGAGATATAAAGTCAGAATTGTTAGATATAAAGTCAGAATTGTGAGATATAAAGTCAGAATTGTGATATAAAGTCAGAATTGAGAGATATAAAGTCAGAATTGTGAGATATAAAGTCAGAATTGTGATATAAAGTCAGAATTGTGATATAAAGTCAGAATTGTTAGATATAAAGTCAGAATTGTGAGATATAAAGTCAGAATTGTGAGATATAAAGTCAGAATTGTTAGATATAAGGTCAGAATTGTGAGATATAAAGTCAGAATTGAGATAAAGTCAGAATTGTGATATAAAGTCAGAATTGTAAGATATAAAGTCAGAATTGTGATATAAAGTCAGAATTGTGATATAAAGTCAGAATTGTTAGATATAAAGTCAGAATTGTGAGATATAAAGTCAGAATTGAGAGATATAAAGTCAGAATTGTGTGATATAAAGTCAGAATTGTTAGATATAAAGTCAGAATTGTGAGATATAAAGTCAGAATTGTGTGATATAAAGTCAGAATTGTGTGATATAAAGTCAGAATTGTGTGATATAAAGTCAGAATTGAGAGATATAAAGTCAGAATTGTGATATATAAAGTCAGAATTGTGAGATATAAAGTCAGAATTGTGAGATATAAAGTCAGAATTGTTAGATATAAAGTCAGAATTGTTAGATATAAAGTCAGAATTGATATAAAGTCAGAATTGTGAGATATAAAGTCAGAATTGAGATATAAAGTCAGAATTGTGTGATATAAAGTCAGAATTGAGATATAAAGTCAGAATTGAGAGATATAAAGTCAGAATTGTGTGATATAAAGTCAGAATTGTGAGATATAAAGTCAGAATTCAGATATAAAGTCAGAATTGTGAGATATAAAGTCAGAATTGAGATATAAAGTCAGAATTGTGAGATATAAAGTCAGAATTGAGATATAAAGTCAGAATTGTGTGATATAAAGTCAGAATTGAGAGATATAAAGTCAGAATTGTGAGATATAAAGTCAGAATTGAGAGATATAAAGTCAGAATTGTGAGATATAAAGTCAGAATTGTGTGATATAAAGTCAGAATTGTGTGATATAAAGTCAGAATTGTGATATAAAGTCAGAATTGTTAGATATAAAGTCAGAATTGTGAGATATAAAGTCAGAATTGAGAGATATAAAGTCAGAATTGTGAGATATAAAGTCAGAATTGTGAGATATAAAGTCAGAATTGTGATATAAAGTCAGAATTGTTAGATATAAAGTCAGAATTGTGAGATATAAAGTCAGAATTGTTAGATATAAAGTCAGAATTGTGAGATATAAAGTCAGAATTGTGATATAAAGTCAGAATTGTGAGATATAAAGTCAGAATTGAGATAAAGTCAGAATTGTGTGATATAAAGTCAGAATTGTGAGATATAAAGTCAGAATTGTGATATAAAGTCAGAATTGAGAGATATAAAGTCAGAATTAGATATATAAAGTCAGAATTGTGAGATATAAAGTCAGAATTGTAGATATAAAGTCAGAATTGTGAGATATAAAGTCAGAATTGTGATATAAAGTCAGAATTGAGAGATATAAAGTCAGAATTGTGAGATATAAAGTCAGAATTGAGATATAAAGTCAGAATTGTGAGATATAAAGTCAGAATTGTGAGATATAAAGTCAGAATTGAGATAAAGTCAGAATTGTGATATAAAGTCAGAATTGTAAGATATAAAGTCAGAATTGAGTGATATAAACTCAGAATTGTGTGATATAAAGTCAGAATTGTGTGATTTAAAGTCAGAATTGTGTGATATAAAGTCAGAATTGTGAGATATAAAGTCAGAATTGTGTGATATAAAGTCAGAATTGAGAGATATAAAGTCAGAATTGAGAGATATAAAGTCAGAATTGAGAGATATAAAGTCAGAATTGTGATATAAAGTCATAATTGAGAGATATAAAGTCAGAATTGAGAGATATAAAGTCAGAATTGTGAGATATAAAGTCAGAATTGTGAGATATAAAGTCAGAATTGTGAGATATAAAGTCAGAATTGAGAGATATAAAGTCAGAATTGTGTGATATAAAGTCAGAATTGTGATATAAAGTCAGAATTGAGAGATATAAAGTCAGAATTGAGAGATATAAAGTCAGAATTGTTAGATATAAAGTCAGAATTGTGAGATATAAAGTCAGAATTGTGATATAAAGTCAGAATTGTGAGATATAATTGTGATATATAAAGTCAGAATTGTGATATAAAGTCAGAATTGTGATATAAAGTCAGAATTGTGAGATATAAAGTCAGAATTGTGAGATATAAAGTCAGAATTGAGAGATATAAAGTCAGAATTGTGAGATATAAAGTCAGAATTGTGATATAAAGTCAGAATTGAGAGATATAAAGTCAGAATTGAGATATAAAGTCAGAATTGTTAGATATAAAGTCAGAATTGTGAGATATAAAGTCAGAATTTGTGATATAAAGTCAGAATTGTGAGATATAAAGTCAGAATTGTGAGATATAAAGTCAGAATTGTGATATAAAAGTCAGAATTGAGAGATAAAAGTCAGAATTGTGATATATAAAGTCAGAATTGTGATATATAAAGTCAGAATTGTGTGATATAAAGTCAGAATTGAGAGATATAAAGTCAGAATTGTGATATATAAAGTCAGAATTGTGAGATATAAAGTCAGAATTGTGTGATATAAAATCAGAATTGAGAGATATAAAGTCAGAATTGTGTGATATAAAGTCAGAATTGTGTGATATAAAGTCAGAATATAAAGTCAGAATTGAGAGATATAAAGTCAGAATTGTGATATATAAAGTCAGAATTGTGTGATATAAAGTCAGAATTGTGAGATATAAAGTCAGAATTGTGATGATATAAAGTCAGAATTGTGTGATATAAAGTCAGAATTGAGAGATATAAAGTCAGAATTGAGATATAAAGTCAGAATTGAGAGATATAAAGTCAGAATTGTGAGATATAAAGTCAGAATTGTGATATAAAGTCAGAATTGTGAGATATAAAGTCAGAATTGTGAGATATAAAGTCAGAATTGTGATATAAAGTCAGAATTGTGAGATATAAAGTCAGAATTGAGATATAAAGTCAGAATTGTGAGATATAAAGTCAGAATTGAGATATAAAGTCAGAATTGTGAGATATAAAGTCAGAATTCAGAGATATAAAGTCAGAATTATGAGATATAAAGTCAGAATTGTGAGATATAAAGTCAGAATTGTAAGATATAAAGTCAGAATTGTGAGATATAAAGTCAGAATTGTAAGATATAAAGTCAGAAATATGAGATATAAAGTCAGAATTGTGAGATATAAAGTCAGAATTGTGGGAGATATAAAGTCAGAATTATGAGATATAAAGTCAGAATTGTGAGATATAAAGTCAGAATTGTGAGATATAAAGTCAGAATTAGTGATATAAAGTCAGAATTGTGAGATATAAAGTCAGAATTGTGATATAAAGTCAGAATTGTGAGATATAAAGTCAGAATTGTGATATAAAGTCAGAATTGAGAGATATAAAGTCAGAATTGTGAGATATAAAGTCAGAATTGTGAGATATAAAGTCAGAATTGTGAGATATAAAGTCAGAATTGTGAGATATAAAGTCAGAATTGAGAGATATAAAGTCAGAATTGAGAGATATAAAGTCAGAATTGAGAGATATAAAGTCAGAATTGAGAGATATAAAGTCAGAATTGAGAGATATAAAGTCAGAATTGAGAGATATAAAGTCAGAATTGTTAGATATAAAGTCAGAATTGAGAGATATAAAGTCAGAATTGAGAGATATAAAGTCAGAATTGTGAGATATAAAGTCAGAATTGTGAGAGATATAAAGTCAGAATTAAAGTAGATATAAAGTCAGAATTGTGAGATATAAAGTCAGAATTGTGAGATATAAAGTCAGAATTGAGATATAAAGTCAGAATTGTGAGATATAAAGTCAGAATTGTTAGATATAAAGTCAGAATTGAGATATAAAGTCAGAATTGTGAGATATAAAGTCAGAATTGAGATATAAAGTCAGAATTGTTAGATATAAAGTCAGAATTGTGAGATATAAAGTCAGAATTGAGAGATATAAAGTCAGAATTGAGAGATATAAAGTCAGAATTGTGTGATATAAAGTCAGAATTAGAGATATAAAGTCAGAATTGTTAGATATAAAGTCAGAATTGAGATATAAAGTCAGAATTGTTAGATATAAAGTCAGAATCTGTCAGAGATATAAAGTCAGAATTGTGAGATATAAAGTCAGAATTGAGATATAAAGTCAGAATTGTGAGATATAAAGTCAGAATTGTGATATATAAAGTCAGAATTGTGAGTCAGATATAAAGTCAGAATTGAGAGATATAAAGTCAGAATTGTGAGATATAAAGTCAGAATTGAGATATAAAGTCAGAATTGTGAGATATAAAGTCAGAATTGAGATATAAAGTCAGAATTGTGAGATATAAAGTCAGAATTGTGAGATATAAAGTCAGAATTGTGAGATATAAAGTCAGAATTGAGAGATATAAAGTCAGAATTAGAGATATAAAGTCAGAATTGTGAGATATAAAGTCAGAATTGTGAGATATAAAGTCAGAATTGTGAGATATAAAGTCAGAATTGAGAGATATAAAGTCAGAATTGAGATAAAGAGAGATATAAAGTCAGAATCAGAATAGAGATATAAAGTCAGAATTGTGAGATATAAAGTCAGAATTGTGATATATAAAGTCAGAATTGAGATATAAAGTCAGAATTGTTAGATATAAAGTCAGAATTGTGAGATATAAAGTCAGAATTGTTAGATATAAAGTCAGAATTGAGAGATATAAAGTCAGAATTGTGAGATATAAAGTCAGAATTGTGAGATATAAAGTCAGAATTGAGAGATATAAAGTCAGAATTGTGAGATATAAAGTCAGAATTGTTAGATATAAAGTCAGAATTGTGAGATATAAAGTCAGAATTGAGAGATATAAAGTCAGAATTGTGATATAAAGTCAGAATTGTGAGATATAAAGTCAGAATTGTGAGATATAAAGTCAGAATTTGTATAAGATATAAAGTCAGAATTGTGAGATATAAAGTCAGAATTGTGAGATATAAAGTCAGAATTGAGTGATATAAAGTCAGAATTGGATATATATAAAGTCAGAATTGTGATAGATATAAAGTCAGAATTGTGATATAAAGTCAGAATTGTTAGATATAA